>NW_004624784.1:6378664-6397791 GCF_000247695.1 Heterocephalus glaber | reverse complement strand
TAAAAAATAAAATTAAAAAAAATAAAGTGATTCTTTAGAAAATGTCTTAAGTGTCACTGGTATCGATAGTAACTGTTACAGGTTTTATTTATATGAAAATACAAAGGCTAATCAAAACATAAATAAAGAAATTATTATACTAAAAGATACATTGCCATTCATCCCCCTCAAAATATTCCCCCTTGCTTTGAACACATTTATCTATTGTTTTTGCCACTTTCTGAAGGAGTTCTGCAAGTCCTCTTCTGTGCATGTCTTTATGAAGCATGATCAAAACTATGGGGAATGCTTCTATTAAGTGGCAAATGGAAAGGCAGACTTGTAAAAATATTATGGTATGGCCTCATCACCTTGTTCACTGGATCTGTCACCATGTGACTTTTGGCTTTTCCCCAAAGTCAAAATGTTATGAATCAATTTATGACACTGAGGCAGCCACAGTGGTACAACTAAAGACATTCACCAAAGAGGACTTCAGTATTGGTTCAGAAAGTGGCAAGAATGATGGAATAAGTGTATTTGAAGGGGGAGGGAGTATTTTGAGGGAGATTAATGGCAATGTGTCTTTTAGTGTAATAAATTAAAAAAAACTCTAAACATTCATTTTATTGTTTTGGTCATACCTAGTATAATTTCTTTTGACCTTGTACTTGAAAGGTAGTATTTCTGGATTTGCAATTATAACTTCATAGTTACCTTTTTTCTTAGCATGTTAAAAATATTAATTCAACCATCTTTTATATTCCATGATTGGTCTTGTGAAGTCAGTTATTACTCTTATACCTATCATTTATGACAACCTTTCTTTTCTTTGTGGTTGCTTTTAACCTACCCTCACTGTCATTAAGGTTTCTCAAGTTTACTTCACTGTACCTAGAGGTGTATTTCTCTTTATTTATCCTCCTTGGTATAGGTTGTGTTTCAAATATCTGGGATTCATGGTTTTCATAAATTCTTGCCTCTGTTATCCATGCTCTGTTTACTTTTATTCTGTATTTTTCAGAAACCTCTCCTTATTTTCTCTATAATCCTGATTCTCTGCTCTTTATTTTTGGTGTAGATTGGTTATTTTGGTATAGATTTCTTCAGATCTATATCTAGCTCACTATTTTTTCTTCAATTAATTTCAATTAATTTTCTTCAATTAATTCAGTTAATTTGTTGTTTACAATACTGAGTTTTTTGTTTGTTTTCTTTTTGGTACTGGGGATTGAACTTGGGACCTTGTGCTTGCGAGGCAGGCAGTGGAACCACTGAGCTAGATCCCCAGCCCAAAATACTGAGTTTTTAGATCAACAATTTCATATTTTTCATTTTTTAAAATTTACTTATTTATTTACTTTTGAGACAGGGTCTCACTATGTTGGCCTTGAACTCACTTTGTAACCCAGGCTGCCCTCAAACTCGAAATGATTCTCCTGCCTCAGCCTCCTGAGTACTGAGGTTTTAGGTATGTGTCCCATGCCCAGCCATATTTTTTAATTTTTATAAAATCCATTTTTTAATCTGCTTGGTAATTTTTGATATATCCTTTTGGACTACTTATTGTTCACATTTTTTGTATACTTTGTACTGGTAATTCTTTTTTTTTTTTGGTACTGGAGATCGAACTTGGGTCCTTGTGCTTGTACAGCAGGCGGCGAAACCACTGAGCTAAATCCCCGGCCCTGTATTGGTAATTCTAATATCTAAAAGTCCTGTGAATTTAAATTTATTGTTTGTGCTGACCTGTTCATAGTGATCTGGTTCCTTATGCACTGGTGATCTTTAATGGAAACTTATATGAAAAACTGGGGTCCTAAATTGAGGCTGCTTTCTTTTAGGAGGTTTATGTTTATTTTTCTTGGGAATCATCTTGCTCCCAGGTTCCCCAGATTATTTTGCAGTTCTGGGGATGAATTCAGCTCTCAGCCTTGGCAACATCTCAGGGAAGTCTTCATGCTTTAAGCCCTCTGTATACTGGGCCTCCAGGAGCTTACTCTACCCTCCCTCATGACCACCTTTTATCATCCAATACCTTAATTCTGTCAAATATCTCAACTTCTCAAGCCAACCCCTGCCATTCTACCCCTATCTTTGGAGAATTCCCTCGCCCTTTTGTCAGCTCAGTTAGTCATTAAAATTTGTTTTCATCTGGAGCCCGGTTTAGTTGTGGGAGAGCTATCCCCAGCTGGGTCCATTTAGCCTCCCTAGAGCAGCACTAACTCCCTACATGTTGAAGCCAGTTATAGATACCTTCCTGGTGCTTACACAGCATAGGAGCTTTTGTTTTGCTATGATTTCTTTTTTTTTTTTTGGTACCAGGGATCGAACTGGGGTCCTTGCCCTTTCAGGGCAGGTTCTGGAACCCCTGAGCTAAATCTCCGGCCCTATTTTTCCATGATTTCTACCCTCTTCAGCAGAGATTTACATTGTAATAGAAGTAATTCATGAGCAATAACTTGTAATACTTTCATAGACACACTATTAGGCATCATTAGAGACAAATATATTGTATGTATTGTCTTATTTAATTCTCATAACAATCGCAGAAGATAAGTAATATTATTCTCATTTTATTGATGAGGAAGTTGAAGCACAGAGGAAATAACTCAATGCTCCTGTAGGGTGGGGATGGCTGGGGTGGAGGGGGTAAGAGCTGCGATCACATAATCAGTTTAAAAAATTTAGTATAAAGGAGACTTAGGAATATACAGAGATTTCACATAATTATTTATGGATACTTCCCTACTTTAATATATATGGTATATTCTATAATACAGAATATATAGTCTATATTATAGAATAATTTACATATAATATTACATATTTATATTACAGAATATTTTATATAAAATATATATAAAATAAAGATGGCCCTCAAATAGGCTTTCGAAAAAAAGTTCTTCTATTTTGGGGGAGGGTCACTGTTATTGAGGTATTATTTACATATAATAAAATTCACAAGTTTTAAGCATTCATTCTGATTAATTTTGGCAAATTTTGTGACCTGAATAAAATGATGATATAGACCATTTTCATCAAATTAATTATTCTAAAGTTATAATTGATGCTGTCCCCTCTATAGTGATTTGGGAACCATTCAGATAGATTGATATAAAAATCAGTGACAAGCCAGGTGCAGTACTACACACCTTCAATCCCAACACCCTGGGTGTCTGAGGCAGAGAATCACAAGTTCAAACCTAGACTGGGCAACTTAATGACTTAGCAAGACCCTATCTAAAAATAAAAACTAAAAAAGGGCTGGGAGTGTAGCTCAGTGCAAAGGCCCTAAATTCAATCCCTAGTATCACCAAAAAAAAAAATCAGTGCATATTTTCAGTTCATCTCACAGAACACAGAAGAATTCTAAAGGGCTTATGTGGAAGTGGGAAGGATTTCACTAGACAGATTTCAGAGCTGGGTCTTACTTCTTCATCTCACTCTTGGATTTCATAGGTTAGGAGAGAATAGCCTAAATGAGGCACCTTCAGCATGCACTAGCTGTCATTTCCCATGTAAAGGGAAAACTGACATTCCTTTTTTCCTTGTTCAATATATAGTAGTCACACAGTTGCCTCTCATTCAACCAATCCTCCAGAAATAATATTGAAATTAATATTGAAAAGCCCATAGCTTTTGACCAAGTGAGATAGTATATAATTTTTAGTTTGCATATTGCAAACAACAGGATCCTGCAATGCCAGGTAGCCAAATTTAGAGGTTTATATTTGAATGAAATTTGCCAGTCTGCAACTTCCTGTAGCTAGCATAGCAGCTTGACAGCTGCCCCAAAAGTCCCTCCATGAAAATGAGTTAATTTGAACTAATAGCTCACCAAGGTAGTAAAGTGATAAGATTAGGAGGGTTCCTTGAATACATTTATTGTCATTTTTATGACTGTATAATATTTTTAGGTGCCAGCCTAGCTGAAGGAATATACTGAAGTGTGCTAAGGGAGAGACTGCTTACTGGCATGAAACTCTTCATGCCACTGAGTAATTCTATCTTTTAATTTGAATTATATAGTTTAGAAAGTATCTCTTTAACTTAAAAACATTGCTTCTAAAGCTTCAATAGTAATAATAGCCAATTGGTGAATAGGTGATACTTCTCTTCAAGGAATTCACAATACCATAAATATTTAATTTCTCATTAACACGATATCTATGGTTGGAAGGCATGTAGAGCCAATGCTATTATATGGAACATTCTAACACCTCATCTTAATATCTGAATTTAGGCTCCCCATAGGTCTTATGATTCTTCTCTAACTTTGGAATGAATGCAAACTTATGCCAGATGAGAACGTAGCCTTTAAATGGGTTCCTGTTAGCTTGGAACTTTCTTCCCCCAGAAAAAAAATGAGCACAGAGAAACAGATGCCTTAGTTAATGTGTTAAGTGTGTAGTAGAACCAGGGGAATTCTCATTGGTGTCAAATTTTAAATGGTGACTAAACTATTACAAACTTGTTCTAAAAAGTCTTACTACTTTTGCAAAGTTTGAAACAGGTTTTGACTTATAGGCTGCTTAGCTGAGTTACATATTTAATCATAAATAAGAAAAATATTCCATAATGAATACTTACAAGCACCTACTATCTGCCAAGTGTTTTATATAATGTTATCTTAGTAGAAAGTAGATATCATTACTTCACTATTACAAGCATCAGGGAAGTAATGTACCCAAAGTTATACATTTTGTAGATTAGAGAAATAGCTTTGAAACCCAAGATCTCCACATTTACTTTCCTTTGATCTCTCAAAGCTCTAAGCAAGTTCTGGGAACTAGCCCCTCAAATCAAAGGTTTATTGTATTGTCATCCCTGATGTGAAAGGCATGGTGTTAAGTTTTGCCGGTGCTCAAAATATGAAATCAATTGCTTAGATTAGGAGCTAGTTAGAGAGGTAAGCCATCTGTAGTAGATTAAATATGGCAACAGTTTCTTTGCATCTCCATCAGGAAGTGGAGTCTATCTCTGTATCTTTGAATTTAGGATGATTTTATGGCTTGCATTGACCAACAAAGTGTGGCTAAAGTGATATATAAGTTTCAGAGTCTAGGCCTGGAAGAATTTTCAGGTTTCACCTTTGCCTGCATGGAATGCTGCCCTTTGATCTCCTCATAAGGAAGGTGGTCCAATCTCCTAGAGACTGAGACTACAAGGAAGCAAATGGAGGTGCTCCTGGGAGAGTCTGTAGTAACAACTACTAAATAGTGAAGGAGGTCATTCTGGACCTTTCATCTTAGTGAGACTTCAGCTAAATGCAAATATATGAAGTAGCCCCGGGGAAACAGCAGAGGAACTTTGAGGCAACATGTGAAAGTGTAAGAAATAATCCTTTTCAACTACTAAGATCCAAGTGGCTTCTTATGCAGCAAGTATGTGATACAGACATGCCCAGGAAAAGGTAGCTCATGATACAGAACAATATGCATCTTGTGTCTAATTATGTGGTTCATCCCTAAAACTGGAAGACATAAAAAGGGGAAAACTGGTGTGATGAGAATTTGAATTAGGTGCTGAAGGGTGAGACGGTGGAGAGTAGAAAGGAAATTCTTAATGTGAGGAATTTTGTGAACCAAACACAAGGAGGGAAAACAGAGCTTTTCTTCAAAGAATAATAAGCAAGTTGGTTTTCTGGGAGCAGAAATTTTGCTTTGCTGGTGAAATAAAAATATATTGTGTGCCTATTATGCTCTTGGATTTTAGTAATTTTCAGTAATCCAAAGAAGAATGATACATGGATTTTGTTTTAGACAGTTTACAGTTTCATAGAGAAAATAGTTACACAAATACAGTATAGGTAATTAGTGCAATAATTAAAATAAGAATTAAGGTTCAGAGCATTAGCATTTCCTGATAGCTACTTCCTGGTGGACTCTGTGTCAGGCACTTTATGCATCTCTTATAATTTGTAGTGACAATATTTATGTGCTTTATGTACTCTGCAGTGTACTTAATGACTTACCTACATTATCTAATGAAATCATCACCATTAATCAACATAATAGATTGTTATAAGTTTTTACTTCTAGTTTATAGATTGGAAAACAGATAGATACTCTAAATGACATGTCTGAGATCATAAAGCTAGAAATTGATATAGCCTAGATTCTAACCTGGATGTTCTCTAACCATCATGAGGTGCAGGTAGAGGGGTGGGGGCAAGGGTGAGTAGGAGTGGGGGAGGTTTACTGTCTTGAGAGAATGTGATCGAACACATCATAATATAGGTGATAGCTGAGTCCAGTTTTGAAAGATAAAAGGAAATCAGTAAGCAGATAGGATAAAAGTGTTGTCATTATGGAGAAAACCAAAAGCTTGAATGTGTGAAGATGGGAACCTGAAGAGAAGCTAGAGAATGATGCAGGAGCTTTCTGAAAGGGCTTTCTAAAGGGCTTTCTGAGCCATGCTAAGGAGTTCGGTCTTTGCGTGTTAGTGGGCAGTGGATCTTAAGAAGTTTCTTGACAGTGTAGGCACAGCAAAAGTGGTGTTCTAGGAAACCAAATCTGATGTTGAAATGGTGGGCTTGAACTGGGTGGTGAGGTGAGTGTGTGGACTGTTGTATTTGAATAGAGACCCAATCATGACGGTCTGATGGGATTCAGTAAGCCAGTGCTGTGGGTGGCATTCCTGTCCATCCTCATTTAGCATCTTTTTAAAATGATGTGTTCGCAAGGGCTGATGTATACCCACAGGTGCTGAGGGCTGCTGGCCAACTCTCCTGAGAATTGTACCATTCCCAGGGCCCTCTCCCTCTTTTTTTCCATTATTGACCACCTTTCTGATGCCTGTGTGTACAGAAGGGCTGGCAAGTCTCTCTTTTACTGCCTTATTTACATTTACATAGGGCAGTAAAAAACAAACCCTACGTTCTTCAGTAACTTAATTTAATGGTACATTATATAGGTTCAATGCTAAGGCCAATAAGAATTTTTAATTGAGGAAGGAATATTGAAACAAATATCCTCAAAACCACTTATCTTGTGTCTATGAAGCCTAGGTCATAGGGTACTCACCTGACAAAGAAAGAACTCACCTGGCTTTATGTACCTTATCTCCACTATCATCAGCTTGCACAACAGTAGGGACTATGCTATTCACATAAAAGGATGAAGTGATTTGCTTAAAGCCTTTAAATGTATAGAAGTAAAATGAAGACTAAAATCTATGTTCAAATTCTTTTTCAGGGAAGACAATTTAACATGAAAGCCTTAATTTATGAATTTTTTAGTAGTGTATATACTTATCTAACATACATTTTAATGTTCACTAGCTTGATGCAACAACTAATTTCTTTCTAATAAGATGTTACGGCAAATATCTGCAGGAATGCACATGAAACTGAATCAGTGGTCCCTGAGAGGTCCTACAAGGGAGTTGGAGCAAGGAAAACTTCAGTAAATGTCTACTTTTCACTTTATATTCTTTGGTTCCATTTGAAATGTTTAAAATGTTTTTCTTTTGTAATTAAAACAACTAGTTAATAAAAGCTAATAGGTGGACATTAGCACTGATATCTTTATTGTGAATCTCAACTGAAAGAAAATGTGAAGCTGGGTATGAAGTGGGGCACATCTGTAATTCCAGCACTCAGGAGGCTGAGGCAGGAGAATTACCACGAGAGTGAGGCCAGCCTGACTAGGTTACACAGTGAGTTCAAGGGCAGTGTGAACTACACGGCGAGTCCTGTCTCAAAAAAAACAAAAACAAAAAGCTCCCCCCCACAACTAAAGAAAGTCAAAACCAAAATTAAACAAACAAAACAACAAAACAACAAAACGAGAAAACAAAAAACCTACAATTCCAAGTATCTTAAATTTCTGGGATATGAATCTTTGAAAAGCTCACCCAGTTACAGAATTCCAACCTTCTGACAGTTTCTTAAAATTTTGCTGTTAAAACTCTCCTGCTCGGCATAAAATCATGTCCAGGCTGGCTCTGTGAGAAAGTGATTGGTGTTGCCTGAGTTACAAAATGAAGCATATTTTTTTTACTCCTGGGTCTTGGTGTACCTTGAATGCTATTTGTATTTATGTAGCTAAGTTAGAACAGGAGTTGAGATGCACTTTGGTCAGAACAGAATCTGCAGAGTTGTAGGGCTGCCAGATGGGCTTGGCATGGCTGTTTGCTTCAAAAATCTGATTATTTTTGCAAGCTGCTTGACAAATTCACCACCAGGGATTACTTTAAATTTCATGACATTTAAAAAAATTACAGAACCAATGGAACAGCTGAAAAAATAAGTTGCTTGCAAAAGGTTGGCCTTTATTATTATTTTTAAAATGTCTGCAATTGTGAAGGAGCAGGTGGTTGGGTGGGGAACACAGAAAGGCCTGGAAATGTGGTTCAGTTTCTACACAGGGCAGGACAGTGGGCTAATTAAAGTCAGACAATGGGCTGTTTAGAAATAAAGCCTTATAAAATAAAGCATTCATTCATATGAACACCAAGGATGTAGTGTGTAGCTCCATATTCAAACACTGGCATTTGAGTTTATAAGACATTGCCTGCTCAGAAAATGTTTCTTTCTTTTTTGATTCTTTTCTGGGCTCTTTAAAGGGGGTTTGTTGGCAATATGAACAGGCAACATGCAAAACATTGTGCCATGAAAATGAGCAAAAGGTCTGGGGGAGGCATTCAAAGGCTAGACACTGATTCTCTTTATCAATAACCTTGCAAAAATTACAAACAAAAAAGGATTCGTCTGCTAACAATTAAAAAAGTAGCAAAGGAAAATGAGACGTATTTATTAAAGAAAAATTGCAGTTTTCCTAAGTGCTTCAATAATCAAATACAAAGAATAGGTACTTCCAAAGTTAGAAGAAAACATAAAAATTATATATAAAAAATAAAAATATAAGGAAATATATGGCAAATAATAGCAAAGCAAGAAGACACATATTAGGCCATCTGATGACCATATTCCGTGCCCAGGCAAGCATGACAATCTTGCTAAAGCCAGAAAATATTTTTGGGTTCATTTTATGGGAGTCAAAACATGAAAAATAATTTTTATGGTAAATTATAAAAAATCAGAAAATAGCATGAACATTTGCTGTAATAGCTGTGGTGCTGACTTTTTTGCGTTCATATGTCTGCAGAGCCTGGGGTGCCTCGGTCCAAAACTTACCCTCCCTCAACCACTAATTCAATATACCATGTATGTGCAGCTATGTTCTTAATCAGAGTACAAATATGGCTGTGATTTCCTCCTTGAATTTATGTTTGGCCAACTACCTAATTTTAAGACATGGGTAGTAAGTTTGAGAACTTACATTCTGCTGTTCTTTCTTTTGGCCTTTTCACTGTTGTTTAGCACCACCATTAGAACCCCAAGGAGAAACAGAGCAGTGTATAAAACCAGTGGTGGTGACCTATGCAAAGCAAGATGCAGCAGGCTGTTTGTATCATTGAAAGCTTTAAAAAGTTTGCCATCACTGGACTATAAACTGTCTAAATTTTAGCATATTTAGGAGTGTATATTTTGGCTAAAGTTATATTTCTATATTAGGAAAGGGTTCCATCTGTTTTTAGCATGGAATACTGAGGAAGCAAGAGCACTCATGGTCTCCCTTCTCCCATCATTCCCCATATTTCCATAGGAAGGTAAGGGGATAAGGAAATTCCTTCTCTCTTTCCTAGCAGCTATATTTATTAAGAATATGAGTAAAGTACTTTTGTGCATTTATGAGAAAATTCTGAACACCATGAGTGTTAGGAAAGCATCAAAGGGATGGGTCATTAGAGACAGTTGATAAACTGAGCTGGGAAACTGTGTTTACTGGGTTCAGGAATCTTTGGACCCTCAAAGGGGAGCTGATTTGGCCCTTATCTTCTCAAGTGGGTGAAGTGACCCTTACTTCCAGTTCCAGGAATGATCTGCCAGATATCAGCTTTTCAGATTAAAATGGGAGTCACAATTTAATCACAATACCTAACAGGGGAGTAAGCTTCAGGCAAGAAGAGAAATCAGAGAGAAATGCGTCATGTGAGATGGGACTAGAGGTCTCTAGAGAACTGGAAGAAGGTAACCTTTTGCAAGGTTGGTGTTATGAGGTGACTTCGGATCAGGAAGTGTTAACAGAGAAGGTCAGGGTCATGGAGAGACCCATGAGATCAGGCTTCTAGAAGTGGGAATGTTGAAGACAGACTATATTAGAGCAACAGTTTCTGAGACATAACTAGAGAAAGTCCTAGAAGGAAATGAGAAACTTTGTGGGTCTAGTTTCTTTGAAGATATCTGGGAATCATAGGAAAGGAAGGTGCTGGTTCTGGTTTGGGCTGGGCATGGCATCCCCTAGACAGTCTGCAGACACATTGAAGGAAAAGGTGTAAATGGAGCCCAGCATAACGTATGAAGTGTGAGGGTGATGTGAGGGATGAGCAGGAGGACCTGAAACAAAGTGATTGCTCCAAAAACTCATTCTTCCTTGCTGTGGAAATATAAAGAAGGGACTATGTCAGGTGAAAGGAAGATTTTACAGTCCAAATCTAAGCACCACTATTTCTATCTAATTTTATTTTCCTTGTTTGAAATATAGATATGAGAGTCATTTCTTGAGGCTCTTGTCCATAAATGAGGTATATTTTAAAGTAGAGAAATGAAAACATTTGTAAAGTCCTTATTTGAAAGCCCAGTAGTAAATGACAGCTGCAATCATCATCATCATCATCATCATCATCATCATCATCATCATCATCATCATCATCATGATGTCTTAGTTATTCTAGAGGGAAGTGATGGAAGGGGACCAACCCAGGCTTGAAAGTCACCTCGACTCTACCACCCTTGCCAGTCATTGTTCAAATAGTAAAGGAGTGGCAGGGCATTTGTGCCATGTAATCAGCATTCTGGTGCTTTATATTTTTCTGTTCTTTATTTTCCTTGTAAACTCAATTTTCAAAACTCTAATTTTTAAACTAGAGTTTAATTAGTTAAACTAGAGAAAAGGCAGACTAGAAGTTTCTAGAGAAAGTAGTTAGTTAACTAGAGTTAAACTAGATAAAGCTTTTTCTTAAAATAAAAATGGGGTTCAGCTTGGCCTTACAGGTTGGGGGTTGGGTGCCTATGGTTGGACCATTTTTTGAAGTCTGAAAAAAATCTGTTGAGTCAGGAAGAAGAGTAGTCATACTCAGGAGGGAAAAGAGGGACACATAGAGACACTGTGAGCACCGACTCCCTCCCATCTGCACCACTCACAAGACCCTTTTACAGTGAGGAAATACAGGCTTAAGACATATCATTATTTGTTAGATCAGTAAGTTGGCAGGAAATCTTAATCAAAAGTGTAGGAAATCATAATCAAAAGCTTAGGAACTTAATTTCCTTCTTCCTGCCATTTTAAGCTAGATTTTTCATAAAATGGTAGATTATGATGGATAAATATAAATCCTGGTTTGTTATTCAAGACCAGCTAAGTCTTTGAATACTTAGGACTGCAGAGTGGGAGCAGCTGAAATTATCTTCATGAAATGCACTAATTTAGAAATTCAGCTCTAGCTACCTTGTCTCAGGGAATGGAGAGTGGCACAGCTGGGTCAGTTCAAAATGAAGGCTACTGCTCCCATGTTTGTTGCAGCATTATTCGTGATTGCCAAATATAGAGTCAACTGAAATGACCATTAATGGATAAATGGATAAAGAAGATGTAGTATATACTCATAATGAGTATTGTTCAGCTATAAAAAGAATGCTATGTTAAGTAAAATAAATCAGGCACAGAAAAACAAATAACCACATGTTCAAGCTCATGTCTGAAACTAGAAGAACTGAGAATAGAATAATGGTTACCAGAGGCTAGGAAGGCTTAGTAGAAGAGAGAGAAAGAATGGAGAGAGAATGGTTAATGTGAAGGGTGCAGATGAGCAGGAAGAATAACTTCTAAGGTTCTATAGCGCAGTAGAAAAACTATGGTTAATAACATTTAATTGTATTTCAAAATAGCTAGTAAAAATGAATTCTGAATGTTCTGAACACAGGCAATGATAAATGTTTGAGGTGATGTATATGCCAATTACCTTGATCTGATTATTTCACATTGTATACATATCATATATGTGTATTGAAATCTCACAAATAACCCATAAATATGTATAATTATTGTATGTCAGTTAAAAACTAAAAACTTCAAAAACCCTGAAACAAAAAAATTAAGGTTGCTAGTGCTTGCTTCCACCTTTTTATTGTTTCATTCACTCAGCAAATAAATTTTTCTGACCCACAAAGTATACTCATGACTTGATGTATTTATATTGCATTAGAGTCTGTAGTAATGAGGACAGGACTATCTGACTTCTAAGGCTATATTCAGAGCTCCCCACAATCTAGTGCATGTCTACCTCAGTGCACTATACCTTTGCTGTGGTATTTACCAAGGATCAGGTGCTATAAAAAACCCCCCCATAAAATCTGCCATTTGCTAAATACAACATGCCATGTATTCTACCAGGTGTCTTGCAGAGATTACCTGATTTTATTCTCTTGATACCTCCAATTATATTGGAGGAAACTGAACGCAAAGTAACTAGATTACTTTCATATGCCAGGTCCATCTGGCTCTGAAATGCAGGCTTCTAACCATTGGACCATACTGCCACTGTTCCTGGGCAAGAGGCTCCAGAAGAAACAAATAGAAATAGCAAGACATTAGCTAACTGGGGGAGAGATTTAAGAAAACAAGCAGTTATCGTGCAATGTAATAAGTATCTTAGCTGAAAAACATGCTGGAGGCTCTTGGAGCAGAGGAAGTGTCTGGGAGACCTTACCAGGCCAGCCCCAAACTACATTTGGAAGGGTTGTGCACCAGGCAGTTCTATCAGCCTTCTTTTTCACTTCTTCACTCTGCAGACAAAGTTGATTTGCCCACCATGTGTGGCAGACAGGAGCACCCTCTTCCCCCTGGCCTTTGCCCTCCCTGTTTTCTGCTTGCACTCATCCCCTGTTCTCTGCTCGCCTGAGTTGTCATCATCCTTCAAAGCTCAGCTCAAGGCACACCCTCTTCCATGCAGTCTTCTTCCACCTACTCTGCTCATGCTTTGCTCATTCTTCTATGACCTCCACTGTGTATGATGGTTACCATCATTCCTTTAGTGCTTGGAGTGAAGCCATCTAAATATTTTAATAACATTTCACATTCCATTCCTTGTCCCACAATTGAACTATACATTTTTTCAGGGAAAGGATTTCTTACATCGTGTTGAATCCTAACCAGCATTAAACCTTGTATCCAGTAAGTACTGTATTTAATAGCAATTGCATTGATTGAGCACCTGCTATGTGCCAAGCCCTTGGAAAATATTAAATATAACCTTTATGATAAACCTTCAAGGGACTACTACCATCCTTTAACAGCAAAGTTAGGTAAATTTACCATCAGCACACAGTTGGCAAATGGCAGGGCTGGGATTTGAATTTAGTTTATCTGGATTCAGAGCCCAAAACCTTCACCATGATATGCTTCCTATGTCTTAAGGGACAGGTAGACTTCAGTATACCTCTGTGCTAGAGGCTCTTGGATGGCAGAGTGATTGAAAACATAAGGTCAAAGATGCTTCAAGTTGAGCACAAGCAAGTTCTCAGAGGCTCAGATCTGTTTAAAATCCTAAACAGTGAGATGACATATTTGAAATATAGTATAAACAAAAAAATCAAGAAGACAAAGGGATGGGATAAAGTTTTTAAAGTAGGAGTTTTAAAAATGAAAAACTGAGTTGTAGTTCAAAAGGTAAAAGTAGCAGGTACACATGATAATCAGGTCTAGAGGCAAAATGGACAACATGAAGTTACAACTCATAAAATGGTATGATGTAAGGGTTATTTGCTAAATAAGCAAGTTTTTTAGCTGCTTTTGTCACAGAAAAGTATCTATGTGAAATTACATATTTATTTGCTTCACTGTTGTAACCATTTTGCTATTTATATGTATCCTATAATATCAGGCTATAAACCTCAAATATGCACAATAAAATTTATTTTATAAATGAATGCTGAGATGAGAAGAATCTTAGTGATGTGGCCTAACTCTCTATTTTTGCTAAGGACACTAAGCCCCAGTGAAGAAGAGGAAACTCCCTGAAAGTCACAATGAGGAGTTCACTAATACACTTTCCAAAGTTTCAGGGAAGTCAAACAAACTTTGAGATGATATAATATGCAGTTTCCAACTGGTAACTTTTAAAAATACTTCACAAGAAATCCAAATGCAAATCACAGATCTGGATGTTTATACTTAGTGGTAACTGAAGTGTACACATGACTGGTAAAGCAAAGTCAGCAGATGGATATATAACTAAACAAACTTCTTACCAGCAGGGCCTTTGGAAAGTATTACTAGGAACCCAGCTAGCCAGTGCACATCTGTTCCACGGTTAAGAGTTTGCTTACCTCTCAGGGAAGATCAAACACTCTCAAGGACTCTATGCCATAAACACACTATATAGTACCATTTACCTTCTGTTCCTTCAGATTTTTCCTTCAAACATGTACTACTGTCACACTTCTTTCCATTACTTAAAATGTTTTTACTCCCTAAATAATTAGGACAAATTATTAACTAAGAACTCCAGCTTATAATATGGACTTGCCCTATACAAGGTGTGATCAAAACATATGGTGGGTATTTAACTTTAAAAAATTATCACAGTATTTCTGTTTTAATATTTAGATCTTTGATCTATTTCAATTTTAGTTTAGTGCACGGTGAGAGATATGGGTCTAGTTTTAATCTTTGGCAAGTTGAAACTCAATTTTTCCAGCACCATTTATTAAGGAGACTATCTTTCCTCCAGTGAGGGTGTTTGGCTCCTTTGTCAAAGATGAGGTTGCTGAGTATGTTTGGAGTTGTTTCTGCATCTTCTAATCTGTTCCATTGATCCTCAGGTCTGTTTCTTTGCCAGTATCATGCTGTTTTTTTTTTTTTTTAATCATCACAGTAGCTTTGTAGTATAGTTTCAAGTAGGTACCCCCTGTCTGTCTTTGTTGCCTAGAATTGCTTTTGCTATTCTAGGTTTCTTCTAGTTCAAAATGAATCTTTGGATTGTTTTCTCTAGTTTTGTGAAATATGCTGTTGGAATTTCAATTGGGATTGAGTTGAATGTATATACAGCTGTTTTGGAAGTATGGCCATTTTCACTATATTGGTTCTTCCTACTCAGGAACAAGGAATGTCTTAATTTTCTGACATCCTCTTAGATCTCTTTTTTCAGAGTGCTGTAGTTTTCAGAGTAGAGGTCTTTTACTTCCTTTGTTAGATTGATTCCTAGGTGTTTCATTTTTTTATTTTTTGGATGCTATTGTGAAAGTTGTTTCTCCAGTTCCTCTCTCAGTGAGTCTGTTGTTCATGTATAGGAAGGCTATTGATTTTTGAGTGTTGACCTTGTATCCAGCTACTCTACTGAATTTGGTTAAGTCTAGAAGACTTTTGGTGGAGTTCTAGGGGTCTTCTATATATAGAGTATCATGTCATCTGCAAATAATGACAGTTTAATTTCTTCACTTCCTATCTTTATTCCTTTTATTTCTTTCTCTTGTCTAATGCTGTGGCTAATGTTTCCAGAACTGTATGGAAAAGGAGTGGTGATAGTGGACATCCTTGTCTTGTTCCTGATTTTAGCATGAAAAATTTCAGTTTTTGACCATCTAGTATGATGTTTTTCATATATGGCTTTTATCAGGTTGAGATAAAGACCATCCTTTCCAATTTTCTGTAGGTTTTAAAAAAAATTATGAATGGGTGTTGGATTTTGTCGAACGCTTTTTCTGCATCTATTATGATATATGCACACCTGTGTTTATAGAGGCACAATTTGTAAAAGCTAAATCTTCTCAGCTCAAATACCCATCAACTGGAGACTGGATAAAGAAGATATGTTTTTGGGCCAGGGATTTAGCTCAGTGGTTCCTCCACCTGCCTTGCAAGCGCAAGGTCCTGAGTTTGATCCCAGGTACTCCCCCAAAAGAAGATACGTTTTAAAAAAATAAAATTGAGTACTATTCAGCCATAAAGAATGTTAAACTAGAGACATTTATAGCTAAATGGATGCACACTGAGGCCTTACTCTTAAGTGGAATAAATAGGACGCACATGTGTAAATACTGAATAGTTTCTCTGGTGTGAGAAACTGAAAGTGTAAATGAGGACCAAAATGTGTAATAGATAATGTGAAATAGGAAGAAAAGGTCCAAAGGGGAAGGGGAAGTCCAAAGTGGGGTGGATAGGGGAGAAGAAGAAAGGGAAAAGAAAAAATATGAGAAAAGAAGGAAAGAATGGAAACAATTATTTTGTAAATAGGGAGGGGTGGAGAGGTAGAAGGGAGGCAAGGAGAATGGGGAAAATGCAAGAACCAAGATATATCATGTAAGGTACAAATTCCCAATGATGAACATGATCATAATGTACACCTAAAATGTACTAATAAACTTAATGAAAAAAAATTATCACAGTAAAAGGCACATTGCCATTAATTCCTCTCAGAATATTTCCCTTTGCTCGACACTTAATTATTCTTGACATGTTCTGAAGCTGTTCTGTAGTCCTCTTTTGTGAGTGCCTTTAATTGCACTGTTGTGGCTGTTTCAGTGTTCTGAGTCAATTTAAAACATTTGCCTGTTGTGGTCATTTTGACTTTGGAGAAGAGCCAGAAGTCACATGGTGCTGAATCCCTTAGAATAAGGTAGATGAAGACACACTGTAATATTTTTAAAAGTGTGCCTTTCCATTGGATGACACTTGGCAGCAGCATTCACCGTATATATGTGTATATGTATAATATTATATCATATATTATAATATATGTTATACTTCATAAAGACAGGAAAGAGGACTCCCAGAATTGCTTGATGGCAAGAATGATGGGATAAGTGTGTTTGAAGCAAGGGGGAGTATTTTGAGAGGAATTAATGGGAAAGTGTCCTTTGCTATAATGAATTTTTTAAAACCTTAAACATTCACTATTTTTTTGGCATGTTCATATATGTTCTTGACATAGAGACTTAAGTAGCTAATTTAAATGTAAGGGTTGTGGAAAATGTAGAAAGAGAAACTAATCATAAGAAATTATGATTTGAGAACAAATATTTGAGGTTGGCATGAACGAATCATGTCATGTGGAAATAGTTCAATTTTTCTCTGTATCTATATAATCTGTATAATTCAAGGCTAATAATGCAAAAATTGTCTACCTGGGGTGTTTCTCCTCAATATTTCCCACAGTTTAGGCTTTCCAAACATTTTATATTTCTTCATGTTTAACTTAAGGAAATTTATTCTATTTTGGTGTTATCACTGATTAGCATTCTGATGCATGAGCAGAGTAGGAGAGCTATGTCCATACATGAAAAATAGACTGATTGTCAGACTCTGGTTCCACATACTACATGGCACTCCCCCATTCTCCCATACAATGTGAATTCCAAAGTGATTCTCATTTCTCACTCAGCAATTTTAAAAATTCCCCCCTCATGCCAGATGTTGTATATTCAATGATTTTAAATTAATCTTTATGATAAAGAAAAACTTGATTGGAAAGCTAAATAGCCTCCAAACTGTTCACTGAATTTCAAAACAAAACTGAAAAATTGTGACTATTAGGCCTATTGCTTCTTTTTTTTCCTATAGATAACAGTTTATTGAGTTTTGTGATATTATTTAAAAAATTCAATGATTAGCTTTTATGGAATCCATTGAAATCATGTAATTAAAAAGTGCAGTAATCAGAAATCTAATTTTTCTTTGGCACTAGATATTGGTGAATGGCTCATATTTATTTATTCTGGCAGAAGATATACTCATATTGTTTGGAGTAACAGAAAAAATTAAAAAAGGGGGAAAATTCATGATTTAAAAAATAAATATACACAATAGTAGTTGCAATGTCATAGAATTATGGATAAAATGTATGGAAGTGATTTTAATTTCCAGTGTTTGGTGAAAATGTCTTTTGACCCAAGATTTTTATTTCTATGTTTTTTCCTGCTACAACATTTCAGGTATCAAAAACAGATACTCCTCAAGGATATCGGGAAAAGATGGATCCAGATAGTTTGTATAAAATTGTCAGAGTCTTGTCACAGAGAAGAGCACCAGTTTGGTCATCATAGTTACTTCCTGAAGCATATCTTTCTTAAGGTATATAGTTTTCAAAATATGTGTGCATTAGCTTCCTAGAACTTCCATAAAAAATTATCACAAACAGGTATTTTAAAATCATCAAAATTTACTCTTTCATAATTCTGGAGGCCAGAAATCCAATATTAAGGTGTTGGTAGGGTTATGCTTCCTGGCATGGTCCTCTAGGGGGAATCTGTTCCCTGTCTTTTCCAAATTTTAGGGGATACGGGGATTCCTCAACTTGTAGTCTCATCTTTTTAGCATTTGCTGATGTGGCACTCTACCTACTCCTATTTTCCTCCATGCATTTCTCTTTCAAAATTCCCCCTTGCAAGGGTACATGTAATTACACTGAGTGCTCAACCTGACTGATATCTAGGCCACAGGCCTTGTCTTAAGATTTTTAAATTAATCACATATTTTGTCATATGATGCAAAATTCACAGGTCTCTGGGATTTTACATAGAATCTTTAGGGATTTATGTTTTGGCCTAGCATGACCTGCCTACAGTACAATAGCATGATAGGTCTTTTGATTATTAGTTATGCTGTCAGCTGAAGATCTTGGATACATCTCATGGATGACTTCCCTCTCTGAGATATCAGACTCATTTTCTCTCCCTGCACCGGTATGAAAAAGAGGAGGTAGTCTCAGTATTACTCATATAATCAGAATCCCATGAATATCCATTGGTAGCATGATGCTCCATGATTTCTGCTCACTGGGTTACATTTATAACAGAGACAGAAATAGGACTTATGACTGGATGATAAGTGAACATGAAATCTTTCTTGGGATTTTCAGATAACCTAGAGTAGTGGGTGAGAGAATGAAATATGAGGAAGTAGATAGTAAAATCAATTCAGAAATGCCTGAAGTCCATATAACCCCATATTGGGACATTATGCATTTAAGTTACCCATATTTAAAAGATCACTGAAGTGAGCCCAGGATTTAGCTCAGTGGTGCCGCTGCCTGCCTTGCAAGCACAAGATCCCAAGTTTGATCCCCGGTACCAAAAAAAAAAA
>NW_004624784.1:6336136-6363247 GCF_000247695.1 Heterocephalus glaber | reverse complement strand
CCTCAATGTGCATCCACTTAGCTATAAATGTCTCTAACTTCTCATTTTTCATGGCTGAGTAATACTCCATTTTATAAAAAAAACACATTTTCTTTATCCAGTCTCCAGTTGATGGGCATTTGAGCTGCTTCCAAGTTTTAGCTATCACAAATTGTGCCGCTATGAACATGGGTGCACATATATCACTGTGGTATGATTCTTTTACTTCTTTGGGGAAGATCCCCAGCAGGGGAATAGCAGGGTCAAATGGGACTTCCAGTCCTAGTTCTTTGAGATATCTCCATAAGGTTCTAAAATTTATTAACATTGCTTCTAAGGATGGTGAGTTCTTTGTTACTGAGGATGGTAAGCAGTGAGTGGAGAACCTTTTGTTTGAACTAGCCTGTTTCAAACAAACCTTTTGTTTAAAAGTGTTTAAGCACTGAATTAGTGGTTGAACTAGATGCATTATAACATATATTTTCCTTTTGCTTTATTAGTACGTGTGTAGTATATAATGTTTACATTCCTTGTGGGAAATTGGTGTATGTGCTTAACACATCTTAATTCCTCTTTTCATCCCTTTTCCCTCCCCTCCCTCTACCATCCACCTGTTTCTTGATCCTTTTGCTTTCTTGTTTTCTTTTGAACATGTTTGCAGTATGTAATGTTGACGTTCCTTGTGTGGGATTGATGCAGGTACAGAACACATCCCAGTTTCTTTTTCATCCCTTCTCCCACCCTTCTCTTACCCGCTTCCATCTCTTGATCCCCATTCCCTTTGAGAAAGATCTATCTCCCTACTTCCTGCTACATATCTCCTATATCGCTCTCTATTTAACACTGAAATTGCTGTTCTGTAATAGATTAGATGGCTTTAATCCACTTTAATAGAAGTGTTGCTGGCTTACTAACAAATTCTGCTGGAACAGAATTTGGCATCAATGTGATGGCAGAATACACTAATGTGTACATATATGAGGCACATAGCTAAAATAGTCTCTGAATTTATGTATAGTTGTTGACATGTAAATCAAATTGTATTGTGAAAAGAATTTTAAAAAGGAAGAAACAGAAGCTACAACCAGAGGCAGGGTGGTGTAACTGGGTAGAAAAGGCTGCTGGGTTGTCAGAGTGAGCAGAGCTGCACATTAATCATTGTCATAGGAAACTCACAGTCTCTCAGTTTTATTTTCTTCATGTGTAAAATAGATGTAAATCTCTAAAGACAGCTAAGAAGTGATTATAAGGAAAAATAAGATATGTATGTATATGAAAATGTTTTGAAAACTATCAAGTTACATAAAGAACACCTATATAAAGATATAGGAAAAAGATCTAGGTTCCAAGAAAATATATTACTTAATTTAAATAAAGCCACATGCAACTTGATTTCAGCAAAAATTTGAATGGTTTTTTTGGTCTGATTTTGACAGGATTTAGTGTATACATCTTTAACTATTTAAAGAGGTTTGAAGTACAGGACTTCTTTGAAATCAGTTTCAAATATAAAGCATAATGCTGAAGTTTGTTGCAGAGAAATCTAAATGTTGCTTGTAGAATCCAGTATGTCTTATTTTATTTGAAAAGCCTAATGCTATCTTTATTGATCAGTTATTATTTTCAATGTGTCAATGCTATCTAGTGGAGAGAGAAATACTTTAAAAATAATTATAATGCAAATGTGTTAAGTGCAGCAACAGAAATGTGTCTAGGGTATTCAGAGAAACATAGAACATATTACTTCCTTGTTGGGGAAGGAAGAAAGGCAGATGGACAGTGATATCTGGGCTGAGGCCTAAAGGAGGAAGTGGGTGTGGTGGTGATGGCACCATAGACAACAACATTCCAGGTATAGAGGACAGAGTGGCCAAAGGCCTGGAAGCAAGATCAGGAAGAGGTGTGACGGAAGAAGTAGTAGGAAATGAGTCTGGGCAAACAAGTGGGGTTAAACTTGATTGGTTTGGTATATGGATAGAACAGTGTGGACTTCATGCTGTAGGCAATGAGCCTTTAGGGGCTCTTGAGCAAGGGAGCAGTGTGGTTTGATTTGCATTTTAGATAGGCTCTTCTAGCAGTCCTGTGGGAGGTAGATTTGAGAATCATAAAGCTGCAGGGAGGTGGGTCAGGAGAATTCTAGAATAATTCAGAAAGAGGTAATGGGGTCTGAGTAGTGGCAGATAGATGGATAAGGATTAGTCAGACATGAAAATTACTTAGATTTGGGAGGTAAGGGAGAGAGAAGACTCAAGGGTGGTTCTCAGATTTCACCATTGCTCTAGGACATGTTTCAGAGTCATCTTGACTTTGATGACAATGAAACCTGGAAAGAGGATGGAATCCTTTGAGGCCATATGTGACAGAGTCACATATAGAAAAGAACATGTGTCTGGCATGCTGGAATGAACAGGCCAGGATACTTCCGAGGACTGAGAAGATTAGTATCTTGGGAATCCCTGTGACACTGATTTCTGACTACTGTTAGAGGAAGAGAAGAGAGCCTTATCAAGAGACATGAGAAGACTGATTGGGGAAGAACCAGTAAAAACTGGGGAATAAAGCATCTGGAATTCAAGGGGACAGATTTCGAGAAAGAAAGAAAGAAAAAGTATCAGATGCAGTAGAATGGTCCAGGGAGATAAGGATAGAAAAGCATCCATTGCTTTCAATCCAGTGGTTAGTGTTGCCTTAGCAAGAATGATTTTGGAAATGTGGGGTGGCTAGAAGCTAGATAGTAATTTCAGGAGAGGAAGTGGAGACAGAGGGAGTCTATGCGTCTTGAAGTTTGAAAAAAAAGGGAAGTGAGAGATTGGACAATGATTGGAGAAAATTACAGTGTCAGGAGAAGTCTGCTTATGTTTTTTATAATTCATGTATTTATAGATGGGAGAGAATTGATATTTGAAAAAGACCGAGGGAAGGACTAAAGATTTTGGAAGAGGGAGAAAATAATGGAAGGAGGTCTTGAAGAGGAAAAGATAAATTGGGGGCAAGGGTATGATTGATCCTTAACTTCTGAGATTGGAATAAAAAAGAGTAGGGGCTGGGGAACAAGTGGATGGTATGGTCCATGACTAAGGCAACACTAATAAATGTAGAGCAGCTGGAGTAGGAGAGTAACTCAGATACTAAAGGTTAGAACAAGGCAAGGGTCAAGGGTAGACAAACAAGTCAAATCAAGAGCATATACTAGTGATTCTCTAACTGTGATCTCTGTTTCTTCAGCATGGACATTGGCTAGGGACTTGTTGGGAATGCAGATTCCCAGCCTCTGGTCCAAAGTACTGAATCGGAAATCCTAGGAATGGGGCCTGGCCTTCTATGTGATTCTGATTGTTTAAGTTACTTTTCCTCATTGCTAAGACAAGATTCCCCAAAATTAAAGGAGGAAAGATTTATTTAGCTCACAGTTCGTAGAGATTTCAGTTCATAATTGGCTGGCTCCAAGGCAGAGTGGCATGGCAGACAGGCAACACAGAGGAGAAACAGTCCATGGCAGGCAGAAGGCAAGCAAGTGACAAGGCACAAGTGCCAATAGCAATTTCTTTCTGTCCCTTTATATTCTATATAGGCTACCTGCCGTTAGGGTGGGTAGCACTCACACCTAGAACTATGCCAAACCAATCAGTGGACTAATTTAGTAATCACACACCCTTAATTCCAGCATCACATGTTCTAGATCCAGCCACCTCAGAAAAGCTCCGCCTGTGACTGAATGAGACTTTGAGGGAACATCTAGACACAAGCCATAACACCGATGTTCTCTGAAGTTTGAGAATCATGCATATACGTAAGAGTAAGACCATTATAAGGTTCTGTGTGTGGCATTGCCAAGTGGAGGTCAACTCTAACCTAAGCAATTCTGGCTGAGCAAGAAGGAAAATACCTGAGTGATTGATGGTAGGTGTAGACTTGGCCAAGCCTATGAAGAAGGAAGGTGAAGAGCTCCAGGCTGGATCCTTTGTGTATTTACTGACAGTCTTGCCTTTCCTTTTCTCTGAGGGCTTGGGTAACTGACAGTTTAATCTGAATTAGCAGTTTATTATTTATGTATATGCCAAAAAGCCTAGGGGAAATATGTCTATAGTAAATAGGTTTAACAAATAATAAAATGGTAATTAATAAAGGACTAAAGTTCATAAGATGGATAGATATGATGTCACTAGGTGACATAATCTAATGGGACCACTGTCCTATATGCAATCAGCTGTTGACTGAACTATTATGTAGTATGTGACTCGCTCTATATTGTAGGTGATGAAAAACAATACAATTTTTAACGTGAGTATCATGTCTTTTATCATATATTTTGGAAAAAATTGAAAAAGGTTTTGAAAGATTAATCAGAAGGTAGAAACTAGAATGGGTTGAGGACGAGGGAAGTTATAAAACAGGCATCCCCAAACAGTGGGAATGACAAAGGGCAGATTTAAGAGACTTTTTTGGGGGACAACACACACACACACACACACACACACACACACACACACAAACACATACAAACAGAATGCCATGATTATAAAGAAAAACCAAGAAGGCAAAGAGAGTTAGTTTTGATGGGGAAAGAAGTCAGTCTTGAATATGTTGACTTGGAGGTTGTGATGCTATAATCAAATAAAAATAAAAATATCCAGTAGATAGGGTAAGAACATAGACCTGGGTTAGAACTATACATCTTAGGAACATCTTTAAAACTGTGGTAATTAAGTTTATGAAAATAAAGCTCTTTGCAACAAGAGAAGAGTAGATGTCCAAGCACAGAGCCTTGGCAAACGATGGCTACAGTTCTTATGCTCAGGGGAAGAGGGAGGTGAGGCCAGAAACAGTCAGGTACTGGAGTGGAAGCATCAGGGAAATTAAAGAGCAAGGCCATGTAGAAAAAGAGGAATGACCAGTGACGTCATGTATCTGGCATCTAGTAGGTGCTCAATAAATGTTTGTGGTGTCTATAACATATCTTAAAGAAACTGAGGAAAGATCAGAGTCTTAGGAAAAGTGCAGTTGTTTAGAATTTGGGAAAGACTAGTTCCTTAAGAGAAAAGGATGAACCCCTTCTTTTGGGGCTTTCAGGGAACTCAGGTGGTGAGTAAATGGAAGTAGTAAGATAAACCATGCTCCAAAGCAGTGATACAGAAAAGCAAACACCTTTTTATAACAGCATAAGAGATAAATTAAAATAGTTTTAAAAGCAGTTGGAGCCTAGTATAAATTCTTTATAATCATGCTTGGTGTTTTTTTCATGATTTTAACGTTTCTTCTTTTCCTTCTTTCTTTCCTCCCTGGCTGCCTGTCCCCCTTCTTTCTTTGCAGTACTGGAGGCCTAACCCATGCCTTCACATTGAGCTACATTCCTAGCCCTTTTCTGTTTTTTTATTTTGAGATGGGTTTTGCTCAGCCACTAGGTTTCTCAGGCTGGGCTCAAATTTGTGATCCTAGAGGGTTTTCAGTCTCCCAGAATGCTGGTAGTGTGTGTCACGTGGACTCCTTCATAAGAGTCTGAAAATGTCTTATCTACCCCATCCTTTTTTTTTTTTTTTTTGACAGAAGTGATATTTGTAGTACAAAATGTTGCCAGAATTCCTACTTTCAAACCTTTTTCCCTGTGCATTGTGTTTATTTAAAGAATCCACACCTGCATAGCCCAGGAGAGCTTAAGAGTTTTTATTCAAATACTCTAGATACAAACTTGCATTCAGATCAGTTGTTGAGAAAACAAAGACAAGTGTTTCCGGAGAGAAAGCACAAGCAAATTTATCAATAGGAATCAATTCATCTTTGAGAATGTAGAAGAAAATTGTGCCAGTAGGATTGTGATTATGTACATGCAGCAAATTGTTTCTGCTGCATCCTCCTTTCTCTAATGCAGAATGTGGTCAATAGTAGATTAAGTGGTGGTGTTGGTTTAATATTGATTTTGAAAAACAAACATTTTTCCATCAAATTGAATACGTAAATTCTGAAATTGGTTTAATAGTTAAAATATAGGCAATCCCTAAACTGTTTTTATTGTTATATGATAAGTACACCTGTCGTGTTTGGAACACATTCTTATTTTATTATTTTTGAGACATTTTATGGGGTATATTTTTTTGCTTTTAAATCTTTCAAGTTTCTAAGCAAGTGCTTGGAACATAAGTTAAGGGAATAAAGAGATCATGTGAAACAAAAGAAAAAAAAAAAGAGAAAAATCAAGACATCCAGGGCCAGGGATTTAACTCAGTGGTGCCACCGCCTGACTCGCAAGCGCAAGGTCCCAAGTTCGATCCCGGTACCAAAAAAAGAAGACATCCCATAACTTCAGCAAAGAATATATAGTTTGAGTTCTATAACTAAACTAGACAACGGCCCTATGAAGATAGTGGATGACATCTCTCTGAATTATAACTTCGATATTGTCACTCAAGACGTAACAGAATAAAAACCCTGAACAACGTGTTATTGATGGGCAAACACAGGTTTGTTCCATTCTCTGCCTCTCATGACAAGAGTGAGGCCCCAGACAGTACAGGGGCAATATGGTGTGTTGCGTCACTGTCTGCCAGCCCTGGTTCTGTGGGTGTCCTCTCCTTACCCCACTATCCCAGCTCAGCCTGCCTTATTGAGGATCAGAGCCCACTACAGGAGCAAATGGTACCAGCTCTGTGACCTCTCAGGGTTTGCGGTTCCACTTCTGATTGGGAAGATGATACAGTATTTTTGCTGTGGAACTCTTCAGGAGAACACAAGGAAAGGCAACACAGAGACTCTAAGATCACCAGCTAATCTTGAAATGTTCAAATTACTAGGCAGAAAATAATACTTATTGTTTATAAATTCTTAAATTTGAAATATAGACTGAACTTTTAAAGATGCAAGGTCAAATATTTAGCCAACATGTTAAGATTCTGCTGAAATTTGGTTTGCCTGCACTGCAGGTATCCATAGCTTCTTCTAACTTCCCCTCCCCACTCACCTTTTGAGGCTCATCCCAAACAGCATGATTGTCAGTGATCAATTCCATGGTGCAAAAGATAGATGCTCTTAGAACTTTAGCTATCTGCTTATCTTTTAAGATCAGACTTTGAAAAGATGTGTCATTTTAAAAAATACCAATTTTTCTTTCAAGATACTTTTGAAGTATTTCCTTCATCATCATTTATTAACATTTAAAATGCTAGGGTCAGGTCAGGGATTTAGCTCAGTGGCACCGCGGCTACCTTGCAAGCACAAGGTCCTAAGTTCGATCCCTGGTACTGGAAAAAAAATTAAAATGCTAATGTTTATATCTCAAGTTTGTTCCTGATGTTGTGGGGCTTACTCTGTATTGACACTAACATTTGTATCTTCAGGATGAACAAACTGGGAAGAGCTATATGTAGTTTGAATTCAGGAAATAACATCTTAATCTCTTCCTTGTCATGTGTTAATAGAATATCCTTTATCCTTTTCCTTAAAAGTCTAAAGTAAGATACCTGAATGAAAGATATTTAAAGTTTTATATAAATGCAGTTTTTTTCTGGGCTTTATAATTGAGGACTTACTGGAGGTTGTTAAATTTAATATAAATTTTCACCATACTAGAAAACAGTGTATTAATATTCAAGTCATCATTTTACAAAATTAATGTTCAATTAATTTGATCTTTTTAATGCAGAAAAATTAAATCTAACAAGTAGTAATTAAATATAATTAGAATTATTAAAGTATTACCAAGAGTTCTAAACATTGGTCTCCAGTCAGAGTTTTTATATTTTTATATGGTCAAAGTTAGTGCTATTTCTTCTCTACTTTTGCTTTATGTTATGGCTCTGCGATGTCAAAAATAAAAATTATGATTATTAAAATTTTTTATTTTATTGTATTAATTGACATTGACTTACCACTTTCCATTCTCGGTGATTCTGGTAAATTTCCTTCCCAACAGCAAAGCAAGGCTTCTATTGAGTGGTCTCCACTCCTTGGTAATGATCCTGATCTTCTGGACAGCTAAGCCTGATCCTGGTGGAAAGCCTTCTGCATGGGGTAGGGATGCTTCTGAAAGAACTTGCTTTAGATTTGATTAGATGCAAATCCTTTGGTGTATGTTTCTCTCCAATTTGCATCCCCAATGTAGATTATATATGAAGGTGCTTTTTTCCCCTCCCCAAGTAGATTTTTATTCAGTAACAATGAGTTTCCATTAGGAACAAACTCTTCTAAATGTTTATTATAGAAACAAAGCATACATTATTTGTTTCCTGAATAATAGTGGCATTTTTCCATCCCTTTAATTTAGGGGTTAGATTTTAAAAGGTAGTGTGTATGTATGTATGAAAAGCCTTTATTTCTCAGTAGACTATGCTTGTCAGACAATGAATTTTTAAAAAGCAGGCATCTCTCAGGTGTAGATAAAATCCTAGGAAGATGCTTTCATTTAGAAATACAAATAAAAATTAATGTAACTTAAATATAATTAGAAACATCTGAGCTACAGCAGATGTTTTTAACCCTACAGTACATTAGGATCATCTGTGAAGCTGGTGCCCAGCCCCTACCCTAGTGGAGTTCAGAATCTTTTGAAATAGGGCATAGACAGCTACCTTTTAAAATAAAATCTCTCATTTTTAAAACAAGAGTCTTTGATGCATAGTCAGGGTTGTGAATTCCTCTACAATGAAATTTAAAGAAAGTTTTGACACTTTTTGACATATCTTCATTCATCTTTACCTACTGTTGCTGCTTAACCTAATTTTGATTCTGTCACCTGGTCCTAAACAGATTAGACCTAGGCATCTTCCTGGGCACCTTCCTCATCATTCTGGATTTGGGCAGCACTTGGTATTTCAGGGTTCGCCTGGGCACCATTTAGTGATTTGCAGCCCTGATGAAATCTGCAATAGGAATATTGTAGACCTCAGGGCCCTGGAGATTGGTTCAGGGGTTCTACAAAGCCCAAACTATTTTCATAATAAAACTAATATGTGACTTTTCCTTTACTCATTCTCTTGAGCACGCACAAAGGAGTTTGCTGGAGGCCCCATGACATGCACTGTTACAGGAGATTGAGTGGAGAAGCAGGCATGAGAATCTAGCTGTTTTCTGTGAAGCAAAACCTGCAAAAATGCAAAACAGTTTCACTTTTCTCATTAATTTTTTTTTGTTTGGAGAATGGATTTTTAAAAATTAAAAGATTATGTTAACAGGTTATTGTTTCAATAGGTTAGAGGGCTTTAGTTTCAAGAATAAATAGATATGGATATAAACCACATAAAGAAAGTTGTTGGGGTCCTCAGTAAATTCTAGGAGATTAAGGGATCCTAAGACCAGGGAGTCTGAGAACTTCTCTTGAAGGACACCTGTAGTTTAAGGAAATTTCCAGAGTGTTTTAATGCACAAATTTAAGAACTTTGTATATATGCTTCTCTTACTAATAGAACACACCTCTTGGGGTTTCTACATTTCTAGGAGAAATCCAAAAAGACAAAATTTGTCTCAATTTCTTAGCATTCAGCCTCTGTTTCCTTAGAGAAAGAGCATGACCACAGTGACCCTACAGCTAGAGAGAATGTGCCCTTTTCCAAACAGGGTGTCCTAGTAACCATCTCATCTCATTCCTGTTTATTCTTTCAGTCAGTAGCTCCACATCCAAATGACATATAAAAATCACTAGGTGAACTGATTACTGCTTCTGTGCTAAACTCTCAGGCTTGTGGATTTCTTTTAACACTACACTTTTTTTTTTAAAAGGCTGGAACAATTTAAACCTTTCAAGCAGAATAGAACCACCTTAAAGCACAAATATAACTCTTCATGGCCAATAGTATAAAGACCAGCCTCCTCACCATGGCATTCAAGGCTCTCTGTGCTTGGTTCCATCCTGCTTTCTACCTTGTCTGTCATTGCCTCCTCCCAAGCAGCCTGTCTGTCTCCAGTGCTGGCTTTCTCATTGTGGATCTTGTACCACCTACCTCAGAATCACTTGTGATGCTTATGAAACGTAGCCTATCCCAGACTTGCTGAGTTAGAATTTGTGGCAATTATGTCAGATAACCTATATTTTAGATAAATCCTTCCCCATATGATTCTTAAATACTAAAGGTTGAGTGTTTCTGATATAGATATTCACTGATTACTCTGTTTTTCAAGTAGGCACAGGCTTTCATTCTGCTTTTGTTTGCAGTATTCTTTCAAAGTAAAGCACCTTTCCTTCACCTTGTATTGTTTAAATTTCTATGGACCTTTCAAGATTCAGCCCAAATACTACCTTTTCGTGTCTATTCATCAAGGTTGACTCTTGGCCCATTTCCTGATGTTCTTTGTTTGAATTTCTGTAGTGGCACTGATTTTCTGCTTTCCATTTAAAAAAATGTATTTATTTATTAAATACCATATAATAGTTGTGCATATTTGCTTTAAATCTTCTCAGTAGTTTGCATATATATCTTTCATTCACAACTGGAGTCTCTCTCCTTTCCTCTCCATAGCCCTGCAGCACATATCGGTGTTTATGATGGTCTACTCATAGGTCCCCTATGAGTACTAGAGATGCTAAGCTATGCACAGGATCCAGGAAAGACTAGTTTCTGGGTACAAATAGCAAAATATAAAAGATAAAGCATAACAATAGTCCATTAATTTTCGTGGCAAAAAAAATTAACCACGAGCATCATTTCTTTTGCTACAAACTGAAAATGTGATTCAAGACTTTGTAACCATCTCCCTGTAGGCTGGTCCTGAGCCTGAAATTCAAAGACATAATGATTTTCCAGAGGAAGTTTAAAGCAGAAAGGTCCAGCATGCTATGTAAGCATTTCGGATAGTAAACATCATCAGAAGAGCTGAAGTACGTTGAAGCTGAGAGATTGATTTGTAGGAGTTGCTTGTTCTTTAGAACATCCACTAGTATGCATGCTGCATTTACTAAAAACTCCAGGATTTCTTGAATAGAATTAAATATATTTAAAAATAAATCAAAGAGATGAGTTCCTTATACTAAAGAAATAAATCTTTCGCAGAATTGGTTGGATGCTGAGGCTGGAAGGGTAAGGGTCAGCAATAGGTTTGGCTATGTTTGCTTCAGTTGTTGGTTGGTTCAGGAACTTGACACACGTGCTATCAGGCAGGTTTCTGGGTCATAGCACAGGGTAATGATGGTTTGGGGCCACCTATTAAGGAGTAGAAATGTATGGAATAAGTGCAAATTCACAGAGCACAGGAAAAATTGGTATGTATCTCTTTCATCTTGTACTGGGACTGCCCTCAGAAACTCCCAATCCCAACACTGCTGTATTGGCCTCCTTATTCATTCCAGGGCTGGGCTCCTGCTCTGTGGGATGAGTAACCCATGATGACTTGGCAGTGGCTTACTTGTGAGGAAGACATGATAGAGGTGAAGCAACGGTGTGAGGGAAACCAGAGCAGGTACACCAAGTGAACCAAGGCACCTTCTGTCCTCCCCACTCCCCACCTGCACCTTTATTGTAATATCTTCCTGTTTCCCAGGCTCTATAAGGGAGGGTAGCAGGGAGCAGTTAGGGCTGCTCAGTGGTTTGGGTCATTATAATGCTCTGTTTCCATAATGCATAGGGGCTGAGGCTTGAGAATACAGTCAAGAGACTTTAGGGCTGGGGATGTAGCACAGTGGCACCCATGCCTGCCTGGCAAGCGCAAGGTCCTGAGTTCAACTCCTGGTACAAAAAGAAGAGAGTCTTTATTGCTGACCTGGGGTACAGCAAAGGGACAGGGAAGATGCTAGAGTGGTGACTCCATGCCAACTGAATTTTCACTTAAGGGGAACCTGTCTGGGATTTGCAGTGGAGTGAGCTGGCTATTTAATCACCCAGATCCTTTCACATGTGGCCAGTTTCATGGCCTCAAGCTTACCTTGGAATCTGAAAACAGCTGTTCTGCACATGCCATAGCATTTGGGCATGCAGTATATGGGATCCCAGTTGGAGAATAAAAGGTGGGTGAAAGACTTCCCTCATGCTGGAGATCAGACAGTCTCCATTCCTCAGTTTGGGTGGAAGAAAACTCAGCTCCAGGTCTTCTGGGTCAGAATAAATCACCACCACTGGTCAAAAGATTAAATTGATCCCAGCATTTTGTTTGGTAGCATTGGGGTGACAGTCATTTTAGGTACTGATTTGGTGGCAGGACATGCTTCAGGGATATTGATTCATAGCCGTGAGAGAGGATAAATCCATAGTCATGGGCTAGTGAAGGAGATGCTATGAGTGCTGAAATATCTCTTTGAGACGGAGAAGAGGATGGTGTATGTGTGGAGCAGTGCATAGGGCCTGAAGAGGGTCTTGGGTTCTGAGCCTTACTTTTAAAGGAACCAGTCAATTCTCCAAATCCATTCCCAGAATATATGAGTAAAAAGGTTTCAAGGATTGGTAAAAAAGCCGAGAGCTGGAACGGTGGTATAGGAAGTGAATGTCTGCTAATTCCCACCCTGGGGTCTAATACCTTTTCCTTTGGTGAAATGGCTGCCTCTGAATCCCTTAACTATGGTATGCTGAGAAGAAGCAATCATGATGGTAGGGGGATGAAAATAAACCCCCATCGTGACCACAAGGTATTCCTTGATTAAAAAAAAAAGGCCAGGATTTTAGAATCACTATGTTCCCATATATTTAGGTATCTTGATTTCCTGATTGTGACAGTTGAAGTGGAGATCTGGACTGCACAAGACTAGAAATAGGTTCAGTGAAATTTTTTCACTTCACATTTATTAGGTGCCAGGCAGCAAGCAGGATGTGGGATAGGAGATCTTGGCCAAGTTTGCTGTGCTTACCGCATTTGAGGCATTGTGACATTGTAAATGGCACGCTACTTCGATCTGGACTAGTCAACACTGAATAACTGTGGAGCAACTGGAAGTGTGGTAGTTTGGTAGTGTCATACGATCTAACTTGCTGGCAATGACCCTGGTGGTGTCATATGAAATAGCACCCAGGTCCAGATGTTAAAATCAGATGCTATGGCTTGCTAAAGACAGTTTTTACAATTACGTGCAGTAATTCTACTGGAGTTTGGGCAGACATATCTGATAAAATAGGAAGGTAATTCCACTGAAGGGTTCTTGTATTTTCGCCAGAACTTAGCCTGACAGTTTGCCTGGTCACACTTTCAGAAAAACAGAGGGAGCTGATAAGTCACCTTCAGAAACAGCCAGGTATGTGTTGATAGGAAGATCCTGTCTCATGATATAGACAGAATCTGCATCTCCCTGAAACTAAACAACCAACTGATTATCAGACACATCATGACTTTGTGGATCAATGAGAAAAAAGGAAAAAACTGTTAGACTATGACATAATGCCTAACAGGAATCCTGATACATGAATTGGTCACAGAACCTTTTCTTACAGTGGAGTTTTTTTTTTTTTTTTTTAAAAATCGATTTTGAAGGATTTGACATTTTTCTGCCTTCAGTTGAATTTAAAGGCTGTTATTTTGTATATTTTTCATCAAAATTATATAATTCATCTTTATATATTGTACTTGTAGGTATTTACTTTTCTTTTTTTTTTTTTTTTTGGTACTGGGGATGGAACTCAGGACCTTGGGCTTGTGAGATAGGCGGTGGCACCTCTGAGCTGAATCCCTGGCCCTGGTATTTACTTTTCTTAGTTTTCATGGACCACTAGGCTTCTGCTTTGTAAGAATACATAATTGTGCTTCTTTCTTCAAAAATGAATATTTGTTTCAGTATACATGTCTGTCCACTGCTGATTCTATGCTGTCTGTAGACACAATAATTATCAGTGTACATCATAGTGTACTCTTCTAAAAAAAACATTTTAAGTGACATTTATTTAACATCCATGCTACTAACAAGGCACTAACCCTCTGTCCAGGCTTGATGGGGACAGTCCTTGCTTATTCTTTTTTTTTTTTTTCAAGTTTGATGTCCATCAGTGCAATCTGCTTTATTTGACATAAGGAATTTAGGACAGTCACTTTTGAATGGATTTTTGCCTTTTGGAAGAGTCATGTAATGAAGTTTAATTCTTTAATCCATCTTTTCTTTAATGTCTTAACATGTCAAAATCCTCTTCCTCTCTGGTGATTTCTTAGCAGTCAGCAAGTGTTCAAAGATTAATGTCCAAGTAAACCACTACCTTTAAACCCGTCTTCTGGCATACAAACTTGCATGACATCATCCATTGCCCTTGCTTACTCTTGTCATGCGATCCCATTTGATTAGGGTTCCCTTTACTCTCAAAAGAGCCTCAGTTGGAGGATAAAATTATGTGGTCAACTTACCATGTACTTCCACTGAGCTGACAGCAGCAGCAGCTGTGATGAATCTGCAGTCGTGTGGGCAGTCACAACCATAGCATGCCTGCTGCTTAGATGGTAGTGATTGTGAGCACAACTCCACTTTGGAGATGCTGAAATGTAAAAATATATGTATGCAAAATCCCTAAAATATCAAAGACTTTTTCTACAGGATTTATGTGTCTCAGCGTTTATTTTCCAAACTCTTTACTCTGATAAGAACTAAAAATTAATTTTTATTCAGTCCTTTAAATGGATCACCTACTTGTGTGTGAGGAAACTATAAAATTCATTCCATTAGGAGGCTGGTGGTTTAGTGAGTAAGACAAAAATAAATGTTTCTTTTTGATGAATATAAAAATCCCCTCCTTTTAGAGATTTAGAAAGTGGCAACATTCTCCCCATCTTTTCTGCTTTTTTTTCTTCTTCTTCAAATCAGTGCTCTAATGGAAAAAAAGAATTCTGCGAAATTAAGGTAATGCAGAAAATAGCACAGGCCCGCTAATGTTGACACAAATGTCTGAAGAACCATTAATGGCCAGAGAAGGGGGACTCAGAAGGCAGGAAGTGTTCTTAGAGAGGGAGGCATTTGAGTCTTGCAGTGTGGGTGTGTATGTGTGTATTGGTATATAGTTAAAAGTTTTCTATCTATTCATCCCTTCATCCCCCCATCCCTAAATAGATAATCTTTATTATTAGTTTCTTGTGTATTTTTTGGGGGGTTACCAGGGATTGAACTTGGGACCTTACGCTTGCAAGATAGGTGGCGGAACCATTGAGCTAAAGCCCTGGCCCCAACTTGTGTATTTTTTAGTTTCTTTGTGCACTACTAGTAAATACGATTGTAAATTCTTATCTGCCTCTCAGCTTCCATAGAAGTGTTATCATACACACCATTCTATTCCCCTGCTTTTCATTCTTTGTAACTTAATTAACTTAGAAATTATTCTTTTAAACTTCTCTTGCATGGATGTACCACCATTAATTCATTAATTCAGTCAGTTTTCTACTAATGAACATTTAAGTTGTTTCCAATCTTCTGCTATTACTAACATTCCTACTATAAATAATCTTGGACATCTATCATTTTATCTATATGAAAGTATATCTGTAGGATATATTCCTAAAATGGAACTGTGGTATTAAAGGCTGTGTGCATTTAAATATTGATAGATGTTGCCAAATTACCCTCCATAGTCTTTAGAGAAAGTTATCCTCTCACTAGTGACAATGAGAGTACTGTTTACCACAGTCCCATGGATTGTGTGTGTGGTAAGAATTATCTTTCTGGCTTCCTGCAAAGTTGCCCACGTACTAATGCCTAAGGCTTTGAATATTTTAGGTGACACAGCAGAGAAGAGTTAAGGTTGATAATCAGCTGAATTTAAGATAAGGAGTTTTTTCTGGATTATCTAATGGGTACAACATAATTACAAAGGTCCTTAAAAGTAGAAGGAGTCAAAAAATGAGTCAGGGGAAGATGGAACCATAGAAGAAAGGCACACAGAGAAGTAATGCTGCTGGCTATGAAGATGGAGAAGGGGCCACAAGCAAAGGAGTGTGAGTGGCTTCTAGAAGCTAGAAAGCGAAAAGACACAATTTCTGTCCGGGAGCCTTCAGAAGGAGCTGGCCTGTTGACAGCTTGAGTTTTGCTCAGTGAGGTCCATGTTGGGATCTAACCTATGAAACTGTTAGATAATACATTTATGTTGCTTGACCCTTTAAATTTGTAGTCATTTCTGTTATAACAACAGAAAATTAATATATTGGGTTATCAGATTTGTGAATCTTTGCCACACTAAAGGTGATAAGCCTTATTATAGTTTTAATTTACATTTCTTTTATTATGAATGCAATTGAGTATCTTTTTCTTTTCTGGAACTTATGTTCTTTAACATAAGCTTGATTATTTTTTGTCTTACCCAATTCTAGGTATACTTTGCATATTAAGGAGATCAACTTTTCTCTGTAATAGAGTTGCAAATAATTTTCTCCTGTTTGACATTTATTTTTAACTTTGCTTACGTTTTTTTAGTTAGGGCAAGAGAGGACTATTTCATACCAGGTTTATGAAGGAATTCTCTCATGTTTTCCTTTAGGACTTTTTCTTTCTTTCTTTCTTTCTTTCTTTCTTTCTTTCTTTCTTTCTTTCTTTCAAAATGTTTAGTTATTATATCCAATTGGACCCCAGATGGCAAAAGTTTTTGACAAATTTGTCTTTCCCACACTGATCTGCAATGCCACATTTATCATAATCTAAATCTATCCATCTATCTTTCTTTCTCTATTGCTCTCTCTCTATTTCAATGTACTAATTGATTTTCTGTTCTGTTCAGTAGTCTATTCCTGAAACCAGACAATACCACCTGAGTTCTGAGACTTTGTTTATTAACCCTATTAGATCTAGATCAGTGATGGTGAATGTTTTAGAGCTTGCAATAATAACAAACAGCCCACAGTGGTATGTGTTCCACAGGTTTACTACCACTGATCTAGACTTTCCTTTCTGTTTGTATTTCCCAGAATGAATTTATTTTTCCATATGAACTTTAGAATTAGTCTATTATTAAAAAAGAGAGAAACAAAGGGAGAAAAAAAGACATTCTTGGTATATTTATTGGGATCATGTTATATTTACAAGTAGTATGTTTTTATTTGTTCAAGTTTTATTCTGTTTTTCTAGAGTAACTAATTATTTCTGTTTTACCCACTTCTTTTTATTTATTCAGTTTATCTATTTTGTTGATTAGTCTTTTTCCATTGCATCCCAACAACTCATTTTTATATATGAAGCTATTGATTTAATTCTTTTTTTTTTTGGGTACTGGGGATTGAACTTGGGTCCTTGTGCTTGTGAGGCAAGCTGTGGAACCACTGAGCTAAATTCTCAGCCCTGTTGATTTCTAAATATTAATTTGACATCCTTTCACGTTACTGAATATTTTACTGTTCCCATTATTTTGATAGTCAATTTTGTTGTTTTACAAATATACAATTATATCATCTGTGGGTGTTTTGAGAAAATTACATATCCGTAGGAAACTATTCATTTAATCTGAAATTTTAGGTTTATTTGTGCAGAGTTTAACAAAGAAGTCTATGATTCTTTTAATTTTTTCCTTTACCTGTAGTGACTTCTCATTTCTTTTTATGTATATTTGTGCTCTATTTTTAAACTAAGTTAGGTAGTTATTTATTTTTAAAAGGATACAGGTTTTGTATTTATTTATTAATTCTATTTTAACTCATTAATTTATATTTTATTAATTCTTCTGGTTTATTTTGTTTTTCCTTTCCTAACATCCTATATTCTTTTCTTAACTTCCCTTATTTGCTGCTGAATACATTTGTTTTCATCCTTCCCACTTTACCAAACTACTATCCTGAAAGTAATGGCTTACAAACTAATTATCAGGTTCAAGGTCTTTTCCTCATTTGCATCATCCTGAAGTTCTGTTTTTGACCTGGTTAATTTGAAAATTCTTTCTTTTCACCGCCTGGCCAGGGCACATTTCTAGTTTCCCAACTTTTCAGATGAGGCTGTTCTTCCTCCTCCTCCCCTTCCTCCTTCCCCTCCTTTCCCCCCTCTCCACGCTGTCCTCCTCCTCCTTCTCCGCCCTCTGAAGCTCTTCCCTTCAGTTAGTGTATGTATACTTTTTTTTTTAATGGTCCCACCATCCTGTTTTAAGTCCTCTTCCTTGGCAGTCTTATTTCTTACCCTCCAGGTCTCTATCCCTACAGTCTACTTTTATATACATGTCTTATACTAGAAATAACTTTATCTTCTTAGCTTCAGACTTACTGACATTTTGAGAAAGCTTATCATAGAGTACCATCTAGATACTCTTGGAATCTAAGCAGAACTCTTCACCCTCCCACCTCACCAAGTACAGTTCAATCCTGACTTCCATATGTCAGTAGCATTAACATTAAGTAGCTAAACCTGAAAACTCTGAGTTATGTTTTTTTATTTTTATTTTTTCATTTCCATCATTCCAGAGTGATTAAGTCTTGTCAGCCTTACCTGCAGTGTGGATTTCCCTTCAGGCTCCTTCCTTACATCTATCACTTACCTCCAGCTGGTGCTTTCTCCTCTCTAACTTGTGGTTTTCTCTTAGTTTCCCATTGTGAATATCTCCATGTCAATCCATCTCAATCAACCTTGGAATTCTGATGTTCACTCCCCATGGTCCACCAGTGAAATCTTCTCCAGTGAGGCTCCAAGCCATGTTCTGCTAATATCCTATGTGTTATCCTCATTTGCTTCCTGTATTTCTTTTTTTATGTTGATTTACTTATTGAATCAAAATTACACTATGTATAAAACAGCCATCTCTATACAGAAGGATGTAATGCATCTTAATATATAGTTATCTTTAAAAAGTCAAGATGCAAGGGAACGACGGTTTAGAGTTCTCACTCATTTTGTTGAGCTTTTCCAAGGAGTGTTTTTTTGGGTATCATCATCAATCTGCTTCCTGTATTTCTATTCCTCAGGGTTTGGTTCATACTATTTTCTCCGCTGAAATTTACCTACTGAAATTTCATTTATCCATCAGATTCTATCTCATATGGCAGTTCTTCCTTGGGAAGATTGTCCTGTTGCTTCTGAATTGGCAGTGATTTCTCTATCATTTAATCACTACCAATCTCTCTCCTATGCTCTGAACTGTACTTACCCATTTATTCTCTTTTTCTTCCCATTAGATCATGAGTTCTGACAAGGCTGAGCATATGTGTCTCCTGTGGAATGTGATCCAGAACCTTTTAAACAATGAGTGCTCAGATATTTATCAAATCCTGGAGAATTCTCTAAAAGGTAGTAAAAAAATAGAGTTCCTGAAGAACTGTGCCCAGAAAAACAGCATGTGAGAGAGAAATAAACTTTATTTTGAAGGCACTATAATTCAGGGCCTCTTTGTTATAGTGACTTAGCCTTTCAAACAAATACACTGGGAAGCATAAATAAAAAGGTGATCCATTAATAGATACAGAGGAAGGCTTATTTGTTTATTGATCTCTAGGGATGTCAGTAAGCACCATATAATAAATAAATGAATATCCAGGGATGACCCTGTTAGCTTGGAGAAGTTAGGGAGTTCTTCAGGGTCTAAATCTTTGCAACACAGATACACAGCAGTTTGGTAGCTACAGCAGGGATTCAGCATGGGATAGAGAAGGTCCTGACATAACTTTAATCAATACAATGATATGGCCATTAGTGACACTGAACATTAAGTTCAGTTTAAAATGACAGTTGAAGAAGCCATGGTCTACCCAAGAACAGAATAACCTTGAAAAACGACTATAAAGGTGAACTAAAATAGACAATAGAGAACATGGGTCCGGGACTTTAAGTACTAGACTATGGAAGCTAATACAAAGGTGAAGGAATGAACTGCAGTATCATCCCAGCTACTCCTGAAATGCAAGAACTCTTGAAGTTCAAATGGGAGAAATGCTATTCTCTGCCCTGTTCTGAATACTAGGGGCTTTCAGGGTCTGGCTGTCTACAGAGTAGATGTAACAAAGCCTAGGGACAGAAAGGAACACCTGGAAGCTCATACATAGAAAATGGTACCAGAACCTAGTTCCTGCCCGGTCTAGGGTTCTTTAAAATTTTTTTTTATTACTATATATTTTCCATACACAATAATCACATTCATCATGGGAATTTGTACCTGTGCATTGTATATCTTAATTCTTTTTTCTCATTTTCCTCTCCTCCCTTCTTCCTTTCCCCATTTACAAAAGGTCTGTTTCCATTTTTTCCTTTCCATTCTCTTTTTAAAAAAATTCCTGTTCCCTTCTTTCTCTTCCCTCTTTCCCCTCTTTTGTTTCCCTTCCCATTTGAACAAGCTCTTCTTAATTCCCAATGTCCTCCATTTTGCTCCTCATTTACCATTTGTGTTTCTCAACCAATAACAAGTGCTGGCAAGGCTCTGGGGAAAAAGAACCCTTCTCTATTTCTGGTGGGAGTGTAAATTGGTATAACCACTTTGGAAATCGGTATGGAAATTCCTCAAAAAACTGAAACTAGAGGTTCCATTTGACTCAGCTATTCCCCTTCCAGGTATCTTCCCGAAAGAGTTAAAAGCATCATACCACAGCAATATATGCACATCCATGTTTCTAGGGTTCTTTTACACCTAGAATGACAGTATTGTCACTGGATAGGGTCCAAGGTGTTCCCTCCAAAGAGGATATAGGGACCTCAACTCAGCTGGGACAAGTTCTTAATGTACTGTAGCAGAGAAGCATTTCAGTATGTGTCACTGGGAGGCATAAGCTGATTTATTGGGCTGGGTTATAAAGTAAAAGAAAATAGGAAAGGGACTTCAGCATGAGGAGCTGAAGGAGGCACAGCTCTGATAGACAAGATCAAACTTGCCTGTTAAAGTAATGAGGCCAGTTTTTATGGAGTAGTTGAAGTGGACTAGGGTCTGGCTGATCATTTCCTCAGTTTTAGTTTTGCAGTTTGGCTCCAGAGAAGTCCTTACTACTTGAGGGGGCAATCCAGTCTCCGTAAGATGATTGTTTCTGCTTGGAGAAATCTCATTTTGTAAAGGCTCTGCCAGAATTCAACATGACTGTAGGTTTAGGGCAGTGATGGCAAAGAGCTTTCAATAATACAGCCTGCTGTGGCATGCATGGCATAGGTTTGCACCACTGGTTTAGGGCAATTACTTGAGACTTTCAGGTGCCTATGGTAACTGAATGTCCCAGAAAATCTCTTATATGGATGTCTTCAGTCTTGAAGGGGAATAAGATAAGTAATGTCACTTTAGCATTAATCAGCATTGTATTGCTAGCTTACAGACACACGCCCCCTAAATGATTAATTTGCTTATATGCAGGGGCAAGCAAGGATCTGATCCAAAGTTTTAAGGTAATGAAAGAGCTTTGATCTGTTTTTGGTTACCAATTAGACATCTGTATGCTCAAGTAAAGGGTCATTTAAAAAATATTTTAAAGCCAAAGCAGCTTTTAAGTCCCTGACTGGGTCAGAAGAAAACACAGATCATTCCTCTAATGCATAACAGGCTAAGAGCCCAAGAGTACATCTGCCCTTGTTCCCCATAGTGGTCTCTGTCTCACTATCATGAATTGATTTGGGACCAACTTTGTGCAAATTAGTAAACATCCAACCTGGCATCGGTTGACACTACATTTGGTTGCTTCCAGAGTCTGATCCTGTCTGTTCACACCCTTCCTGTCTTATCCTTTGAAATTCTCCCATATTCCCAGTTTTCTAGAGGGAGCAGTCCAATCAGCTGCCTGGTTTCCTGGGATCAGGCTCTGGCATAAACCCTTTTTACCAATCACTCTGAGTTGGTGTCACCATTTAACAGCCTTATCTATACCCAGCACCAAGTATGACCTTTGCTCCTGAGAGTTCTAGAAGCTATATTTTATACTGTCCCCTCAGACTACATGTCTTAGCTATCCTTTCCCGTAACACTCTCCTCTCACACAGTTGGTCTAGACTAGAGTTCTGCTAGGGGCCTTGGGACCCACTGACCTGACCTGCCAACTTCTGTCCCTCAGAAGAGCTTGACACTTCAGTGTTGGGTGAACTGCCTTCCTCTTGCTTGGTCTGCTGCCCCCCATCCCCTCCAAGCTGTTCCTCAAAATGTCCCACATAAGGGCAACATACCCACTAACAGCTCCTGGAACAGCAAGCAAGAGGGCCCAGGACTGTAGCTGTACTATTCCTTCCCTGATCATTCTGAATTTTTTGCCTAAGCTCAGCAGAAACTGTTCTTTGAAAAGAATGAATTTTTTCTTTCCCATTTTTCCTCTCTTTCCCATTTTTCCTCTCTTTCCCTATTCTTCTTTTGCTACCAATTTCTATATTGAGTTTCTCCAGGTGTTTAGTAGGGTATACAGATATCCAGGATGGTTCTAAGTCCTCAGAGAGGATTTTAGGAAGCACCATGTTGTACTGGGATATCGGATTTAGGTCTCCTAGATTCTAGCTCTTGTTCTAGCCTGATACACTGGGTAAATTGATAATCCTTGAATAAATTGACTTAAAGACATATTTTAATGATGGATGATTATAGGGTACAGGGGAATGCAGAAGGAAGGCCTTGAGCCTGGGTAGGTTTTGCTTTCAGTTCCCTTTTCCTGCCTTTGGCAGATCTCTATCTCCTTGCCTCTGATTCACAAGGGGCATTCCTTTGAGAGTATTTTCAGTTTAAGCCACTAGGTGGAGCCTCAACCCTGCATGTAGCTCACCAAAGGATTTGCTCTGACATCTGAGTAAAGAGCAAGGATTTTTGGGGGATACTGTAGTAACAATAGAAGGAATGTATTGTTTCTTCCTGAAAACCCTGGAAGTCAACTTGAATATTTCTTACCCAGCTTGCTGCAGAGAAGGAGGCCATTTCCCTGCCTATTCCTCCAACTGTTTCCTGCAAAACACTACAAGAAACCCAATCCTAATAGTACAGAGAAGAGGCCTTCTTTCTGTGAGAAATGGAGGGCTTTGGGGACTTCTCCCTAGTTCACCAGAGGCAGAAGACCGAGGTGGTTAAGAGCACAGGCTCTGGATCAAAAAATCTATCCTGGCTCCACTTGCAGACTATGTTAACGTGGGGAAGTCACAGAACTTCTCCATGCCTCAGTAAAATGGGGAAAAGAATGGTGACCTGTCTCAGGATTGTTACACTGTGGTAATGTGGCAGTTGCTTATTAGTACTATCCAGGTTAGATACTAAATCAAAGCAAACAAACTCTTGTCCTTGGTAGGCTCATTCTTCCATCTTGCTGGCTCTCAGGAGAATGTGAGCAAGAGCCTTGCCTTTTCCAGCCTTTTCTCCAAGAGGGAACCTTGGTATGCCTCCTACCTTTGGGATTGGGAAAGCTATATTTCTGACCATTGAGCTGGTATAATATTGTTAGCTTGCTCTTCTGGCAATAAACTTCTTTCAGTTAACTGTGTGTTGGAGGTAGAACCTCTGCCTGACTACACGTGTGTCCCCACTCTGGCCTGGCTGCTACAGCCCCCCTGACTCCCATCAACCAACTCTTGGCACTTCCTCCCTTTGTAATCATTGTTGGATCTAACTTGCCTTTTATAAAAATACTGCTGCATACTCTGCTAGATATAAAACTTTTGAAATCGGTTTGGTATGAATACATTCATTCAGTGGCTCTTATGGCCAGGTACTATGTTAGTATGTTTTATGTGTGAGGAGTACTATTGCTGGAATGTGTATCTTCAAGCAATCCAGAAATAGGATCCGGCTCCCTTCTCTGTATCTCAATATAGCAGACAATAGGGATTGCCAAATTATTACTTCACTGAGTAACTACTAGGGATGGAGAGCTGTGAAAGGATAGAACAGAGTGCCCTGGATACAATAATGCTGTCTGTTTCATGTTGTAAAATGAAACTCACATTTCTGTAGGGGACTACCCTGAAATCCACAAAGGGAATAATTTATATTGTCTTGATAACAACTCTTTTTACCTCTTAGCTCTGTACTTGTGTTCTTCAGGTTGTCCTCCAGTGGCTCACTGAGTGCTGATGTTAAATGGGAATGAGGAGGAAGCAAAAATGGAGTTCTCCTTGGGCTCAGGAAATTGGAACATAATCCCTGTTAAGGGTCAGAGAGGGTACTAGAGGGTTCTGAAGCCTTAGAGATCTGTTTCCAGCTACCAGGCAGCTGTCAGGTTTCCTCAGCTGGAGAAATAGCCCGTCCTTCTCGACTTCTCACAAGACAGATAAAAGTTTAGGATAAGAAAAGATTTCTGTGCTTATCTAAGAAATAAAAGTTTCATGGATAGATATGTGCCTTGCATCCTGTAGTGAAAATATTTTACTTCTTTTTATTTTATAAGCTTGTGCATTTTTCTGTTGAAACCTACTAAAGGTTGTCAAGTAGCCATCCAACTAGTATCCCAAATGGGCACTAGGCCCACTAGTTGAAAACGATAGATACCCACCACTTTTCATTATAAAGAGAGCCACCAAGCCTTGAAGGAAGCCACTTTACCCAGGGTTGTTAGGAAGCAAAGAATAGTCTCTTCTAATGCCAGCCACTTGCATCCCCTGCCCAAGTCTATGTAAGAAAAATTGGGATAGATTGTTAGGATTTGCATGTATGAGATGTGATCAGAAAACATGAGGAATGTTTAAATTAAAAAAAATTACATTAAAAAACACATTGCCATTAATCGTCCTCAAAATATTCTTCCTCATTTCAAACACACTTAGTCCATCATTCTTGCCACTTTCTGAAGCACTTTTGGAAGTCCTCTTTTGTGAGTGTCTTTAGTTATGTTGTCATGGCTGCCCCAATGTCCTGAATCAATTGAAAACATTTACCTTTCACAGTTATTTTGATTTTGGACAAGAGCCAGAACTCACACAACAACAGATCTGGTGAAAAAGGTACATAAGAGACCCCATAATGTTTTCATAAGCATGCCTTTCTGTTGATGGCACTCATAGCAACATTCCCCCTATTTATGACCACACCTTGTAAAGACACAAAAGAGGATTTCCAGAACAGTTTCAGAAAGTGGCAAGAATGGTGAGATAAGTGTGTTTAAAATGAGGCAGAGTATTTTGAGGGAGATCAATGGTGATGTATCTTTTACTGCCATAGATTTTTAAAAATTTAAACATTTACCATATAATTTGATCATACTTTTATATGTATTCTTCTATAATTCACCACGTTGGACACAGGAGGTGAGCTGCTCCCAGTGCCCAGGAGGAGGATTCTGGGCTGCTGTACCACCACCACCCCCAGCACAGAGGAGGTGAGCCACTGCGCAGGTGCCAACAGCAACCTCCCCTGCCCCTTGAAAAGAGAACACACAAAAACAAGTCTCAAAATGAGACTTCCAGATCACCTAAAGGAACTCAAAGGAAAACTAGATGGAACACTCTGATGCTCAACCACCTGGACTCCCTGAACTGGCAACAAAAGAGGATCTGGAAAAAATGAAATCTGAAATAACTTCTCACATAACAGCAGAGACTGTGTCCATACTGCAAGACATGATTAATAAATCTCAAGAGGACACAGATAAAAAAAATAGAGGAGCTGAGGAACATGATGGAATCCCAACATAGGAAACAAGTGGAATCCATAAAACAGATGCAAACAGATTTCCAGGAGATTAAAAGCTCCATTGAAAATTTATGCAGCAGAATGAGCCAATGTGAGGACAGAATTTTAGATATAGAAGATAAGATTGCAATTAGTGACCAGGAGAAGAAAAATTTCTTTAAAATTGTAAGGGACCATGAGAAATCAATCCTGCAGCTGCTAGATGATGCAAAGAAGAATAACATAAGACTCATAGGAGTCAATGAAGAAACAAGAGAGAGGGCAGATGACATAAAAACACTGTTCATAAAGTAATGGCAGAAAATTTCCCAAGCAGGGGAAAAGAACTTGACATACAGATAAGTGAGGCATATAGGACTCCAACTAGCTGTGATCAAAAAACACTACGCATAGGCATATAATTGTTAAGTTTCCAGAAACCCAACAGAAGAACAAAATTTTACAAGCAGTTAGAGAAAAGAAACAAATCACATGCAAAGAAAGCCCATGAGAATCACAGCAGACTTCTCAATGCACACCCTGAAGGCAAGAAGAGCTTAGAGTGATGTATTTCAAGCCATAAAGGAAAACAGCCTCCAACCCAGATTGATGTACCCTGCAAAACTATCTTTCAAAATTGATGGAGAAATAAGATACTTTCATGACAAAGAACACCTTAGGAACTTCATGAATAGCAAAGCAGCACTCCAAAAAATTTTAGACTATATCCTAGGAAAAGACAACAAGGATCACAACCCCAGGAAGCCCAGCAGAATGAATCCATCAGGTGTGACAAGAAATTAAATGCAAAGGGGAGAATCCAACAAAAAGAAAAAGTCATGACAATGATAAATCAATATGTATCTGTTATAACCATCAATGTTAATGGTCTCAATGCACCAATCAAAAGAAATAGACTGGCAGAATGGGTCAAGAAGCAAGATCCAACACTATGCTGCATACAAGAAACACATTTAATTCAAAAAGAAACTCACAGACTGAAATTTAAAGGATGGAAAACAATATTCCATGTGACAGGAACTTGAAAAAAAGCAGCAATAGCTATCCTCTTTGGAGATCAAGTGGATTTCAACCCCAAATCTGAAACACTTCTGGTCCTATGAATTTCAGATAAGCGATAGTCAACTTGTATTTACAAATCTATTGTGAACATGTGTTTTCATTCCTCTTAAGTAAAACCTTAAGAACAGTACTGTTGGTTCTTAACAGTAATACAAGAAATTTCTATATTGTTTTCCAAAATGGTTTTGTCATTTTACATTCACATTAGCAGTATTAGACAGTTCTAACTGGTTCACACCTAAGTTGACATTTGTTCTTTTATATAACTTTTAACTTCATCTCCCTAATGAGTGTATAATACGATCTTATTGTACTGATTAGTGTTTTTCTGATTCTAGTGTTGCACATGTTTCCTTGTGCTGTACTAGCTATTTATCATCTTCCTATGTCTGCTTTTTAATTGGGTTGTCTATTAATGAGATGTAAGAGTTCTTTATATGTTCTGGTCTTAGGTTATATGTATTATAAACATGGTGTGTTTAAGGACTACTTTTCATTTTCTTAACAATGTCTTTTAAAGTTCTAAATTTTGATGGAATCTCATTTATCAATTTCTTTCTTTTTTTTAAAAAGATCTTAAATTCTTTTATTGGTACATTTTAGGTATACAACACAATTACATTTCTCATTGGGATCTTTTCCCCATTCCTAGCCCTCCCTTCAGCCCCTCCACCCTTCCCTATTGACAAAGACTTTATTTCCATTTTTTCCATTTCTCATCATTTTTCCTTTC
>NW_004624784.1:6311452-6325231 GCF_000247695.1 Heterocephalus glaber | reverse complement strand
TATTATATATATATATATATATATATAGTTCACCGTGTTGGAACTTCAGACCCAGTGTGATGGTATTAAAGGTGAGTTCTTTAGGAGATGGTTAGATCATGTGGGTTCTACCCTCATGAATGGGGTGAGTGCCCTAATTAGTTCCTGTGACCTCAAGGGAACTGAGAAGAATCTTTTTGACCTTTTATCTTCTACCACATGAGTACACAGTGTTAGCCCCTCCTGCTGAGTGAGGATCCAGTAAGAAAGAAGTCTCTCACCAGGCACTGAGTGGTGGTGCCTTGGTCTTGGACCTCCCAGCCTCCAGAACTGTAAGGAAAGAATTTCTGTCCATAATAAATGATTAGATTAAAGCATTTTGTTATAGTAGCACAATTGACTAAGACAAGAGGTGAAAATGGAGGAGTGGAAGAAGCCATGGGCATGTGGCACTTGTGTGGAGAAGTTATTTCTTCTTATGCCTCCGAGTGAGGGGTGAGCAGGCCCCAATCCCTGTGAGGATAGGCTGCAGGAAAATGACTTAGAGGTTGGAGGTTCCTTTTAGAAGGGGAGACTGGCATCTTGGTCCCAGATTAATTGAGTTACTGACCTGCCTTGCACTCATTTGAGCAGGACAAGAAGAATTGGGAGATCATGGGCCTGGAAGGAGGTGTGGCCAAGACAAGGATGCAGGTGTCTTCTTGAGCTTAGAGGCCACAGTACAAGGTAGCCAGATGTGAGTCACTTGAGAGAGATTCCAGTGGAGAGGGAGACCTTGGTGATGGGTTTCCATAGTGCTATTGCAAGCATCCTGGAAGTGGAAGCTTTGGGGATTCAGGAAGTAGAAACAGAGCTGGAGCTTCCGAGTTAGGGAAGTAGGCTGTGCTGAGGCCTGGGAACTCCATGGAGAACCAGCACATAGCCTCTAGAAAGAGCAGGGATTTGAACAGTAATTGCAAGAAGGCACCTAGCTAGTCAGTGATACCCTGAGGAGCAGCAAAACCAATAGGGAGAGGGACTCTGGCTGTCAGTTAAATAAGAAACCCCTCCCTATCTTTTGCTCCCTTTCCACCAACATACAGAGAAACCAGGCCTTTAAGACAGATAAAGGGGATAGCTCAGAGCCTCAGTGTCCCTTCCTCTTCAACTCCCAGGATCTCAGCCCAAAGCTATATTGAAGAGAGGAAATAATATGCTATGCAAATCAAGTTTGAGTTTAAAGTTTCAGTGGGACTGAATTTTAATAATGGAAAATCAAGGTGAAGGTTTTGAAATCTGCCTAGGATGTATTGAAGGATGCAAAGGGCCCAGTGGACTGAACTTGGGAGAGGGCAGTAGTTAAAGAAAAACAAAACTGCTTCATGTTCATATGCCACTGAGTGGAGACAGAACAATATAGTGGCTATAAGCCTTTTAAATGTGCCTTGCTCTCAAAGGGATACTGGCATCTTGGAAAGAAAAAAACGTGTAGTATAAACTGGAGGTACATTTATAATCAAGAAGTTATAGAAGTTTCTGGATGAAAACAATATTTGTTTCCTCTCACTAATATTTTAATTCAAAGAAAATAATGAAAAGTCACTTGATGTTAGGTCTCAGATGATTTTTTTACTGTTTGAGGTGAGAGTTGGGGATGAAGTTTTAAGATTATTGTCTAAACTTTCTTTGCTCGCCTTCTGAAAGTAGACTCAAAGTTCACCAAGCATTCTAAAAATTAGAAATTTCTTAGAGAAGATCTAGGTACTAGAACATCTTTGGACTTACTCAGAATCCAGAGCTATTTTGACTGATTGGGTTCAAACATTCCACTTTCAGGAGTTCCAATTAGTTCTTTTAGAACTAATGATTAACACAGGGCTTTTGTACCTACTCTCTCTCAACCAGGTGAAATGTGCCTATCTGATGTGGGTTCCCATTAGGCATGATTCACTTGGCCTGATGCTTACTTTCCTTGCCTCATCACTAGCCACTCTACTCTGTTGCCACTGACAATGACATCAGCTTATCCTAACTTACTAAATTCTGTTGTTTGGTCATGATCTTTCCTTTGTCTATTAATTTATGTTGTCTGTCATGATTGAACATTCTCAAATTGTCATTTTTTGTTTTAAATCTGTTGTTCTTTTTCTTTCTTTTTTTTTTGGTATCAGGGATCAAACTCGGGACCTTGTGCTTGTGAGGCAGGCAGTGGCACCACTGAGCTAAGTCCCTGGCTAACACTATTTTTCTTTTTAAAGAAGACTATATTGGAAGTGAATAAGGGTAATCATTTTTGCAAAGGGCAAGGAATGGTCTGGTTGGAATTCTGATTGGAAAGCATTTTTGATGGGGCCACAGCTAACAGTACTTACTGATGTGTATACTTTGTTCAGTATATCTTTTCCCTCTGGTGCCTCCTGGGTACCCTGGGCTGTCTTCTGGCCCAGCCCACCCAGAAACAGACACAAAGACTCAGGAGCTGCTGGCCTACCTGAGTAAGAGAAGGTTTTGATGCATACTTATATTTAGCTTGAGTTTGTCATCTCCAAAGGCGAGGTGATCCTGGAGGTAGGGAAGAGGAAGCAGTGGAGTGGGGAAGGAAAGTATGGCAATTAGGGTGGAATGTCAACTTGATTGGCTTTGGAATCCATCCAGGGGATTGGTGGAGCACACTGCCAAGTATGTCTAGACGGGTCATAGGAGAGTGGCTTTGGGGTCTACATCTGGTCTCTGGCTCCTTCTTCTCTGAACTGTTCCCTTCCTCTGCTTCACAGCCACCACAAACTGAGCAGCTTTGCTCCTCCATATCCTTCCCTATGTTTCCACCTTGGAGTCAGGTGTTCAATGACTGACATGGTGGGCCAATTAAATCTCTCCCCCTTTACTCTGTGGGTTTCTGATTATTGTGTCCAGCAACAGGGAAGCTAATATAAAGAAACTCAGCCATAGTGAGGATTGGGAATAGAGCAAATGGTTGTTCCTTAACACTCACCAATCTGTCCATTGTCTATGAACAACCTGTTGTCTACAATTCTGGACCCCTGAGAAGAATTTGGGACACCTTGTATGGGGAAGGGGTTATAAAGGAAAACTTCCTGGCCAGCAAAGAATGGTAAAGAATTTAAAATTTTCCTTTTGAACCAGGGACGCCATAGGCATGCTCTCCATTGGTACAAACTGGTTTTAGACAGTACATTTCACCTGAATTTTAAATTCTGTATCTGCCAATTCTAGGCAGGCTAATCCTCCAATTGAAAATGTTAGTTTTACAAATTTGATAAATGATAAGGTACAAAATAATATGTTACCTTGATGATATGTTGTGATAGTATATTTGGACATTCAGCTTGCTCTGAAGGCAATATTTATCATTCCATTGATCTTCAGGATTGGCTATCTGATATACATCTTTCTGTAGCTAATGGTGCTAGCTTCTAGTGATACTTATAGATGGTTACTCAGTGGTACATATTCCAGCTCCAAATTATGGGCCTTAACCTCAGATCCATTCTTCATTGGTTTTGTAGAATTTAGTATACACAGATACAGCATCAAATTAGCTACCTGTATTTATATGTATGTATATGTATGTATTAAAAAGATATAAAATATATGATTACAGCATTTAGCTATATAGATATAGTCTAGTTAGAAAGTAACATAAAATCAATAGACTTATATGTAACACTGTCTTATGGCAAAGGTATCTCACAAATATTTTTTGGTTCTTGACTATGTCTTTATACACATATAAAACAAGACCTTAAAATTGAAGTTCCAACAGAAGCAGCTGATATTGTTTACTATTATGAGACATGAGAGAAAATATAGAAATTTTAAAAAGCAGTGGTTAAGAATGGTTTCATGATTTTTAGATCACTTAGCCAGGTGACATGGGGTTCTAAGTATGGGAGTTGGATTTTGTGGACAGGATTTCATTGTAGAAAGTTGAAGTTTGGCCTTAGGGACTGTGTGTGTGTGTGTGTGTGTGTGTGTGTGTGTGTGTGTGTGTTTCCTTCCCTACTTCCAGCCTTAGAGAGTGGATAGAGGGGCTTTTCTATTCCAGGATCCCATTCAATATATATCATTACCTTTAGTCATCATGTCTCCTTAGTTTGTTCTTGGCTGCGGTAGTTTCTCAGACTTTCCTGGTTTGTTATGACTTTGACAGTATTGAAAAGTACTGGTTGGGTATTTTGTAGAATTTCTTTCAATTGGGATTTATCTGATATTTTTCTTACGATGAGACTGAGGATTTACATACATATACCTATGCATGCACATACACATGCATATACAAAACACACACATATATGAAAGACCACAGAGCCAGTTTTTATCACATCATAACAAGGGTACGTATAATCAATGTGACTTTTGCCAATGCTGATCTTGATCACCTAGATAAAGTATTATTTGTCACATTTCTCCACTATGAAGTTTCTCTTTTTCCTTCTTTCCATTTTGTGTTCTTGGGAAAGAAGGCAATTTGTGGAGCTTACTTTTACAGAAGAGAGCATTACGTTCCACCTCACTGAGGTATAGTCTTTACATAAATTATTTGGAATTGTGCACTGGAGGTTTTTTCTCTGCCATTTATTTGTTTATTCAACAATTTATATCAGTGTGAGCTTGTAGATTTTATTTAATAATTTATATTACAGGGGCTGGGGTTTAGCTCAGTGGCACTGTGTCTGCCTTGCAAGCACAAGGTCCTGAGTTTGATCCCCAATACACACACACACACACACACACACACACACACACACCCCATATATATATATTACAATACAATCCCAAACTATGTTTTTTTTACTCAAATATTTCCAGTTTGTGCCATTGGGGGCTCTTTAAGTCGATTCCTGTGACTCTTTGATATGCCCCCATTACTCTGTTGTACACTCACATGTGTGTAACTGTATCTATATTAAGTGAAATGTGAATTCATACTGATGTCTCCAAGTCTAATCCATTACCATATGAATAACTCTAGCCTCTTCTTGCTTATCTGTAAATTCTTATTTCAGTTGACTTTTATCATTGGCAGCTATTTACTTGTTTATTTCTAGTATACCTATAGAATGGTTTCAGAATTGTTAACCCATAACTCTATGGGAACCATCTTCATCAACTTATTTACAATTTGTTTCTCATTTCCATAGTAGATAGCACTGCTTTTTCTTACCATCTTAAATGAGGTTATTTGATACATATTATTAGATTGTTTTGTTATATATTGCATTTCATCTTGAGATTCCCTTGACCTCCTAAATTATATTTTTATATTGCAAAGGTTTACTTTTTGTGTTTTAAGTTTCTAAGGATTTTTATAAATGCATACATCATTTATTCACAATTACAGCATCAGAATAAATCCCTGCCCCAAAAGTTTCCCTGTGCTTTACCTAGTCAGCCTTAGAAATATTTCCCCAAACCTAGCAACTAGTGATGTTTTTGTCACTGCTATATTTTTGCCTTTTTTATAGTGTCCTGTAATTGGAATCACATGTAGTTAGCCTTTTCAACTTGGCTTTTCTAACTTAGCAATGTGCATTTATAGTCTACTTTTGTATTTTTGTTTCTTGATAGCTCAATTCTTCTTATAATTTAGTAATATTCCATTGTGTGTATATTCACAGTTTATTTATTCAGCAATTCAAAGGCATTTTATTGTTTCCAGCTTTTGACAATTATAAATACAGCTGTAATAAATATTTGGGTTTAGGTCTTTGTGTGGACCTACTGCATTTTTAACTCAGTTAGATAAATACCTAGGATCATCTAAGATTCTCTTTGAGCCAGGAGGCACAATGCATGTAAACCTAACACTCTGGGCAACTTATTGAGACCCTGCTCAAAACAAACAAACAAACTTTGGCTTTGTGAGAAACTGTCCAAACTATCTTCCCTTCACTGTTAATGAATGAGAGTTCTCATTGTTTTTCATAGTTGCCAGCAAGTAGTATTGTCAGTTTTTCAGATTTTAGTCATTTTAATAGGTATATAGTGATATTTGCAATTTTATGATGACAAATTATGCTGGCATCTTTTTATATGCTTATTTTCCATTTGCATACCTTCTTTGGTGACTTATCTTTTTATATTTTTAGATCTGTTTTAAAATTAGGCAGTTTGTCTTGTTGTTGAATTTTCTAAACTCTGTATATTTTGGAAACAAATTCTGCATTATATATTTAGTTTGAAAAGGTTTTCAGCCAGTCTGTGATTATCTTTTTATTCTCTTAACAGGTTTTTCACAGATTCAAAGTTTTAAATTTTAATAAAGTCCAATATATATTTTTTCTTTTAATGATTTTCTTGTATTTAGATGTATCTAAAAGCTCTTGCACATTGAAGATCGCCTAGATTTTTATCCTGTTTTCTTCTAAAAGTTCTATAGGTTTTAATTTTATATTTTTGTCTGTGATCTTTTTAAATTTTTATAAAAGGCATATGATTAGTGTTTATAAAAAGCATATGATTAGTGTCTACCTAATATTTTGGTACCAAAACATTCTGGTGCCATTTGTTGAAAAGACTATCTTTTCCTCATTGAATTGCCATTTCTTATATTTCAAAGATCAGCGGACCCTATTGTAAGTCTATTTCTATTTTCAACTTCTTATTTTCCATTCTGCTCTATTCTGCTTTGTTCTGATCCATTTCTGTTCTTTCACCAGTCACACACTGTCTTGATTAGTGTAGCTTTTCAGGTTTTTTTTTTCCTTTTTTTTTCGGTAAGACCTGCCCTTGATGAGAATGACATGAGTGTAAGGTATTATTATTTGAGAAGAGATTAAAGTGTTGATTAAGGTTTTAGGCTGGACTTTCAGACTCTGAAATGAGAGTGTGCTGACCTTAAGGGACAATGGCCATGTCTGTCAATTTGAAATACACAGAAAACTCATGAGACCTGCTGAATTTTTACTCAGTTCAGGAGCAAATCTTTATCCACTTAATAGTTTCAGAAGGCACTGAGAGTCAGAAATAAGGTTGAATTTTAATGAAATTCTACCCAAGAGCCTTAAGGATATTCATTACATGTAAAACATGTTTGAACTCATAGAACATTTAAACAGTATTTCATGTATTTGAGTTAACATAGGTCAAATCATATCCCTGAAACATTGTAACTATGTCCAACAAGCAAGCCCTTGATAGGCATTGTAAAATATGAGTTGAATTACAGCGATCTATTTTCTGGTACCAAATTTAGAAAGGAATTATGTTGTATTTCATTTTCTTAATATTGTAGTGATATGAACTAGATAAGATACAAGTCATTCCAAATAACATTTGTTTTATTTTCCTAAACAGTATAAACTTGAGCTTGCCTTAATAACATTTCAGTCCATTAATTACCAGCCATTTCTCAGTGTTTGTAGTTTTTCCAAACTTTGGTCTAACAGTACATCAATTATGCTTTGCAACATAGGGCACAATAATTATTTAAGGAATTATCTATGTCTTATCTAATTTTATGTCTGGAACAAAATTATGATGTGAACTCTCATATGCACTTCCACTGTAGCTAGTGGATGCCATTGGTATCTTGTGAGGTACCTGTGAAACCTCCAGTGTTGCCTGTAACTTCCCTTGTCTGGTGGGACAAATGTCTGCCAGTAAGAGTTTACAAGTAACATTAAAATATCCCAGAAGCTATCCAGCATTTGTCCAGGATTGTGTCTGATTATTTTGTGTCGTTTCCATTTAGAAAAAGGAAGATGCTGGAATTTGCTTTCTTGAGGAAGTAAATCTACTTAGGAGAGCATGATTATTTAGTCTAGATCAGGGGTTGGCTGATTTTTTTCTCTAACTATTTCAGGCTATGTGGGCCATACATTCTCTGCCTCAACCACTCAATCCGGCCACTGTATCATGAAGGCAATCATAGATAATATGAAAACCAGAGTTGAGTCCCAATAAAACTGTATTTGCAAAAACTTCCAGCATTTGGCCTGCAGGCTGTAGTTTGCTGATGACTGGCTTTGAAACTAAAATGTCTACTTCAAAGTTTTTCCTTGCTTGGAAGTTAAGTGAAACCAGGTAAATGCTAGTAGGAAACTTCTAAAATACAGCATGGATTTACTTTACTTTTTACTTATTAGTGCATGCTTGTAGCACATAATGTTAACATTCCTTGTATGGAGTTGGTGCATGCACAAAACACATCTTCATTCCTTTTTTCATCCCTGTCCCCTTTCCTCCCCACATCTCTTGATCTCCTTATTGTTTTTTGTACTTGTTTGCAGTACATAATCTTTACATACTGCTTATATGCCTTGTGTGGAATTGGTACATGTACATAAAATATCTTAATTCCTTTTTAAAATCCTCTATCTTTCTTCTTCCTTCCTCCATCTCTTGATTCTCTTCCTCTTTAAGAAAGATCTATCTCCCTATTTCCTATTATCTCTTTTATTTTGCTCTTTATTCTTACTTCAGGTTTCTCATACAAGAGAAACCATGCAATATTTAAGTTTGTGTGTCTGATTTATTTCACTTAACATTATAATCTCAAGGTGGATTCATTTTCCTACAAGTGACTCAAGTATATCTTTCTTTATGCAGCTAGTAGTCCACTGAGGAAATATAGCATGAATTTAAAATGAATGCTTTTGGTATCTCTGTCTGTCAGAAGTCTTTCAATAAAATTTCCCAAATACCAGAATTTGATCTAAAAATTTCCAAAAATAGGAAAGCTCTGGTATCTTCTACTATTTTGTCTCCACAGAAAAGCAATCAAAAGAAGGACAAATTCTATAATGGTGTACATGAGCCCTGGAATCCAGTCACCTCTGACTTAGAGTGGGCCCACTCTTGGCCATGGCTCATTAACTCAGAGGGAGACTCTTGCAACTGGATTGTTCTGGGATGTTTGGAGCAATAAATAGACATGTGGGCCTGGGAATTAGCTCAGTGGTTCTTCTGCCTGCCTCACAAGTGCAAGGTCCTGAGTTCAATGCCTGGTCCAAAAAAAAGAAAAGAAATGGACATGTATATAGAGCTTAAAAGAGTTATTCATGTACCCAAGTTTACATACTTCCCTCTTAGTGTTGTCTGGTAGTTCCTTTAGAAATGGGTCACCAATTAAAAGTATTCCAAGTTCCTCTTTCCTCAAACAAAGAATTGGATAAGACAAACCAAAAACAGCACCAAAAGTTTATTTGAGAAATGAGAGGTGAAGGGGTAAGATAAGAACTAGCTCTATAGAGCGAACTTGGGCCGAAAAAAAGAAGGAAAGCAAAAATAAATCTGCACTCCGTATCTAAGGAGGGCTATTGTGAGGAGTCATGGTAGAGATAACCTCCTGGTGTCTGGTCTCCTTTATGCCATCCACATTTCGTGGGAGCGTGGGAGTTTTTACTTGTGGGGTCTTGAGAATCAAGTAGTGCAGCCCTGAGATCTTGGAATTGACAGGTCTCGCCCATTTCTCCAGTCAGCTTTGTTACACCTTACTTACCTCCTGTAACAATAGGAGACTCTAGCCTATCAGTCACTAGGTATTCACTCTTACTTTTGAATAAATTACTTCATTTCCTAGCCCAGAATGGTTCAGAAACAGCAAATTACGAAGGGGAATCAGGAAAATTGCTGCAGGGGACTGACAGCCTGAGATTAAAGGAGTACATTGTCTTGAAAAATACACAACAATTCTAAAACTCCAACCCTGTAATCATTTACTACTGGGATAAACAGTCCTTATGTACAGGTTAGTATTGATTTTGTTGAAGATAATTATGAAGTATGGACCAGATCAATCAGAAGCATTCTGGAAATGAAGGGATATTGGCATATGCATATTTGTGAATACATATTACTTAACCTCAAGGAAACTGACTGAAGTAATAGTTTGGATGTATGAAAGAGCAGTTTTCCAAAGAAACATCCAGAAATTGTTTAGTAGCCCAAAGTATGTAGGGAGAAACTACTACATATATTTCCTGGAGACGAAAGTGGACAAATGTTGGGAATTATAAGGCAAAATGAGTTTAGGACCCCAACTGATCTTGACACTAGGTCAACAAAAAAACTTTAATCATAGTCTATCTATTACCATAAGAAAGAGAGAAAAATATCAAAATATGTAATAGGTTTCCAAGTGGTTAAAATTATAAAAAGTCTTGGCACTTAAAGGCATAAAATTATTTGAAACACTTCATTTCACAATGATGTTGAATAAATAAAGCATTACTCTCCTTAAGTAAGGCCAGGTGTAGAAACAAATTACTTTTTTTTTTTGCTGAACATTTTAGAGATTCGTGCTTGCATAAGATTGTTTCCATATAATACAAAGTGTGGTGGGGATTTGAGTATTATTTGGTATTTGTGGTCAATATTAAATATTCAAGAATAATTTATTTTTCACATGAATTAACTTATGCAAATTTTAATCTTAGGTGTCCAATACCAATAAAATTAATTGAATAACTGCCAAGCATCTTTCCTCTTTCCTATGTAGAAAACATTTATATTGCCAGGAAATATTTAGAATTTGAAAGTTATCCCTGGTTTCCAATCACATTGCCAAGAAGTATTGGCTGAAAATTTTTTCTTTTGAAAAAGTTTACCTGTTACTCAGATTTAGCTTTCACTCTGTTTCATGTTCCTTCTCTTCTTTTCTGTGTAATAAATACAATGAGTCCATTTGTACCTACCCCAAGACCTACTGCCCTCTTTCTTACTACAGATAATAACCATTATCTAATTTTTGTTTTTGTTTGTATATCATCTTAAGTGCTTGTACTATTTTGATGTGTAAGTTAAAATCAATTCTCCATATATCTATTGATGGATGTTTATGTTGTTTTTCTTATATAAATAATACTGAAATCAACTTTGCAGTGTTTCTTTTCCTGTACATGTGGGCATTTATTTAGAAGTAGCATTTCTAGGTATGTTTGTCTTTACCTGGCTATGACTGCAAAATTGCTCTCTACTGTGGCTATACCAAGATGCAGTTACATCAGTGTCTGAGAATTCTTGTGTATCCATCTCTTCAATAAACTCCGTATTGTCAGATTTATAAATTTGCAAAGCTTGTCAATCTGATAAGTACTGACATGAATGAGTTTTGCTTTAATTTTAATTTCCTTGACTACTAGCCACATGGAGCAACTTGCCATATATTTTGGTTCCTTCAGGTGGTTGTTGAAGTTGCAGAGAATGAGTTTTGGATGCCAAATGTTGTATGGACAGGAGTTGAATCTTTCAAAAGCACAATGAAAATTACTACAAGTTGAGAAGCTATCAGCAGTGAACAGAAACAGAAGGTGGCAAGATCCTCTCAGGATCAAGAATATGAAGTGGCTGGTTTTAAAGTAGCACTGGGGACTCAGGAGACCTTATATCAGAATCATGTTGGGCTGAGAGGGAAGAGGGTTGGAGAGTATCAAGGGTGAGCCTTCCCAGGAGCACCTGGAGAGGCGTTTATTAAGACCCCATGGTCCTTTGTTCCATGAGTGAGTTAATTAATTCCCAAATAAGAACTAGACATGGAGCCATTCATCAGCATCAGGGGAGCATCAGAGCCTGAGAGGTGGAGCCAGAGTCCCAGCATTCAAGTCGTGCTCTTTATTCCTTTAGCAAAAAGAACAAAACAGCTAATTAGCTACAGTGTTCTTTAGTTTACAGCAGTTATGTCTGTCATCAGTTTACTGGGATATAGTGAGACTAAACACCTCCATGACCTTGTCCATATTGCACATGCATGGTTGAATATGTTAAGTCATTCTTATATACAACTGTGGCCCATTATGTGCATGTCCCTGAGAGTGGAGTTGTGTCCTTAAGTGTTCTCAGGTGCATTTATGTCTCCTGGGCTCTGAGTATAATAAGAAGTGGTACCCCATAGAGGGTGTCCCCAGAGAGAGCTTAGTTTTCATGTAAGGCCCAAGGAGAAGTACAAGACACAGGAGAATTTGTTAGTTGCAGATTTGGAGAATTAGGCATACTGGGAGAAATGTGGACTGGGAAATTTGGGGGAAATGGGATGTGAGGCATGATGAGGTTGGTTCTGATGTTTTTCATAGGAGAGTGGAAACTGGTGGTAGTGGGAGGATCCTCCCTTGAGGTATGACAGCACCTAAGGAGAGGAAATAAGCTTGTTTTTCTTACTCGTTTTGGAGTCCCTAGGATTAAATATAATGCCATCATCTTAGTCTACATTTTCCTATGTGTCTGGTCATCTAGGAGGCTCAGCTGCCTGCATAATTAGAACCTGTAGCCAGGACCACTTTATAATCCCTGTTTCCAGAATAGTGTTTCCTCTAAAAATTTAGAATTAGGACAAATTCTTTAAGGAATTTCTCTAAAGCATTTAAAAGTATTTATGTTTAAACTATGTAACTATGAGTTACTTTTTGGATTAGCCTTCATAAAAAAACCTCCCTGGAAAATTTTTTATTATTTATATATGGCTTTCCATTAGGATTACATTCCATGTAAACATCAATTCTGATTGAATTGTGAGCTGTTCATCTTTATGTATTGTGTAAGTTGTGTATTTTATGCACATTTATCTATAATTAAATTGATATATTTTGGGATTAGTTACTAGGAGTAATCTTAATGATTATAAAAACATTAAATTTCTCCATTTTACTAAAATTTAGGTTTATGAAAAACATACTTTCTTCTTTTGTGTCACATCAGATATATAAGAAAATATCCAAATCATAAATTATCTAAATCAATGTGGTTACTCATAATTTGAAGGGAATTAGTTAAACATCTTCAAACTTACCCAACAGTGATGAATTAAGACAAAGGGATTAGGGGTACTTATTTGGCCCAGGCCCTCACATCACATGAAGTTATGAGGATTCTACTTTCATAAATGGGATTAGTGCCCTTATAAAAGGACTAGAGGGAGCCTGTTTTCCCTTTTGCCCTTCCACCATGTGAGGATACAGTGTTCACACCTCTACCAGGTGAGCACACAGAAAGAGGTGCCATCTTTCAAGCAGAGAGCAGCCTCCACCAGACACTGAATCTGGCTGTGACTTTATCTTAGACTTCCCAGACTAGAATTGTGAGAAATAAAATATCTCTGTTTTTAGATTACTCAGCCTAAGGTATTTTGCAATATAGAAGCTTGAACAGATTAAGACAGTCCACAAGACCCAGAGAATTTTTTCTATAATTCTGTAATTCCATATTAGAAATTACCTTGCTTTTATGGAAAAAGTTGAGCCATTGTCATATGGACTGAATGGAGTAAACATTGCCTGTTTCAGATTTTCAGCCCTCCAGAAATCATATTACAGGGTCATAGAGTAATGACAACAAACTTTTGGCTCCTTAGAAATGTTCATAGATAAGCAAGTGAGGCACAATTTTAGTTGGTGAAAACTAGTACTGGCTACCTCAGAAAAACACATTTCTTGGTTTGAAAAGAGCAAGTGTTTCAGAAAAAGGTGTCCTTTGTTAACTAACTTTGCTAATCAATTCCTGCCACTGGTTTCAGAAGCTAAATATTTACAAACACGTAGAAATTACTGGGCATTGTCAAGTGGCCAAAGTGTGTCAAATTGGTCCCTTTCTTTTTTTTTTTTGTATTAAATTCTTTTATTGGTACATAGTAGGAATACAACACAATAACATTTCTCATTGGGAATTGTACCTTTATATAATGCATCTTGATTCTTATTTTTTCCCCATTCCTAGCCCTCCCTTCACACCCTCCACCCTTCCGTATTGACAAAGACTTTATTTCCATTTTTTCCATTTCTCATCATTTTTTCCTTTCCCTTCTTTCCTTTCCCCTGCCCCTCCCACTACCCCTACCCCTTTGGACCTTTTCTTCCATTTTACATTATC
>NW_004624784.1:6253881-6271754 GCF_000247695.1 Heterocephalus glaber | reverse complement strand
ACTCAATCTTGTATACACACTCACACACATACACTGGCATATGCACACACGTGCACACACACACACATCTGCATACATACACACACACACACACACACACACACTCAGAAGCCTTGCTGATGTTAAAACCTTTCCCCCAAGTATTCTGAGCCTTCCCTTGTCTTGTCTGTGCCCATGGTCCAGTTTACTCTCATTTTGTCCTAGGCCATACCAATGAATGTTGTCCTGGATGCAGCTGTTTTTGCCTGTTCTACACAAGTCTCTGTCCCTAGTTAGGCCCAAGTTCACACTGGTTCATCCTGGCCACCAATGTCCTTAGCCCCTTTTATTGCTCTTAATTTGGACATAATGGGCTCCAGTGGATCTCATGTTCTAAAGCATTGTGGTTTGGTGCTATAGTATTTTCTATTCTTACACAGGGTCTGTCCTCCCCGGGGTCACACAGACTGCCAACTGAAGGATAGGTCACCATCTGAAACTCTCTTTGTGACCTTCCAAGCCTTGTGCTGATCTTCCCTGCCTGATGAATTTTCTTTTTAATTATTTCTTTCAATGTAGTTTCTGTTTTATCTTTGCTGTTACCTCAGTATGAATAGTTGAGATGTCTGAGCTGGAGATTGTTCAAGCTTTTATTGCTGGGAGTCCATGTGCCCTAGTTTCTCTATACACTTGATCTTAGCCAAAAGGCCGAGAAGCGATTTAGTTTCCCTATAAATTAGTGGTTTCAGATAGATGTGTGTGTGTGTGTGTGTGTGTGTGTGTGTGTGTGTTATTTTTGACTCCACATGATGGATTTGTACATAGCACTTGAGACTGGATCCATGTAACTTGCCAGATATTCTCTTGGAGATACATGGACTCTCCAGCTCTCCTATACTGCATAGATATTCCACATACACTACTATTAGTCCTTTACTGTTGGTTGGAAAGTGTCCTAAAATTCACCATCCTTGCCCTGGGTTTGTGGACCACAACAGGACCTCTAAGTACCAAAAGGTCTGTGGAAAATTGTCTGAAGAATGAGTTCTGTAAAATCAGCTTTGATCACTAGTTTCTTGTACAAAGAACACTAAGCCTGCCCCATTGCTTGTAGAATTATGTTCAGATTCTTCAGCTTGGCATTTAAGGCACTCTATAAATTGGCCCAAACTGCCCTTTCATATTCTTTCTTACCAAGTTCCTTTATGTATCCTATGATTCAGCCACATGTAGCCATTTGATTTCCTCTATATCCAGTTCCTTAATATCCTGCCTCTTTGCCTAGGCCTTATGCTGCTATTTCTGCCTGGAATATTTTTCTTCTCATCCATGTATGTCCATGTTTTATCTATTTTTCAGTGGCCAGCTCAATAGTTACCTCCTCTCTAAATGTGATCTCATTTAATGAGCCAGAGGGTAGAAATATATTTATTACTCACTCTATATCAGGTGCTGTATTAACCTTTTATATGTATGACATCATTTGAATCTCAAAGCAATTTCTTCAGAGATTTTTCCTTCCTCTGGACTTTGTCCCCACAGTGCAATAGCTCGTCATTATTCTTGAATTTTATATTTGCAAATTCACCTACTCATTAAATTTGATTATAAACCTCAAGAGTCATGGTGGTTTTGTGGTCATTTGTTGATGTATATTATGGTAAAAACTTTGAATGAGCCCAATGCACATATTCCCAGCTGGGGACAAGTAAAGTGATGCTCTGCAGTTGTGTTTTTGTTTTCATGGCATAAATAAGTGCCCTTTTCTCAATCTATTTAGGGTCACAGTTTCTTCATATTTTACTTTTGTTAGTAATTTTACTGTTTACAAACATAGTGATGAAGTGCTATCTTAATGTACCTAAGAATAAGAAGGCTATGATGTGTTTTAAAAGAAAATACTTATATTACATAAGTTGAGTTCAGGTATGAATTATAGTACTGTTATTTATGAGTTGGATATTAATGAATCAGTAATGCAGTGTATCAGAGAAAGGATGGAGAAATTGAATGATCTCAGCATGAGGACATTCCTGAGAGTCCTAAAGTAATATTTCCAGTACATGGTGGAACTCTGGAAAAAAATGGAAAAGCAGCTGAATTTGTAAATTCATGAGATAGCAATTGATAAAAAAAAGTGCAATGTGTACACTATGGTTGTAAGGCTGAAAGCCAAAGAAATTTACAGTCACATTACCCAGGGTCAAGAAAACACTAAGCTCTTCTTGGCTAGCTTAGCTGGGCTGGGCTGGGCTGATACACATATTCCAAGAAGCAAAACAGTGAAAGATGTTAAACTTGCAAATGAGGCAGATTCTGCAGATCTGGAGGCTGCAAAAGAATTTAAAAAATACTTGCTAGGTATATAGGAGAAGAGCAGGTATATGAGGTAGCAGGTATATGAGAGAGCAGGTTTAAAATGCTGATGAGATTGGCTTGTTATAAAGGGTAGTTGACAAACCTATATAACACAGATAGCACGTCGGTTGAGGAAAAATATGACCAGAGGCTCCCAGGTACCTAATCCTGTATTTTCCCTAGGAGCTATAGGCTAGCATTTGTTAATTCTTTGTTCACAGTAAGTTTATAGAACATAACTTCTGGTAATAGTGAGATCAATTGTACTTTTTAAAAACTTCATTTATACAATTATCATTTTCCACCTTGTATTAAAATACTATGTGACACCCCTCCACCAGTACTATTTTATACCCTCCTTTTGAGGAGGATTCAGTCATCATTCATTCAGTGACAGCTTTGGAGTGTCCCTTATGAGACTAGCCTCTACTGGAGGCAGAGGATACAAACGTTTGATAAGATTGTGTCCTAGCCTTGGGTAGCTTATTGTCCAGTGGGAGAGACAAGTAAACAGACCATTGTCGCAATGATTCAGAGAGGCACAGGAGGTTGGATGTGATTCATCAAGGGATTTGACATAATTCACAGCCTAGACATTGAATGAATGGACCTGACATTTAAATATCTTCTAAATGTAATATATGCTTTGTCATGATTTGATAAAGTCTTTGGCTCTAAAGTAACCCTGATTCTATTTTAATAACTATATTTACCTTTCTATAGACTTATCTTTCTGAAGACCTATCTGGGTCTTGTAAATATTGAGACAGTTGGTTTATATTTTTTTTCTACCACAAGCAAAAAGGAGCATAGTCTTAGCCTAAGAAAGTTTTCTCCTAAGAAAACTTGCACAGATGCTCTGCCTTGTGAGCACACTGGCATGTGGAGTGAGACGGGAGCACCCTCTTGGGGAGAGCAGGGCAAGCTACCCACTACATCCATGGTGGCAGAGCTCTGACGCCAGTGTACATGGAGCACTGTGCCACTTGAGGGAAGAGAGGCCAGCATGACCAGCTGGGTGACAGCTCCAGAACTTCTCACTCTAGAGAGCCTTGGCTGGACCATGCCCACATCAACCCTAACAAATGATTGTGGTTTGGATGAGGAATTTATGGTCATATAACCAGTGAGTCACTTTTCCTTTCTTCTTTTGGGAAGAATTGAAAATAATTAGTGATCTATTTAGGAATTTCAAATAATTCTGCTAGTTTACTTAGATGAGGACTTTCATATATTCGATGGGAAATCTCTGGCTGATGTCCAGTGAAGGTTGTATTTTGAAACCATTTATCTTTTAAAGGAGGAAATTGGATAGAAACATCAATTTTAGGAAAAAACATGGAATGAAAATGAAATGGAGGCTGAATTAGCCTTCAGAATTTTTTTCACCGTCTTCTGACCTTGGAGTTTAGACTCATCTACCCAGACTTCTGGCCTGATTCCTGGACTCTACCACACTCTTCTCTCCCATGGCTCTTCTGCCCTTGTCCTGTCCCCAGGCTGCTAGACAGCACTTCTGCAGCCATCTCAGTCCCTGGAAGGGCACTGCTCTATTGTTATACACCCCAAAGTTGAATAAGATCTGGCCTCTAGCCCAGAGAAGCAAGAATAGAAGGTTACTTACTATCTAGCAAAGAGAAGACTTATGAATACAATGATTGTGATACTTGTGATGAGCAGAAAAATCTGCACCCAATTATAACAGAACAAGAGGCAGATGAGTGAAAGACAACAGATTGCTTCATTCCACTCTGAGGACAGTTTCAGGCTTCTCTGGATTCCTCCCTTTTTTGGCTTTGGGTTGTTTCTTAATAATCTCTTTCTTTCTCTTCCTGGTGCTCTCTGGCTTTCGCTCCTGGAAAACTCCTTCCCTTTTTCTTCATTTCTCTACACGCTCTCTGGCCTCTCTGTAGCACATTCCAAAATACTGTGTCAGAGCTGATTCCTTCTGTGAAGCTGGCCCCTCTCCCATTGTTCTAGGCCAGAATCAGGGCCTGCTGCCGTGTGGGCCTCATTTGTTACAAATTTGCTTGTTTCCCATGTATAATCTCTTCTCAAAAGGATTTTCAACTCCTCAAGGGCAGGACAATGATATTTACTTCTTTAATATATCTCTCATAATAACCAACATTTTTTGAGGCCATAGTAATCACTCAAGTAATTTTTGAAATTTAGTTTTGTCAATATGGCCCCAGCATGCACATACCTAATCAGATATACTGAACTTGATAAGATTCAATAATGCAAAGAGGGGGTGCTTGAGGGAAATTTTTAATTAGAAATAATTTTGTCTGTGTACATTAAGGCTGATTGTTTTTCCTCTGACTTTGTAAAAATACCTTTTGAACTTTAGAAAATATGTGACTTAATCATACATTCTAGTAGTTTACCCACTATGCCCATTTTAAGGAGAACTTCAAGAATAATGTGATGTTTTACCATTTACTGACATAAAAACATGAATTATTTCTCCAACTTTGGATATTTTAAGTCAGGACTCTTGAAAGATGGAGGAGGGCTTAGGGTTCATGCTAATTCATTTTATCTGACTGGCCTCTGGGGAAAGGAGGTGGGATTCACACAGTCTTAAAAAAATTTCCCCTTACATTTGATATATTCTGTGTGCAAGGGTTCTTATTTTTCCCTTCAAGGGGTTCTGTGACCTATCAATTACATAAAGGCTTTTTCCTCCACCCTATAAAGATTATTCATTATTCATACTCATTTCTCTTTCTCTCTCCCCCTGTCCTCTCTCTCTCTCTCTCTCTCTCTCTCTCTCTCTCTCTCTCTCTCTCTCCCCCCGTAAGTTGTAGGTAGCGTATGGTCAGGTCAGATCAAAAGTAGAAGAGCTAGGGCCAGGGATTTAGTTCAGTGACACCACATCTGCCTTGAAAGTACAAGGTCCAGAGTTCTCTATTTGTTAGTTTTTTTCATGGTTCTAATAAAAGGTTTGGTAAAGAAAGGGATTAAAATTACTGCTTTCAATGCTATGTTCCTTGTTGCTAATGTGAAAAGCATATTAAGTGTACATTTTGTATTTATCTCAGTAGGAGAGAGAGTTTCTTTTGTATATGATCTTTAATTAATTTTTTTCCTGTGATGAGGGCCCTTTATAGAATATAAGATAGTTGAGTACCCACATACACTTTAAATATTTCTTTATTGTTGAGTTCCCTTAGCAAATCAACCACGGTGTATTTTTTCTCTTTCTTTTCTTAAGCAAATTCTCTGATGTGAAAATGGGATAGGACTCTTGAGACATAATGTTCTCAATAATGTTTCTTGTCCTGCTGTTCTCACATGGACAACCAGAGTATTCTCTTGCTTGGCTACATTGTAGCCCAACCCAGGTATCACTGCTGCTGATCACTGCTGCTGTTACAGACCAGGTCTAGTGCTTCCTCCAGCGGTTATTTCCAAAGTATGAAAATCAATGTTGTTACATTGAGGAGCCATTTTTAAAAATGCTCTTGAGAATTCTAGTGTTGGAAGATTCTTCATGTAAAAGGTTCAGCGGGCATAAGTTTGGGCCACAGGGTATACATACTCTGTCCCCATCTTGTGGACTTCCAATTTACAAAAATATGTTAATGCTTCTGAGAAATCCTGCCTTTAACAAACCTGTTTACTCATTTCTTTGTCATATTCCCAAATTCATATGATCACTGAGCTCTTTTTATTCTTGCAGCACATTTTATCATTTGGTAAAATATACTTGGGGAGATATTAGGAAAGGAATTTGTCTGCACAAACCACAGGTATGCAAGGACTTACTTGTAAATCTGGCCTTTCAGGTCACATTTGTTCTGTTGGTGAAATCCAAATTATAACCATCTAGGACCTTTATCAATTTTGTTCACTACTGAATCTCCAGTGCTCTAAGAAGGAGGATGGGAACTCTTTCCAAGGAGCAGAAAGATAGGAGACAGGGTCATCATCCTAGACCTCACTAGCCTATTGCAGAGTTCTCTTTTGTGAGAAAAATGCATCTGTTTCAGTTAAATCATAGTTACATAGTTATTGTTGCTCAATAAGTATTTGCTGAGACCACATGTGTGGTGGGATCATAGACACCGTGACTTCTTAGCTCCATCCAAGGTGCCTTTATTTTCACTTTGAAACTGGACTTTCACCTGTTGAGTGAATTCTTTAACTAGTTATTTCTTTTCCTGGGATTAAGAGCCAGACCTCCTGAATTCTTCATCTTTTGAAGTTGTATGGTGTACCTTTATTTTATTCATGAATTCCCATCGTATTTTGATAAGCCCCTTTGTGTATTTGGGGAAATTCCTTTCTTATGAGTTTTGCCTCCCAGTGTAGAAGTGGACACTCAAATTTCTGGGCTCTCTTGCAGAAAGATGCATGATGAAAATAAGAGGAGATTTTCGTAAGGAAATAGTTTTTTTGTTTTTTTGGGTTTTTTTGCTGAGAAAGAGGCCAGCAGAGGCCAGCTCCTGATGCAGAAATGGCAGCATGGTTGGGAACTTCAAATAGAGTGGCACGATTGCTAATGGTGAGCATGGCGTTTAGCCTTCATGAAGCTGGTTCTCCAATGTGGTTTGAGCCTTGTTCCCGGAAGCATAGCCAAGAACCTGCTTCTTCAGGCCTCATAATCTAATTAATTTTAGTTTGTTTAAATGCCCCTATTAAAGCTCATTCTTCACCATTGATACATCATACCCATCCTTTAATTCCTCAGGTCTCAAGTACATATGTCTGAAGATGGTTTCCCTTGTTACTAAGTATTTCCCTACTATACTATTTTCCATTTCACTCACCCCCATGAATTACACACATTCATTCTCTCTCTCTTTCTTTCTCTCTCCTCCTTTGTCTCTCTTCTGCCTATTTTTCTGAGTTTTGATCATATTCTATGTATGACTCTCCCTTTCCAAAGGCCATGATTTGCTTTTTATAATGTGTTGTTTCCTTTTCTTTATTTTTAATGGCACTGACATAACACTGAAAGATTCCTAATTCTTCCTAAATTATTTTTAATTTTGCCTCTCTTGCACTATAGAGATCCTTTTTCATTGAAGAGATCATGCTTAGGAACTGCAGGATTCAGTTTCCTTATAGTTGGGATCTTGGTTAAATTTTAATCACTTAGTTTAATATCACTGTCATTAAATCAGTTGAGAAGTTAATAGGGAACTAGGACTGGGGTTGGCTGCTAGTAAGAAATACTCAAAGTAACTGTGACTTAACTTACATAGATGCATTTTATCTCATGAAAGAGAACACTAGAAGTAGGCTAGTAAGGACTGGGATGGTGATTCCATGGTTCAAGGACCCTGTCTCCTATCTTTCTACTCCTTAGTAAGAGCTCCCATCCTCAGAAAACCTTATTCTTACAAGGTGGCTGCAATAGGTATAACTTTCTCATCTTGTCTTCCATTTGAGTCAATTCTATTTCCAGAAAACCATATTCAGTGACTTTCATTTATAGCTTTTTGTTTGCTCCTAGCTACAAGAGAGGCAATGTAATTTTATAATTGGAAAATTACATCATTCATTGATGCAGGGAGCTTCCCTCTTACAAAGGATGAAGGAGAAGAAACAACAAAGAGTCTGTTTTGGAGTGTTTTTGCCCTTCACATTTTATGGAAGATGCTACTGACTCTCTATAAATCCAAAGTAATGGTGTTGTAAATATTTCTCATAAAACATCATATCTTACCTAGGAAATAATCATGGTTCAATTCTTTTTTTTACATACATAGAAGAAGTTTATTTTTTGCTCAATTCAGAAACATTTCTGTATTTACTGATAATTTCACTTTACTTCTACCAAGACACATATTGTTCTTGAAAGTCTCTTGACACTCCTTGCCATGGTTAGATGTCAAATCTGATGACCATTTCCAAAAGCCATTTCTCTTCCAGATGATCTACTGAGGTTGTATCGAGTGCTGTGATTCTAAGTTGCCTTTTATTCCTCTGTAATATTCTTCTGCTCAAATATCAGGGATAATGCCATCAAATGAAGATGATGGAAAAAGTATCATTGTGATTTTCTTCTTGAGGCCCCAGAGCCAGACCTCATATTCATGTAGGCCTTGGGTTTTCCTGTAAGAGACAGACATTCTCCTCTGGCAATCATACTAGGAAGACATTCAGCTTACTGCAGACCAAACATCATCATGTCCCCAGTGAGTGATGCTGGACTCCAAACACTTCTTGGCCATCCCAGCAATTCGAATTCTTCACTCCCCCATGCAGCCCCCAGGCTCATGGACTCCTCAGTTTCTTCTTCTCTCCCCTCATTTACTTCTCCCTCAATTTTTCTTCTCTGCTCTGTCCTCAGCTCCTTACTTGTCTCTAGCCACAAAGTCTTCATCCATGAGCTCCTGGTTTCAATGTGTCTCCCCAGTGGGTTCTTTCTAATAAAATTGGCATTTGATTTTCCCTGTCATTTCATTCACAGTGTAATTTATCTTTGTCAGGTTTTCACTGAAACATCTAAATACTTTTTCCTAAAGCTTTCATCTGGTACCTTTACATACTAAGGTGTTCATCATGATGACAGCCTTCTTTCCCTTTGTCCTGAAGGTTGGCTTGTGAAATAAAAACTCTCTTAGAAGCAGGTGACAGTGCTTGTGGTCTGGCACCCAAGATGTGAACTTAGGTTCTTGATGTGGTAAACTCTGGATCACATCTTTTCAGATGGGAGTGGTGGTGCACACCTTAATCTCAGCTTCTCAGGAGTCTGAGACAGGAGGGTCAGCCTGGGTAATAGAGGAAGATCCCATCTAGACTTTAAAACAGTGTTTTGTTTTCCTTCAGTTACTTTTGTAGTTACCTTGTATCTGTAATAACAATATTGGTCTTTCCATCTGAGGCAGTGATACAAAATTCCCTTGGAAAATAGATTGTAAAAGGCTGTCTCTCTCAGATGTAGAGATTGTTGTAACTTATTTGGACCATCCTGGCGGAGGTTGTAATTATTCCAGAAACATCTGAGTTGTCATTTTAGAACTAAAGAGGGACATGGTTCAATTCTTTATATTTGGATCATTGTCCATGAGGTTGTATGGTTTCATGGGCCATACAGTAGGCACTAATTACCTGCATTTGCAACTACCATGAGATGTTCTCTTCTAAGATTAAGGACACACTTTTAGAGTGTTACTGGTACAACTACTGATATTCTTTTAAAAGAATGCATAATATACATGCCAAAAGTGCATAATATACATGCCAAAAATGAAACACTTTAATAATGCTCTATCACAATTAATTATTTAGAGGAACATTCAAGGCATTTTGAGCTCTCAAAATGATTTATATGTTTTGAGCCCAAAACAGACTCAGAGCTTTCTTTGGGCTCATTATAAAAACCAAATCATAGTCATCATCATAGAAAATAGTTCTGTTATTTCTTTGTGTTCCTTGGTAGATAATGGGAGGTTGGGTCAGTGTGATTTAATTCAGAGGAAAATCTGTTCACCCAAAAGACAGATGAAATAGCGAAGAAATTTGCTATGTTAGTGTAAGCATTCTTTTGCCATTTTAAAAGCCACAGGTTCAAAGTTCAAAACCATAAAGAGACTCAGAGATTTAAAGACCATGCACTGAATATTATCTTCACTGACTTAATGAGAATACACTGGATTCCAGTCCAGTGATTACTTTGGGCACTTCTATGTAATTAACAATTTTAAAATTCTTGTATTTTTAATCAAATATTAACTTAAAAACATGAATTTGTAGTACCCTGTATCCAAGAGTGACAGTACTGGTTCACTTTTAGGGTTATTTGGACTAATCACACAGAATTCACTCTTGGCCATATGCTGTAGACTTCTTGCCTTCTGCTATGGTTAGGATTAGGCTTTGTCCCCCAAAAGTTCATGTGCTAGAAAGTTGGCCCCCGGTATGGTGGTGCTGAGGTGGTGGAACCTTTGAGAGGTGGGCCCTTGTGGATAGTGAGTTGGATATGGGGGTCTACCCACATGAATGGATAGATGCTCTTTCATGTAAGTGGGTCAGGTCTGGAATCGATCTCACCAGGAATGGATTAGTTCCCATGATTGGAGATTATTATAAAAGAACAAGCCTGGCCTCTCCAAGCCTCTTGCTTCCTTGCTTACATGTGTCCTTGGACATATGTCTGATTCCCTTTCTTCTTCTCTGCCATGTTAGGATGCACTCAGTGTGCCCTGATTATGGTGCTGACAATGTTATGATGTTTGGATCCTTCAGCCACCAGAATTATGAGCCAAATTAACCTCTTTATGTTACCCAGCCTTGAATATTTTATTACAGCAACACAAAAATCCTAAGTCATTTTCTTTCCTCTTTCTTCCCATATCCTTGAAACAACAAGTTCTGCTCAGCCCCCAGTGTGATATCTCCATAGCCTCTCTCCCCTTTCTTCTCCTCCCCACTTCCCTTCAGTTTGTCAGCATATGAAGGGAGGACATGGTGGTGGTTGCTTTATGAAAAACCAAGAAGAACATGAACTCTTACCAAGATGGAAAAAGAATGATATGAGCTGGGAGGTATGCCTCTGGGCCCCATTCCAAAGAAGTTGAATCTTACTTATACACAGTGGCATTGAACTGTATGGGACCGTATGTTTCCAAAGGGACTGATGATTATGAAATGGATTTATTTTGGGTGAACTGAGGTGTGCCTGGATCTGGGTTAGCATGGAAGAGGTTGAGTTCAGCAGCAGGATACGTTTCCCATGGTAACCACACTACAGGGTTGTTAGCAGTAGCTGTCTCTTGTTTCACTCAGGCAGTTTCATTATTAGCCCAGTCTTGGGTGCTTCTCTTGGAGATATTCACAGACATCTTGGATGCTGAAAGAAGTAAGATATTCTTTCAGCATGGCTGGTGAATTTTACACTTAAACCTAGCCAAAGATCAACCAAAGTGGAAAATTGTTTATGTACCTATGCTGTCAAGCTTCTGAGCTGCCTGTGGACCTATTCCTTCCTTTGGGTGGTTTGAATGCATCCTAGTAAGGATAGACCTGTGATGGGGAATGTGGGCTGATAGCAAGAAGACAGGGTTGGTGGTGCAGGCAATGTGGCCATGTGTAGATACAGATGGCAGGTGGATTAGTACAGCCCTGCACTCCTGGCCAAGACAGAGGGAAGAGAGAAGACACAGCTTCAACCATGTGTTAGCTGAATGCAGGATATGATAACTAATTTCACCCCCTGAGGCCTGAAAAATTAGGCCCAACATGCTCTGTGGCTCTATCTTGGAAAATTCCATTTAAATTATGTTTTATTCCATTGATATTTTTACATTTGTATTTGCAAAGAAAAAGATACAGTAATATATATATATATATATATATATATAAAATAAGCCCTGTACAAATAATCAGTGGTTTAAAGTACTTTAAAATGAAAGAAGCCATTCCCCAGACATTTTAATGAGGAACACAAAAGACCATCAAAATTTTATAGTATATATTTTATTTAAAACTTTTACTTGAAGTCATCTGATGAATATGACAAACTAAACGAGTGATTGTTTTGTTTTGAATTAAATTAATTTGTCTATTTATTTAAACTCTAAATTATGCAGAAAGAAAAACGTGAAGCCTAAATCATCCTCCAATTTTGGAATCAATTTTTTACTGTTTATTCATGAAGCACTTCCAGTGAGTCAGCCACAGTAACTACTGAAATAAGAGAAAACTCAAAATGAAGCACAGTACAAATTCTGAGCATAAGGTCAGACCTCTTGTTTTTATCTTTTTGAATTTAGTAAACAGACAGGCTAGCAATTGAGAAAATTGATGTAAGTAGCATGATGAAACATTTGGAGGACCAAGATCATCAATCTATAAAGACTTCAGAATGCAGAAGGTCAGAAAGAAATTTAAAATAGGGGAACAAGGGATTATACTAGCTTGGAAGCTCAGATAAAATGATGATAAATTTTGTGAATTATATTTTTCTTTTGAGAGCACAGATTATGAAGTTGCTAAGAACAACTATCTGTGATTTATTTGTTCTAAAATACTTTAGCAGAGCATATTTCTGGGTAAGTCAGTGTTATACAGGTTTAATTTTTGTCTTGGTTTTACTGACGCCTTTCTCAATAACATTGACATGACCTTTTCTCTCTTTACTGTATACATTCCTTTTTTCTATATGAAGGTTTAATAATGGAAGTTATATGAAAATACAAAAAAAATAAAATCTTCATTTCCAAATAGAAAATCACCCAGGACTCTAGAAGACTGGACTATTTCTTATAAAGAAAGAAGAATGTCCGACGAATAGTAGGGACCCAATAACTTTTGAGTGAACAAATAAGCATTCTCCTCTTTCATTAATACTAATAATAATTTTATGGAGAATTATATTAGTGAAAAAATATGATGGCATAAAATAGCCACTTTTCTCCTATAATCCCATGCTTATGATACCCTTGGGAAACGAACAGGTCAGATATCATTGTCATTTCTATGTGTTCATGAGGAAACTGCAATTCAGAGTTTAGGAAGATTTGCCCATAATGTAACTGGTAAGTGGCAAGACTGAGATATGGCTCCAGTTAGATGATTCTAACTTCTGTGATTTTTGCCACTTTAGATTGTTGTCGTGCATGCGTGCATGCATGTGCATGTGTGTGTATTTGTGTACACATGTGTGGGTATGCATATGCAATGAAGTACCCAAGTTTCCAGAGATCAGTACCTAACTACAGTGTGAATCACTCAACTCTTTGTTGTTGGGTCACATGATTATTTGATTTTATCCTTGTTTACATTTTCCAGCCCCACATTTTGCCTCTGATTTTATAATGTTCACTATATAATATCACATCATTGGTTCTGGAATAGTCACTGATTAAGAAAACTTGGAAATGAGATAAGAGGATGTTAAAAGAGAGAAGATAAGCTTTTCGGAAATACCACAGGTCTGTTGCCATTGTGTTGGAGAACTTTCTTAGACTAGCACGTCCATCTCATGTGTTTGTTCTTTTACACATGTGCACACTTTTCAGAAGGACACTTGTGAGCTTAACAATAACAAACATTCAGGCTTGCACTCCTCCCTAATGCTCAATGATGGGCTCTCTGTTCTTTATGTGGAAGTGACCAGTGGAACAACAAGCAGGACAGAAAATCAGCAAGGATTTTCTTGGCAGAAGCAGCAGCCCAAAGAGCTAAAACAAACTTGCACACCAAGGTTATGTTGTTCCTGGAACTTGGAGAAAATAGCTGAGATAGAGAGGTCTGAGTTTTACCAAGTAGCGTCTCTGCCTCTCTCTTCTTTCTGAGTGTGACTTTTTCTGTGACATGAAGCCTTTGGAGAGAGTAAAGTGTGATCTAATATTTCAAATGACCTTCCCTTTCCTTGTCATAGATTTATATTAAGATGTAAGATCTGAAGATATATTGTACTCTTTAACCTTTATTTCAACCAAGAAGTTGACCACAGAGAGAATAAAGTAACATTTTCTATGTATGTAATATATTGTTCCTTAGAAGAGTGGGTGTTTTGGAGATAGCTTAGCAATGTGTCAGTCTCTGTCTATTGCTCTTGTGCAGCAGCAAGAGCTGTAGTGTTTGCTGACTGTCTTGGGCTCTTCTGCCTCTAAGGAGGACTGGAGGTATCTGCTAGTCCTATTTCAGCAACCTGCTATGTGGGAGGCTTGCCTAGGCTTGTTAGGGGTCATGCAAAAGGAAGATGTAGCTTCTTAATTTGTAACAGAGAGGTGGAAATGAGTCTAAGGGACCCACTTAGTCAAGATCTTCTTCCAAGGAGTCAGCCAAAGGCACTTCCAGCCACATAAGTTGCTTGCTTTCTCTTATGGCACCCCGATTCTCTGGTCACAACAGGTTCAACATGAAATTGCATGTGCTTATCTAACAAAGGCAATCACATATGCACCAGACCAAAGAGAATTGCATGGTTCTGAGGTAGCCAGACTCCTGACTGTATCAGTTGTGATCTTTTCTTGGGACACAGCAAATACAGAGAGGGGGCAGTGAAACAGAGAGAAAAGCAGAGGATCAAGGACACACAACATAAGTAGAAGAATTGCTTAATGAAAACTTTGAAGATAAATGTAATTTACTGTGACAGAAATAAAATGTATGCTCATCTCAATAGAAGCAGGAAAGATATTTGATGAAATTGAACATACACTCTCCTAAAAGCTTTTGGCAAGCTAGGACTGGAGAACCACTCAATTTGAACAAGGACATCTATAGCTAATTTTATATTTAATGGTGAAATACTTAATACTTTTCCTCTAAATTCAGGAATAAGGCAAAGCTGGTCTCATTTCTATTCAAGATTTCACTGGAGTTTCTGGCCATGGAATATGGCAAATTAAAAATATCCAGATTGAGAAAAAAGAAATTACTTTTTCATGTCTGATGTGATAATCTACAGGGAAAAATATGATAGAATAAACGGAAATGCTACTAGAAATAATAAGTGCATAAATTATAACAAGATCAATATATAAAAATCCATTTGTATTTATACAGAAGTATACTAAGTAATAAAAAGAAAGAAACAACCATCATCTCAACAATGTAGAGGAACCTCAGAAACATGCTGAGTGAACAAATTCATATGTAAGAGTGTGCATACTAGACTCTTCCATTTATATGAAACTCTGGAATAGAAAAAAATCTAACCAATGTTGATAGAAATAGGACCACTGAATACCTGGGGTGAGAATTCGCACCCCAGTGGGCACAAGGGAACTATGTAAGTTGATGGAATTGGTCTGTGTTTTGATAGGAATGTAGATTACAAGTGTGTATGCATTTGTTAGAACTAATCAAGAAAAGTATTTAATGTCTGTGCATTTTACTGTTGTACAGTAAATCTCTCTCTCTCTCTCTCTCTCTCTCTCTCTCTCTCTCTCTGTGTGTGTGTGTTAGTGTTATAGCATAGTTTTACTGCCTAAGCACTATACATAGTTTGTTCACAATAATTTTTTCTTTTGGATCCCAGCTTTATGCAAAATAAGGAAACTAGATTTAAGTTTTTGAATCTGTAGCTCATCTGGACATTGAGGTGCTTTCTAACTTAAAAATTTTGTGTGGATCGCAATTTGTATTGCTTCATCAGATCATCTGCAAACCCTTGGAATCTAGTTGCATCGTGAATGACTTAGTGCTACTGCTAGCGATGTAGAAGAGCCTAGCAATTTTCTGTTTTAGATGGTGATGATCAAAAGAAGTGACTACTGGGACTGGGAATTTAGCTCAGTGGTTCCAGTGCCTGCCTTGCAAGCAGGTCCTGAGTTCCATCCCCGGTACCAAGAAAAAAAAGAAGTGACTACCATGGTAACCTGTATTTGTAATCCCAGCACTCTGGGAGGCAGAGGCAGGAGGATCACCAGTTTGAGCCCTGCCTAGGCAACTTAGCCACTTAGTGAGACCCTGTCTCAAAATTAAAAATAAAAATAAAGTCTGGTGATGTAGCTCAGTGCAAAGGTCCTAGGTTCAATACCCTGTACTGAAAAAAAAAATCACTCTTTTCACTGATGTGGCTAAGTCACTCTGGAAGATCCCACTTAGTTGAAGAAGCATCTAAATTCTGAAGAGCGGGACTCGGCATCTTGAAAACTGTCTGGATGAAAAGTGATTTTCATACAAGTATGTGGGCAAAGTATAATGTGTGTGTTTTCCTGTATCCAGTACTATCTCCCTGAAAAATGTATGTTCTTTTACCTGGTTGGTTGATAGGTATGTAAAGCAAAGAAGGCACATTTTAAGCCTGTGTAAAGAAAGTGAATTCATATACTGAAGAGCCTTACTAAATGAACTATTGGAAGTCCAGGGTCTAGAAACTCTTCCAGTATTGACGTTATTGAAAAAAAAACACAACACTGCACAAGGATCCAAAACTTTCTCTTCAGTGGCCTGCATTTGGCTTGATCAGTGCATTTGTTTTCTTCCCAGTACTTTTTCAGAATAATTTTCCTGAGGAGGGTGGCAACCACCTCCCTGCTGCTCCTATTTATGCTGTGTCTTTTATGGTCAAGGTATTTTCCTTTAGAGCTCCTTTTATATAGCTGATTTTAATAAGTGGTGATAACAACAGCCATCCTTTTTTTCCAGCACAAAGATGTGGTTGGGATAAAATCACAGCTAGTAACTAACAAGAACATGTCGTTATGGTTTCAAGTCCACATTTCAGAGAACAGACTGAGCTGTGAGCTTACAATGAAACCCCATCTATTCTTTTCACTCTATTTTAGCAGCATTTTAAAAAGCAATTTATTTCATTGGCAGGTGGTATGGTGATTTGTGGATTTCTTTGTTAGCTTTTAAAGACTTTAGGTGATGCCTTTATTGTAGCTCAGTGGTTAGTATTGTATGACATTCCAAACTCAGCACTTGGTATATTCTCTATCATATTTTTCTTCATTCAAATTGTATACCAAATAGTTTTTTGAGTTTAAGCCTGTGACAGTATTAATAACATGTATTAATTAAATTATTTTTACACTGAGGTGATATATATGCAACTAAAAGTGAACGCTCCTTCCTCCAGAGACCCATTGGATTCTGTACCACTTAGATGATCTGGAATTAGGAGCTGTAAACTTGCAGAAGTGGAATGCTGTATTATTGAAACCTCTTTGTAGTTAGTCAGCTCTGCTCCTGTCTCTCACAGTGCCTATTTCCCAGCTCTATCTCTCACTTTTTTCACAAAAAGATATCCCAGTCATTTTTTGGTGGATTCAGAGGAGAAAGGAGATGTAATTGGGTGGTCAGTATATTTCGGTTCATCATGGCCCTCTCACTACCTTTTGCTGACCATCTCTGTGGTGTCTTTTGCATCTTCTGTTGATTGTAACTTTTTCTCCATTTGCATCTCTTAGCAGAATGCCACTTGTGTACACATGTAGGTACTCAACATGTGTTGGAGGAATGAATGAATGTCTACTTGTTTTATGTAGTTTTTCTTCTTTCAGAGGAAGTACATTGATTTAGTAATGGTATCTGAACATAGACTTAATATATATGTTGACATTCTGTTTCCAAAAAATGATATAGACTAAAAATCTCTCATTTGACAATTCAAAAATCTGAAATGCTCCAAAATCTGAAACTTTTTGAGCACTGACATGACACAATGGAAAATTCTACACTATGACAATTTGCTTCATGCACAAAATTATTTTTTCCTCATTTTGTTTATTGGTACACTTTAAGTATAAAATACAGTTACACACATCATTGAGATCTTGTACCTTTATATGACGTATCTTGGTTCTTATTTTTTCCCCATTCCCCTGCCCTCCCTTCACTCCCTCCACCCCTTCCCTATTTACAAAGACTTTGTTTCCATTTTTTTCCTTTTCTCACATTTTTTCTTTTCCCTTCTTTCCTTTCTCTTACCCCTCCCATTTCCCCTACTCCTTTAGACCTTTTCTTCCTATTATACAATATCAGTTATACATTTTTAATTACAATATCAAGATTTAGAGGACATTACCACAGACTTTACAGAATTTAAAAGGATATAGAAAGCATATTACAAAAATCTTTTTTGAAATAAATTTGACAACTTCTAAGAATTACCTTGG
>NW_004624784.1:6185933-6251641 GCF_000247695.1 Heterocephalus glaber | reverse complement strand
TAGCAGCTACTGGATTGCTTTCTCGTGGTCCCTTACAATTTTAAAGCAATTTTCCTTTTTCTGGTCACTAATTGCAATCTTATCTTCTATATTTGAAATTCTGTCCTCACATTGGTTCATTCTGCTGTGTAGACTTTCAATGGAATTTTTAATCTCCTGGAAATCTGTTTGCATCTGTTTTATGGATCACTTGTTTCCTAAGTTGGGATTCCATCATGTTCCTCATATCCTCTATTTTTTTTTTATCTGTGTCCTCTCTAGATTTATTAATCATGTCTTGAACTATGGGCACAGTCTTTGCTGTTATCTGAGAAATTATTTCTGATTTTATTTTTTCCAGATCCTCTTTTGATTCCAGTTCAGGGAATCCAGGTTGTTAAGTATCAGATTGTTCCATCTCGTAGGAGTGGTGAAATGGCGGCCCATGCACAAAATTATTAAAAATATTGTATAAATTACTCTCAGGCTATGAATATAATATGGATATGAAACAAATGAATTTCATTTTTAGACTTGGGTCCTAGCCCCAAGATACCCTATTCTACATATATGCTAGTACAAAATCCGAAATCCAAGACGATCTCTCTGGTTCCACACATTTCAGATGGAGAATATTCAACTTATATTTTAAGTTTGGTTGAAATAATTATAGGAAATGCATTAAATGTCAAATAATATATATAGAAGAAATTTTGCTTTATATATTATGTGTTTATTTTGTCTTCTGAGTAGTACACACTGCTAAACATTCTGTTTGAGATCCAAAATTTTCCCTAAAAAGTCTTGGTTTAGTGTTCCATATGTGGAGGTACTGGACTGTCTTTCCCCATGGTCAGGTCCAGTGGACACACTTCAGCTTCATATTATAGACAATTTCCTTGATCACATACAAAATTATGAAAGTGGTATTTACTTACTAGGAAAAGTACAGTAGGGAAAGGTATGACGGAGACTTGATTTTTCCTCACCCTGATTTCTGTATCATAAATTCAACTCACCAGAGATAACCACTATTACCATTTTCTTGATAGTAACTTCCAGATATTTTCCACACACACACACACACACACACACACACACACGCACGCACTAATTCTGCATGTTCAGAGCATCCATGCACACAACTTCCTGGTTGATAGAAATACTTTAATTACCTACGAGTACTTCAGCCTCCATATGTTGACTCAGACTTGAGCATGCCTCACTTATATTTGCCTAATAAGGCAGTTACTGGCATTTCTGTTTGGATGGATCTTCTTTAGATTTTCTCAGGGATGGTTCCTCCTCATAACTTTAGCATTCTGTGTGCCTGTAAAACCAGCATCTCATTAATAATGCCAAGGTATACTGCCAGCTTGAGCAGTGGCACACTTCTTCCAGAAACCATGCCCTCTTGGACCACGATTGCAGTGGCTTCTGAGTGTCTGGATGGCTGAGCATAGTGAAATTAATCCAGGGGAATAAATTTCCAAGGCAGCCCTTCCTGAGCACAGGGCCCGGGGGCTCTTCTCAAATGAAAGTATTAAATTTTATACTCTGAAACCTGTGATGAGTGGGATCTTCCTGATCCTAAAATGCCTTTAAGGGATCATTCTTCTTGATTTCTTTTTAATGGTACTAATCTCTTCAGCAACCATACTTCCTTTAATATCACCATTATATGTGCTTCTTTTCTGGCCACACTGAAAGATTTTCAAATCTTTTTGCTCTGCTTTTTGCTCCTGATTCTCATCATAAATCTGACTAAAGGTAGCCAGCATTAACTGCCACAACCTAAATGTTACGTTGCCTTCAAATTTTCTCTGCCAGATCAATTAGTTCATCACCCTTAAACTTGGCCTCACACAAAATTTTAAGGAACAGGTCAAATGTAGACAAATTATTTGCCAGAATTTAACATGTATGGCCTCTACTTCAGTTCCTAATAGAGTTTATTCCTATCTGAAACTTCCTCTGTAATCTTTACTGTCCACAGTCTGATATTCTGAGATCTCACCTAAATTACCCATCAACTTCTGCTTACAGCATTCTATGTCTTCTCTAACCCAATTATCTAAACTTTTTCACACTTCTTCCATAAATCAGTTCCTAAAGCTTATGACCACATGGTCAGGTATAGTCATAGCTGTGACTCTGCTTCTCCAGCACCAATTTTCTACATTAGTCACTGTTTCCATCACTGCAACCAAATGCCTGACATGTACAACTTAAAGGAGAGAAAAAGTTTTATTTTTCTCTCAAGTTTCAAAGGTTTCATTCTATATCGGTTGATTCCAAGGCAGAAACAGTGTGGTGGAAGGGAATGGTGGAGGAAAGCTTCCCACCTCATGGTAGCTAGGAAGCACAACACACGAGAGAAAAAACAGAGAGGAAAGGGCCAGAGTCAACCTCCACAGTCAACCTCCAAGACCCATTTCCTTCAATTAGGCCCCACCTTCTAATAGCCCATTCAGTTATGAACTCATCCTGGCTAATCTGTTGATGAGGTTAGTGCCCTCTAATCAATTCTCTGGGAGTTTTCTTAATCCAGTCAAGGGGATAGTCAAGATCAATCAGAACACCCACCTTTTCTATCATACTGCTTTTTTTGCGGGGCAGGGAGTAGGGCTTGAGACAGTCTTGCTATGTAGTTCAGTCTGGCCTTGAACTCACTATGTATCCCAGGCTGGCCTTGAACTCTTGGTGATCCTCTTGCTTCAGCCTCCCGAGTGCTGGCATTAGAGGCATGTTCTACCATGCCTGGGCACACTATTTGTTTCGAGTATGGTTCTAATCGTGGGCAGAAAGAGTATTAAAGACCCTGTATCAGTCAGGGTATTAGCCACAAACACCTAGAACACACTCTAGTTATTTTTGCAGAGAAAGCAATGAGGCAATTTACAGATCATCTGGAAGCGTCAGAGAATCAGGTTTGTCAGATGTGTGATGAATAACACAATCTTCCTATTCAGGTTGAGATCGTCCAGCTGTAATCACCTGGAACAGGCACTTCAAATTGCCTCATGAATGCTGGACCAAGAGTGCTCGCTCTCCAAGTCTTCACCAGACTGGATTTTGCTCAGTGACTTCTCCCTTTATGTGATTATCTTCTGAATTGTGGTCTTGCTTAGATGCAATGTGTCAGCCAGATCAGGTCACACACTTGCTTTTTAGCTGCAGAAAAAGTAAGGCGAGTAAGCTCCTGGCTTCTCTCTTAGGTGGCAGAAAATACCAAGAAGGACATTCTCCTTCAAAAGGTCCCGGGTGGCCACAAAGATTAAAAGCTATCCACAACACACTCCCTCTCCTAGGAGACTTTGAGTTCAATACAGTTCTCTCTTCTTATTTGTGGGACTTTTGCTTATCACCTAAACACTTAGCTTATATTCCAGTCTTTACTAATTCGGCTTTATAAACTTGTTTGTTACTTGTTGCTGTCCACAGTATCTTGGCTGCTATAAGTATTACCATTATCTGTATAAATACTGTATAGCCTTATGCATGAAAAGACTATGAAAGTCATAAACATCTTTTTTTTCCAGGAATCCAACTGATCCAGGAAATTTGCCCTATGTACATCATCTAGATGTGCCATATTCATTATATAATTTAATCTAAACTACTAATTTATCCAAATTTTATAAGTTGTGAAATTGAAGGCCAGGGAATTTAACTAATGAAACTATGATTCTGGATAAAAGTCTGCGCCCAATGCTCTTTTTTTTGGTACCAAGGATCAAACTCGGGTCCTTGTGCTTGCGGGGCAGGAGGCAGCACCACTGAGCTAAATCCCCAGCCTCGAATGCTCTTTTTATTATTCCTTAGTAACAGGCTTCTCTGACAAGGGTTATTTGAGGATAATGGAAAGCTTATTAAATGTTATGAACACAGTGCTGTTAGAAATGAGTGATATCACTCATTCTGTAGGCTTTTCAGGAACAACATGTTAGACTGTCAGGTCTAGGTGTCCTGCCTTCTTATCAAGACCATGTGATTTGTCACTCCCCAGGCCTTTTCACAGCCCTCAATGCTACTTTCTGTTATTTATTCATCACTTTCCTTTATAATCTTCCAAAAATATTTCTCCCTTTGAGTTAAATGCTTGAAATCTGGGTATGGTTTTTAAAGAAGCAGTCTGCACATTTCCTATGGACTCAATTAGAGCCTATTGTGTAATGCCCTTACCTTCTTATTATTTTTAGATTTCTGTGAGTTCGTGAATTATTTTGGTGTTAGGTTTAAGGTAAAATTGCATTACCATCCTGACAATGTTATTTACTGAGATACATTTTTTATAGTAATCCATACCAACTCTTTGGAAGTCATATGGGTCAAAGTGTTCATTTTGGAGGTAATCAAGAGAGTAGGAATTGTCTCATATTTATCTGTATATCACTGGTGCCTGGCACAGTTTCTGGCACACAATAATTAAGAAGTATTAATGTCATAAAGAAATTAGGGGCCATTTTTAGTTACTGTGTAAAACAGTTGTTATACTCCAGAGCCCAAGTCAGAGTAGTGTATTTTTAGAAAGCCAAATCTATTCCTAGTTCCTACTGCCATTTATTTAAGATAGAGCCAAGATAATAGGATTGACATTGATAGGGCTATTTTTCCTTTTTGCTATTCCATTTTCTTTAATTTTTCAAAAATATGAGCTATTATTTTTCTGAGTGCTTCTATATTTTCATTTTTTATAAGAAAGCTGTGTTTGAGGAGTTAAAGGAATTTAAAACTATGAGAATTCATGTGGATTCTGGAAACCTAAGCCTGGACAGAATTGGAGACCTAGAACATGCAGCTACACAAGAAAGTTAAATAAATAAGGCCACTCAGAGCAGTAGGACTGTTAGGATGTGCATGGTGAGAAGAAGTGTCTGTCTGCAGAGGTCATTCAGGGATTACAAATGAAATGTGCATCTCTGGAATGGTGCTACAGGTTCATGAGTTTTAGTTCCCTAACTCTTCCTCAGTAATTAGAAGACAGTGCTTAACAAGTGTTGACTGAATGGATTTGTGAAGGAATAAATGAAAAAATCAAAATGAAATTTCTTTTAATTTAAAAAAATGAGTATCAATAATATAGGAGATTCATTTCTTTAATGGATATTCTTTTTTATGTTTAGGGGATCAGCAGAATAGCTCTCATGTTTGGGTTAAAGTTCCTGCCCTCCAATGGAAAGAGAAGAAATGGCTTTCAGAGAGTGATGATCTCTGACTAGCCTGGCTGTGTCCTGTCCTGCCACTTGTCTATCCAAATACACCCTCACTCATGTTCTTAAGGAATGTGGTATGTGTTAAGAGATGATAGATTCTATCTGACTACCTATAGAATACCCAAAGTTTGAACTCACTGAAAAGCTTACATGTATATTTAAAACAAACAAATGAAAACCAAACAAACACAAGTAGCACAAGGCACTCACAACTCCTCAATTGTTTTACGTACTATCTGTGGAAGAGGTCTAGTAGCTGCCTAGAATTGTATTTGATGAGAATTTATGTACTGTGTAGGTAGAAATAAACACTAGGCTGCCAGAGGAATTACATAGGAGCAACTTATTGTAAACCAAAAATAATTTGGCCTTAGATCTTCAAACCATTGGCCAAAACAGCAATAGTTTCTGTTAATGCTGCAGAAGAAAATTTGATGCATGCTGAGAGGAATACAGTCCAAGGTTATGTTCTTGCTCTTTTTTGGGAAATATAGATGGTTACCTTTTTTTCTGTCTCTCCTTGACACTCCTGCATTCCTTAATCTCTCTCTCTCTCCTCCCTCCCTCTTACTATCTTTCAAGGACATGAAGTAGGGCATAATAATTTTGCAAAGTTATATGAGAGAAGCCAGCCAATATCTAACATCTCAAAGGACTTCTTTGGCTCACTGTCTCTGGATTCTATGAGACAATAACACCAATCTCTTGTCTGTGAGTCAGTAACACTGATCTCGTGGCTCAGTGTGGCTGGAGGTATATTTCTATCAATCTATGCTTCACTAGTACGTTGAGGTTTGAGTTAGCCATGTTGGCCACAGAAGGGTGCTAGGAATGTGTTTTAGAAAATGACTGCGGCTAGAGGCTTACCAGTACCTGTTTTAGGTTCTTTGGTGTTTTAAGAAACAGGACAGCAAGCAGTGCCATGTGGGAATTAGCAATGACAGTGCAACTTTAGAGTCACAGTGTCTGGAAAAGGGTTTAATCTCATAGGAACACAGATCCCATTCAGAGCCTGACCTTTGGCTTATAACCAAAACTACCATGTACAAAATCTGAAATTGGTGAATACCAGTTGTGAAAGATCACGCTATAGGAGGGTCCCAAGCTTTCTAGGTAAACAACAGTCAAGACGATGTAAAGCAAAAGAACATCCATGATGATGGGGTGACTAAATGAATTTGGTTAATCTTGCTTTGAGGCTTCATATAACTTTAGCAATATTTGGGGTTATTTATCACATCTTGTTTTATTCTCTTTGGTAAATAAAAATGCTTCAGTGAGTGATTGATTTTTTCTTTTTTTGCTCTTTGAAGATTTGATTTATTACTGTGGTTTTTCTGTCTGTGTTTACAGAAATCTGAGCAATTTCTACAATACTGTATTACTGTCTTTATTTCTGGGACAGAATACCTGACACATGTAACTTAAAGGAGAGGTTTATTTTGGCTCACATTTTTAGTTCATAATGAGTTGGCTCTAATAAGGAAGGCACTGTGGATCTGGCAGAGGAAAGTTGCTCATCTCATGGCTGCCAGGAAGCAGAGAGTCAAGGGAAGAACAAGGAAGGGAGATAAACCCTTCCAGGTCATGCTTACACTGACCTGCCTCTTCCAACCAGACCCCACCTCCTAACAGTAAGTCAACTATCATGTCTCCACAATCCAATCACCTTCCAAGCACATGAGTCTTTGGGGGGCATTTCAGATCTAAACCATAACAATTGGTAAAGGGACAGTCTGTTAGGTTGAGACCATTTTTGTGGCAATAGGAAATTATCACAACTAGTAAATCAGAAATATTGCAAACTGACTGAGCCCAATATTTGTTTTTATTTTTTCAATTGTAAGAATATTATGTGTTTCTTCTTGTCAAGAATTGGGAAGAACTGTTTTAGGAGTTGATAAAATCATAGGAAATGAAGTCACAGAATAAGTCAGTCATGAATTACTTTCCTCACTTGTGCCTTTAATCTGGCCTGTCAAGTTGATAGAAATTAGGAATTCAGGTTATATAATTATACTTCACAGAAACATATTTCCATGGTCTCTTATAAAACTACTATATTTGCAAATTTTATTCAATTCAGTTTTCATAAGAATGTAAACCTCAAGACTCATCTGGGACTGAAAACCAACTCAAGTACTGCAAAAAAATGAATGAAAACTATGATAAGGTAGTTCCTCATTTAGCTACCATAACTGAGGAGTGAATTATCCTGCATAAGTATATTTTATAAGTCATGAATAGTATTTCTTAAGTTATAGAATCCTAAAAGTTTTAAGATTGTTTGATGGAAAATTTTCTAAAACAGGCTGCATATTTCTTTGTTTTACTACTTAAAATAGAAAATACAATGAAACATTCACTCATCTGTTGGATATGTAATAAACACATGCTATGTTCCAGACACTGAGAAACCCACAGGCTATAAAGGAAAAAAAAACAAAGACATTGTCTTGATCCATGGAGGTTATGTCTTGGCTTTTTATCAATGATTCCTTTGTTATTGTGAACATGCATTATACAAGTGATGTTTTCAAATGCTTTTGACCTACTTAGGACTCAACATCTTAATGGCCAATTTTGTAGTGAAATCCAACAATGTTTTTTGTGTCATGATTTCTAATTTTGGAGTCTTATATAGTAAGACTTTCTACATTAGTAAGTCACAAGAATATTATTCTATATTTTCTTCTTTTCTTTCATAGGTTTTTTTAATACACAACTGGAATGTTGCTTTGTATATTATACTAGGCAGTGATTTTACTTTTCTTATTATCAGCTAGTTGTCTTGTTAATATTTAATAATTTGTCTCTTCCCTGTAGGTTTGTTTGTCTGTTATTGTCTCCATGGATTTATTTCTGCATTCTATTCTTGTTCCACTATCTATTGATCTGTCCTTGAGCTTCTACCATATTGTGTTTATTATTCTGGCTTTGCAGTATAATCTAATACCTGACAAGTTGAGCTTCTTTTGTTCTTCCTTTTCAACACTGACATAGCTATTTATGCAATTGTGTTCTGCCTATGTATTTTAGAAAGTCAAGTGCTCAAAAAGTCCTATACGATTTAAATAGAAATTGTATTAAATTTGGAAATTAATCTGAGGATAATTGACATTTTCACTGTAGTACATCATTTCTCAAAGAAGCTGATGTATAGGCTTGATTTATTTAGATCTTCTTTTGTAATTATTTTAAATTTTTTTCTTCCTATAAAGGTCTTGTGTATTCTTTCTTAGGTGAAATCCGAAATAAGGATAGATTTTGTTGTACTTGTAAATGATATGATATTTCTATTGGCTAGTACTGGTATAAAACAGTTCTATTGAATTTTGTAAATTGCTCCCCTTTCTACATTCTTGAGTTGAATGCGTAACATTTGTTTTCAAACTAGATATTACTAAGTACTTGCTTAGCTATATTCGAAAAACTTGGCAGGTAGTATTTCCTTGTCTCTCAGTTCTGAGCATTTTGTAATTTTCTGTATGGTATTCTTTTTAATTCAAGAGTAGCTTAATATTATATTAAGTTTCCAGCCATATGGGATTATAAAATACTCTATTGCTGAATTCTAATTTTACTATATGAGAGAATATGGTCTGAATACTATTGGTTATTTGGACTTTAGCACACAGTTTTATGAGCATTCCATGTTTCCTCAAAAACAACGTGTATTCTTTGTTGGATATAACTTTCAACAATGTCTATTAGTTTGAATTTACTAATCATGTTATTCAAGTCCCCTATAATTTTTGATTTTTAAAAATCTTGATTTAAAGATTTGTGAGAGGGTTGTTAAAATCTGCAATTATAATTTTGATTTTCACTATGTAGGATGACATTATATATATTTATTGGAGATATTCTTGGGTATATGTATGCTCATTATCCTTACTTCTTCAATTTATTATTTCTTTTACAAACATTATTTAACTCAACCATGAAGTTGTTGGGTGTAGGAAAATTCTACATGGTACAAATATGAGAGGATACAGTGACCAATCATACATGAATGAGAAGGTGGTTCATGGATAACTCTCTAGATTTGGTTTGAGAATCTGGGGTGGATATGTCTTAGTCTATTTGTGCTGTTATAATAAAATACTGTAGACAAAATAATGTATAAATAATGGAAATTTATTTTCTTACAGACTGGAGGCTGGAAAGTTCAAGATCCAAGTTTGGCTGTTTGTTGAAGAGTGCTCTCTGCTTCCAAGATGGTACCTTGTTGTTCTGTCCTCTGGCAGGGAAGAATGCTGAGTCCTCACTTAGCAGAAAGCAGAAGGTGAAGTAAAAAAGTGCTTAATGCAGTATAAAGTTTCTTTCTTCAAGTTTTTAAACCCCTTCATGAGAAGGGGTGCTCTCATGGCCTAATCATCATATAAAGCTCTGATACCTTAATACAATCATATTAAGTTTTAGCACCTGAGTTTAAACACATTAAAACCACACTAGATGGTAATATTAATTAGTGCAATAAGACAGATGGAAAGTTTTGAGGACAGAAAGGGGTAGAAAAGTTGGGATGAGCAAAGATTTATTCATTCATTTGTATCTTCATCAAGTAAATATTTACTAAGTGCTTTTTATATCCTAGGCACTAAACTAGGCATATTAAAAAAAATGCTCAGGGTTTGATCCCCAGTACCAAAAAAAAAATCCTCAGGATCAATTTAACATAAATTGTGACTCCAAAGTTTCACCAAAGATTTGCTAATGAAGGACCAAGTTAAAGTGCACATCACGATGTACATATTCGTATGCAAGCAATCGAATGTAGAAGGCTTTATATAGTATACACTAGATATTCAGTTCAGTAAAATCTTCAGTTGTCTTTAGAAAATTCTCCAGTAGTAGGATGGCCTTAGGATAATAGAGTAACATCATTTATAAACTACAACTGTATTGCAAAATAAAAAATACAAATTTATTCTTGTATTTGGAATGATTCTATATGTTAGAATCAGACTGGACCTACAACACATCTTTCTCAAAGATATAAAGCAATGGTCTTCAGGATTCCTTGAATATGTGATTTACCTGGATTCTGGATTAAAAGGCATATTCCTGGACACTTTCCTCAGAGATTTAGGAAGTCTGGAGTGAATGTAAGATTCTACATTTAACAAGCGCCTTAGCTGATTATGATACCAAAACTGTATTTTGAGACATGTTGCTACCAACTCTATTAATTCAAATTACAGCTTGTTAGCAAACAACTAAAAACAGACAAAAACAAAACAAAAACTTACTGCTTTTCAGCTGAGAAAGGGCAGTTGGCCCTTATCTGTGAACTTACTTGGACTTGATCTTGTTTAAGCACAAATTTGCTCCTTAAATACATTTTGGGTATTTTTTGTAATGTGCTAATAGACTAACAGAAATAATCTTCATACATTTAAAAAATATTTCAAGCTACACAGATAGTCTACAAGCTGTTCTTGTTTTTGTACCTGCATAAAGTCTTTAATTTTTACTCCCAGAGAGTCCTCTTTTAGTAGTCTTGGGCTCAGTGACATCCAGGTTCTTTGCTAGCTCCATTGTGAAAGGGAGCATTTTATGGATAGCTTCTGATTTAGGAAAGAGGGTCACGAGCAATCTTTTTAGTTTTCCTTCTTTATAAAAAAGATAAAAAATTATTTATTTTGACTCTGCCAAAAATTTTGTCCTGTAGAAACTATTAGAAATTTCTGGAAGCATCTTGGGAGTATTCTGGGTGAAAACTCCATAGCCACTCCTTATCCATAGGGGATTAATTTTTTCCTCCCCCACTTAGGAAAAGTATTTCTAGTTTTCTTCTTCCCAACAACTAAAGAAGGTTTGGGAAGCTATTCAACTTTAATAAGAGACTCTATGTAGATTAAGACTTGCTTAAATTCAGAATTGCTTTAGGATTAAGGGGCTCAAATAAAATTGAAAATAAGACTAAAATTGAGCCAAGTTTAAGACCCACAGTATGAACAGTATAACAAAACAATTATGTATTAATAGACATGAACACTCTGGCTATGGTAGGAAAATTGTTCCCAAACTAAATATTCAATAAATACTATAATGATTAAGCATACAGAATAGCTCATTGTATCTAAGCCAGTTAGAAAATTATAAAAATTTATGGGCATGCAACGTATAAGTGATTTTTCATAAAATATCCTGAGTTGACAACTAGATTAAATGGAAAAACATGTAGAAGATTGGAAGAGGGCCATTGTGAATGGGAAAGTACACGCTGAAATAGAAATTAGTGTCATGAAACATGAGATTGTTGGAGGACTTGGATTTAATCCAATAACAAAGAAGAGATTCTTGCTGCTACAAAATGAGAGTTAGGAGATACAGAAAAGGCTAGGGAATAAAGAAGGACACAGAGGTGCTCATGATATCACAAGCTAGGAGCACACAAGTATCAAAACAAAGTTTTGCTATGTTTTGATGACTATATTTAGTGATTAGATCCTAGATTGTCTCATCTGCTGATCTAATAATGCCTTAGCAAAATATCAATAATCTTTGCTCATTATGAATTGTTGAGACTAAACCTAGTCAGTGGCCAGTGATACTGCCCTTCTTTTCTATATATTTATTAACTGCTTGGTTGATTATTCTAGAATTTTGACAGGGATTGAGACTGCCTTTACTGGCTTCTCATCCTTACATTGCATTTTCTCCTTTGCCTAGAAAACCAGAGTAGTATTTTCTGGGTTTAGTCTCCGGTCAGTGGAAAAATGTAGATTGAAACTGTGATTCAATACCTCATAACACTGAATGGCTGGAATCATAAGAATCGATTATAAGTATCAAATATTGGCAGTGGAAGAAGTGAAACTTATATACTGCTGGTGGATTAAAACTACTTTGAAAAATAGTTTAGTAGTAGCTTGAAAAGTTAAATGTATACTTATTATAGGATCCACCCATTCTACTCTGAGGTACTTATCCAAGGTCACTGAAAACATGTACATAAAAAACTTATATGTAAGAGTTCAGAGCAGTTTATTTGTACTGTAATAGCCAGAAACTGGAAGAAACCCTAACATTCATCAATAGGTGAATGGGGAAACTAACAATGGTAAATCTACACAATGAGGTCCCAGTACACAATGAAGAGGAAAGAACTACTGTTATGTGCAACAACATAAATGAATCTCAAAATAAGTAGGGGGAAAGAAAGAACTAGAATGAGAAAAAGAGAATACAACCTATTGTATTCTTTTGAGTCTAGAGAATCTATTGTTTCATAAAAGAGTTCAATGGTTACTAGTAACAGAGTTTGGCATGGAGGGAAAGGAATCACAAAAGGAAATAACTGTTCGGCAAATAATATTCTTTATCTTGATTGTGACAGTGGTTTCAGGAATATATACTATATATATATGTCACCAGCCATCAGATTTCATCTTTAAATATCTTCAGTTTATTATATATCAATTATGCTTCAATAAGACTAAAAAGAAAAAGTAGTACTAGAACCTTCTACCTTTAACATTGGGAAAAGACAAAATACATACCAGAAAGTTTTGTACATATGCTCCGTAACTTGCAATGAGTTTACATCCCAGAAAGCCCATCATGAATTGAAAATACTGTAGGTCAAAATGCACTAAATACCCCTAACCTACTGAACACCATAGCTTAGCAGCACAGCACCCTGTCAACCTCAGTAGTTTCCCCTTGTGATCCTTTGGTTGACCAGGAGCTGCAACTTGGCAACATCATGAGAGAGTATAAGACTGACAGTGCATTACTAGCAAGGAGAATATAAAAATTCAAAGTACAGTTGAATGTGCATCACTTTTATAACATTGTAAACTAAAAAAAAAAAAAGTCCATACCACTTTTAAGTGGAGACTGTCTATGGCTGGAAGACAGAAACGTAAGTGTTCAGGATCCCTACTCAGACTGGCTTCACCTAGATGTTTTGATAACAAATATATAGTTAGTGCCTGGCAAGTAAGTTAAAGTGTATGATGACCATAAGAGTTTTGGTATTGTGAGACCCACAGAAACAGGACTATACATAGACAAGATGATCGCATAGTTAGCACTCAATTAAAAGGATGAGAACCTGATCTGGCGGGAGCTTCTTCACATTAATGACAAACTGCAGTGCTGGGCTGCATAGATATCTTTCTGTGCCCTGAAATTTGACCATTATGTATATAATTGCAATAAAAATAGACTTTTGTGGAAACCCCAGCTCTTATACAACTGCCTTGCCTAGCTCCTTGCATTGATTACCTGCTCTTGGACCCAAAGAATCTTCCCTCCCAGTGGCTCTTAACTTATGATCTGTATTTTAAATGGAGATCCTGAGGCCAGCCAAAATGTTCAAGTCTGAGGCCAGGACCATTAGTATGCACTTTCTTTTTTGTTTTTTGTTTTTTTGGTACTGGGGATTGAACTCAGGACCTTGCACTTGCAAGGCAGGCGGCGGAACCACTGAGGTAAATCCTCGGCTGCACTTTCTAAATAGATGCCATGGGAAAGAAGGTCTGAAGAGTACACTTTATACTCCAGTCAGACATTAAAACGGATGTCCCCATTTCTCCAAGTTGATAGACTATTAAGTCTATTAACATTACCTCAACACTATATCAGTTTATTACAATATAGGTATTGTGTTAGGGTTTGCAAAAGAACAGATTTAACCCAGGACAAATAACTTTATGATTATCTTACAATGTTCACCTACAAAATCAAATGTAGAAGAGTGCAAGAGATTTTTCCACATGCTAGAGATTCAAACCCCATGGTAAGGACTCATGCAAGTTCTTATCAGGAGGCTGCACTGGAAAGCCAAAGGGCTGGTGCTAGAGGCTAGATAATCTGCTCCAAAAGGCTGAAGGATCTGTGCCAGCAGCCTGAGGGATCTGCACTGCAGCCAGAAGACACACTCAAGACGAAAGTGAAGACCAGAGCTTCCCCAAAGAGAACCACAGCCATCCATGGCGACAGCGAGGACCCGAGCTACTCCATCAAAAACAGTTGAAGCTCCTTTGAGGAAAGAAAACAGCCAAGTTTATCCAGGAAAATCAGCATGAAATCTTCCACTCCCGTTCTCCTTTTATGCTGTTGGCAGCAATCCTCAGGTGGGTCTTCCATGTTCCAAACCATACTGACTCAATTCAGCTGGGCATTCTCACTCAAGTTGACCATTAATTAATCCACCACAGGTATGTATCTGCCAACCCCGTGTCACTTCATAAGTAATACATGTTAAGCAATTTGTATGGTTTCATGTATAGAAAAGTCAGTCAAAAGAGAAACACTTTCCATAATATTTATTGCTCTATGGTCAACCTTTGAATGTATGGATAACAAAAATAATCAGCGGCATCAGAGGATAAATCCTTAGTCTACATCTGCTTTAAATTATTCCACAGGCATAATAACTTTGATAAGCTTGTGCACTAACAATTTGACCTCAAATATGGGTTAGTTAAAGAACTAAGCACCCTAAGTACAGATTCCAGAACATGTTAGAAATAACCACTACAAGATGTTCTGGAACTGAGCTATAATATTAGCCTAACAGATATTAGCTGACATTCTTTTATTTGACGAAATAAATAAGGCAGTGGAATTTATTGTACTATTTAGTAGCAGGAAAAAAGGGTGAAACCTGTATAGAAAAAACAAAGAACATCTTTTGCTTTTTATAGAGAGGAGCTGAATAAACACCATAAAATTCGTGTGTTGCTCATCATATTTTGACTTTAGCATCATCATAGACTTCCTTTTTCCTTCCTTCCAGTCCTCTCCTCAGCCAGTCAATTGCAACATCCATATTGAATTTACCTGAGCAGCATCTCTCAGTTTTTTCTCTTCTATTTCCTTGCAGCTGAGCATGGAACATAGCCAGTGGTTATGCAGTATAGGTCTTGAAGTTTGGCCTTCAGACCAGCAGCATTGATATCCCCTGGGAATGTGTTAGACATGGAAATTCAAACACCCATCTCTAGACAATCTGAATCAGAAATTCTGGAGGCAGAGGCCAGCAATCTGGTTTCACAAGCCTTCAGGTAATGCTGATACATGTTGATCATGGAGACCCTGTTCTAACTATTTTTCTAGGTTCTCTCCCCAGCCACAATTATTTTGCCTACCACTTCCAGACACAATTTCCAAAGCATAGATATGATCATATTTCTCCCTAGGGCAAAAACCTTCAACCTTTCTCATTGGTAGTGCTAATAAAATGCAGCACTCACTGAACTCTTTCAATGTTCTTGGCTGTGCAGCTCCCCATTGGGCATGATAGTATTAAAGAAATATGTGATGAAAGGATGTGTGACCATCTATGCTTTTGTGGCATCAAATTGCAATGGTCCCCATCAGTGGTTCTTGGCCCTGACTACATATTATGATTACCTGGGGATTTAGTAAAAACACCCCACACTAGAACTATTAAATAGGGATACCTATGAGTATGGTTTTACATCATATTTTTAAAAGCTCCTAAGGTAATGATCTGAAACTGGGTTTTGAAGCCACCATCTCTATGACTCTTGCCTTCCTGGCCTGTTTCTCTTGAAGCTGGGGTCACTTCGTCCCCAGCTGCAGTGGTAACTCCCCTACTATAGGCTCTAGCATTAATCTTATTCTTAGACCAAAGAATGTAAGAGCCAGCTGGGCTGACTCAGTGTCCTCCAAATGGTGTTTTTACATCTACTGCCTAACTAATGTCTTGAGTTTAGAAACCTCCCTGACTTCTCTATAGTCTACTTGGTACACAGCAGCCAGAAGAATGAGCTAGTTTAAGTCTCAGACAGACCATGGCACTTACTCTGTTCAGAACCCTCCTTGAGATTAAAAGCAAACATTCATACAATGACTTGTTTATCTTTGTCTTCCCTCCTTCCCTATACCTTACACATCTCTTCCCCCACTGGTTTTCTGGCCTCGGCAACTATTCTGACTCTAGTTAACTTTGCTCTGGCCTCACTGACTTTCTTGTGGTTCCTTGGGTCCACTTGAGGCTTTGAACTTTCTTGTTCCTGTGTCTATAATCATCCTCACCTTTCTATAGATCATAGATCAAATATCATTTCAGTAAGACCTATTCAAACCAATCTATTTAAAATTGCTGATGTCTTGCTGCTTCTTCTTTGCTTTATTTATGGTTTATTGTCCACCTCTAATTGCAAACTCCATGAGAAAGGGAGTTATGTCTCTATATTCTGAATATACAATGCTTAGGACAATACTTGAGACATAGTAGGTGCTGAATAAATACTGATAGAATGAATGAATGGTTGACCCCTATGGTCAGGCTTCTAATCTCACAGTCCACTTTATAACTTGAGCCTCTGTCTTGTCCTATATGCCCACCTTCCTACCTAGGTGAGCCCTTTGCTTACTCCAGGCCAACTGGGCCAGGATCCTTGTCTCTGGCCATACTTTGTAGGGGCCAAATAGCTGTTCTGAGCACCAGCAGAGCTGAGATATTCATGCCTGCTGCATGTCTCCCAGTCCTACCTTTGCCACTGCCTCTGTTTTTCTGTTAGCTCAATGGCACATCCCAATCTTGACAATTTTCTGTCAGTTGCCTATTTCTAGGAGCCATAGATGTCTGTCCCATGCTAGTGGAGGACACCTGTGGGGAGGCCTATTGTCCACATTCTTATTCCATCATATTTATCTTTTGAGCTCTGAAGAGACTGTTTCTCTTTCCTTTTCTGACAAGAACTGCTGTGAATTAAAATCTTTCAATCAAGATAATTGTTCTTTCTACATATCTGCGCATCTATGTATCTATCTTCCATGTGTCCTGAATGTGGGATCTGAGAACAGGGGTTTTTCTCTATTTTTTGTTCTTTGCTGTTTCACTGGTTCCTGGAATAGTGACATACCCATTGGAGTCACATGATATACAATGATTTGTTGAATGAATGAATGAAGGATTGTCATTGCATTAAGGATAATGGTGGATAATTTTGCCATCACTGAGTCCCCAAGTACGAATATTAAGAAAATCAACATAAACTAATGATTCCATTTGAAAGAAGTTATAGAGTGAATGCCATGATTATTGATTACATCTTTGCTGTTCAAATCCATTGTTCTTTGGTCTTGAAAAGGGAGTAAACAAGAAGAAAATAAAATTGTGGATAACTCACTAGAAATGCTATTAAAGGTACAAAATAACAGATGGAACTTCAGAGTCATATATCACAACATACACAAGAATCCATTTTAAAATTTGAAAACTTGGCATTGGGAAGTTTCAGAATATCCAGATGTTAGATAGGATGTATAAACATTGTACAGTGAACATTTTTATTTTTCATAGTGAGAGCAAGGCTTAAGGCAATTAGAACAATAGTGAAGCAAGCTATATTTCCTTGTGAGGAAAAATAGCAATTTCTCGGCCTTTCTAAGATAGGAAATATAGAAAATATCTCAGGGCATAACAACCTTGGTGAGAAAACTTTAAGATCTCAAAGAGATGCCTGTACCCCCATGTTCATTGTAGAATTATTCACAGTATTCAAGATGTGACAACCACCTAGATGTCCACTGAGAGATGAATAGATGAAGAAAATGTGCTGTACACATACAATGGAATACTATTCAATCTTAAAAAAAAGAAAAATTCTGCAATATGTCATACATGGATGAACCTTGGAAACATTACGCTAAGTGAAATAAGCTAGGCAGAGAAGGACAAACACTGTTTGCTTCTGCCTATATAAAGTGGCTAAAATAGTCAAATTCAAAGAATTAAAGAGTGGGATGTTGCCAGATGCTGAGGAGTGAAAATAGTTCTTAGTCAATGAGTGTAAAATTTCAGTTTGGCAAGATGAACAACCTCTTAAGATTTGCTGTACAATGCTGGACCTATAGTCAATATTACTGTGTGGACTTAATTTGTTAGAAGAATACTCTCATGTGTTCTTACCATTATAAACTAAACAAGGTTTAAATATGCACACAAAGAAGAGAAAGATCCCAAATTTCAGCAATGTCTATGTGACTCTTGGGAAGATTAGTGGGTCCAGGAAGGCAAATTGCCCTTGGCCATGGCTTCCAGGCATCTCCCACCTCTTAGTCTCTTCATCTCCTGACTCTACTGAGGGCAGGAGAAATATTGTATTTAAAATATAAGTATAAAGTATTTAGGATAAGCATGAGATACTAGATGTCCTATATTATTATTTGCTGAATCTGACAATCCTATTCCTCGTATCACCTCTGAAATAATTATAATTTTTGTGCTGTAAGAGGGTTTAGTTAAGAATAAGCAACACTAAAGAAAATTGTAGGAAGTGCTTTCACACCCCCTTAACTTACCATCTTTTTCACCTCAGTAGCCTGCAAAGCCACTTACCACACTGGACCTCAAATCACCACTATTTGTGGGGCTGTTTCTCTCCCAGTATTACTAAGCAGGTGGGGGTGAGGAAAGAAAGGGTTAGTTCATGGTGGTTTATTGAGTGCCTTTGCAAGGATGCTCTATCTGTTGGAGGTTTTAAGCCAAACTGTACCACACTTAGAGGGGTTGGGAATGGCACAGGAAGGGTGTTTTGGGGAGGGATGCTCTGGCCTGAGTGGGAAACAGTTAATCCTCAGGGTTTGCAGATCTTGTATTTTGGACTTCACCTATTGTTTAAAGTCTATTTGTAATCCCCAAATTGAGCTGGGGATTTAGCTCAGTGGTTCTGCCACCTGCCTCGCAAGCGCAAGGTCCTGAATTTGATCCCTGGTACCCCCTCAAAAATCTTGTGTAACCCCCAAATCAATACTCATGGTGCTTTCTTGGTCAATCACATAAAAGCACAGAGAGGCAAAAAGTCTGAGTAGCCTAGCACACATGTTCCCACTACAGCTCCAACCCAGTAACAATATACCTTCTTGTTTCAGCTCTTGTTTTATAAATAAAAAGTCTTTTTCAAAGTGTATTTAGTGCCATTTTTTTGTTTGCATTTTTGTGTTTTCTTTGATTTCACTGTTTAAAATGGCCACCAGTCTAGTTCTGAATGACTGCCTGGTGTTTCTAAGTACAAGAAGGCGATAATGTACCTTTCAGAGAAAATATGTGTGTTTTATAAGCTTTATTCAGGCATGAAGTGCTGTTGGCCATGAGTTCAGGGTAAGTGAATCAACAATATGTATTAAATTAGGTATTTTAAAGCAGAAACAGACACAAAACAAGAATACGTATTGTTCTGTTGATGAAAATGTTGTGAACACAACCCTGAAGGAACCTAACTTGCATTTCCACTAGGAGCAATGGTCAATCTTCATTTCAGTGTTTGCAAGGACTCCAATAGAACTTAACTACGGTGAATAATGAGAATTGACCCATATCTTTTAAATACTTCTTATGTGTAGGATTGTGACAGACATTTCAGCAGGCAGGTATGGACAACTTGGGAGTCATGGAGATGCATTACTGAAATGTTTCTCAAAAGAAGGAAAAACCTGGCTGATTATATTAGGAAAGGGAGAGGGGGATGCAAATGGAGTTGCTAGTTCTCTATACACCAAAGGGGATCCTTTTGAGAAAATACCAGCGGCAAGCTTTCCTGCTTCTGGCATTTATTTTTCCTTTACAAAGTTAATTTTTATTCTCACTTTTCAAGAAGAAAGTTTCTTGGCAGCTGATAATGGTACTTAACGGGAATTTATTTTGGGATCAGATATCTCTGCACTCCGCTCTTAGAAAACCCAAGCAGGCAACTAGCAGTGGATTGCTTCAGAACTTGACAACCATAAGGTTAAGATGTTTCTTGAGATTTTCAATAATGTAGTTAGAGAAGGCCAGAAAGAACCAATTTATCGATGTTAGCCCCTTTACCCCATTTTGTCCGAATGACTCAATCATTGTGCTGGATCTTGTTTCTTCTGGGAATTCTAAGGGGTGTTAGAATGAAATTACTACCACTCAAACATTTTGTTCTTGTTGTTTTTGAAGGAAAGCCTTGTCCAAAAGGCTTCTCTTTTCTCCTTTCCTGGAGTGAAATACAGAGATCTTTAAACAAAGCTGGATAGGTGGCTTAGAAGATGTTCCTCCCATCGAGCCTTCAATTTTTTAAAGTATCTATTACTGAGAAACAGGCTTCTCAGGTCCTGGCTGGCTATGAAGTGCTTAATAACCAGCAGCTCCATCTTTGAGTTCTTTCCTGCTGTGTGTCAGACTCAGCTGGCCCAGCCCAGGAGGATGGAGAACTGACTTTGCTGTTTTTCTGCTTCTTTGCTCTACTCCCCTCATTGAGTCAAGGTCCCTGGTTTTCATTCTCCATCTTTCCCACTTTCATTTTCAGGAAAAATCACCAAGAGTTTCTGAGAATATAAACTGGTGTGGACATTTTGTATGATCAATCGGCAATGTCAATCAAAATTTCACAGGTACTCAGCTTTAATCTATCAATTCTGCTTCTAGAAATTTTATCCTACAAATAAATGTACAAAGATATAGGTATAAAAATGCTCATAAGGTGTTTCTAATAATAAAAACAAAATGACCCCCCATAAAAAACTTAAAGACAACTTTCAATATCATATTTGAAACCCATTAGAAAGATAAAAGCATATCTCTGTGTACTGACCTGGAATATCTTTAACTTTTTATCAATGATATACGGCAAGTTAAAGGAAATATGTAATATAGGCAAATTTGTAGAAATGAAAAGAAAATGTGTGCACAAAAAATGTATAAAAGGATAATACCAATCTGTTGATAATAGTGATCTTTGAGGCTATTTGAATTTGGTATGAGGTGGATGGGGAGTGGGAGAACAGTTGGTGGCTTTTACTTTTTATTTTATATATATATTTCATTGTTTCTTTTGTTATAATACACATGGATAATTTTATAATGCTATAGCAATTTTTATGTCTTATTTTTATTCAGAGAACTCGTGTGGAGAGGCAATGATTACACCATCATTTACCTATTGAGTCACCTCAGGTGATATTGTTGGGCTGCAACACTCAAGTATGCTGCCATAATCATCCATTTTATTGATACGGGATGGATTTCAATTTTTACACCTCATATTTAGTGTTGCCCCAGTACCCTGTTTAGGTCTGACATTAATTAACTGGAGCCCAGGTATACCTAGTCGCCTTTGGCCTAAGAAAAACTTTACCTCATTGTGTGGCTAGAGGCTCAGCCTCTTGTTTCTCTCACTAACCTGAAACTAATACATCTCACAATTGCTGACAACGTTAAAAACTAATTGTCAACACGTGAGTCCAGTAAACAGTTTCCTTCCTTGTAGGTGTGTTCTTTGAACCACCCAATCCACAACCTGCATGGGAAAGCCTAAGGGATAATGTTGTGGAGCTTCCTAAAGCAAGCCCTTCCAGACATCTCTTGCTTCCTTTCGCTCCTCCTTGCTTATTGAGCTCTCTGCTGTTATGGACTTCTAGACTTCCCGTCAGTCTCCTTTCAGCACCCCAACCTCTCTGGGACCTGTGAGTAGTAAGTTTCTTGTTTCATGAATTTTGGTTTCACACCCTCATCCTGTCTCACCCGACACACATGACACATCTGAATCTCTGTGCGGAATCAGGGCTCTCCTAGAGAGCAGCTAGCTTGGCTTATGGCAGCTCTTGATAGAGGAAACTCAAGAGCAAATTGGAAAAATGTCTCAACACTGTTCAACGGGTATCTGTGATGTATCAATGGATAGGTATGGAGAGTATTTGGCCATGAAAAGAGGAGCTGCCGAGAAGGAGGACTAGTTAAAAGAGATTTAGTTTATAAGAGTTGAGAACTCTCGAAATGGCTGTGTATTCACTAAAACTTAATGACCTTGACCTATGTGTTTGGGTCTCATGTAACAACACTGATTTTCCTTGACAGATAACAGGAGCAAGAAAGAAGGATATTAAAGAGTTACTCTGGTCTGAATCCACAGTGAAAATTCCAGCAGCTGAGGTATCAAAGTGTCATCCATATCAGTTAAAAATATGTGTGAAGCCTCCCCATCTGTTTGTTGAAATGGCATAATTAGTTATATGCTCTATAAAAATGATTTGACTCATCCAGTCCTGAACAACCACTTTGCTCGCTTGTTTTAGGTATTAGGCATGATTTAAGTATTGAGTGGATTATTCACTTGTGCTTGATAAAGTTGGCATCAAAGTATCAAAGCATTTCAGTGCTGTGGAGCTGACTGCTGTTAAGGTCTGAAGCACTGATTTTTATGTCTAAATTCACTCCACCATCTGTTGTGATGGGAGAAAACTCTTCTCGTTGCTTACTTAAAAATATTAATGAAGAAACGTCCCTGAAGATTATATGTAAAAATGTCATTCAACTTTAGGCTGTTATGTTATTTTTTGGTACCAGGGATCAAATTCGGGTCCTTGTGCTTGCACAGCAGGCAGCGAAACCACTGAGCTAAATCTCTGGCTCTAGGCTCTTATGTTTTAAAACATGTAGAAATTAGATGAGTCAGTGAGACAAGGAAAAAATTTTTGTGTCCAAAAGTAAGGAAACATTTTCATCGCAGACCTTAGGGATGATGTCAAAGAACAATTAGGTAACTTTGCTAGCCAAGAAGAATCCATATGATCTGTGAATATCCCTTGAATAGAAGATAGGAAAGAGGCAGGGGGAAACATCAAGACTTACCTCTGAGCAATTAAGAAATATTGAATAAGTGAACATAGGGATCTCCTGTGGACAGGTGGGAGTGGTGCTTAGTACTTCCTGGTGAGCATAGTGTTTTCAGTATTATTGTATTGAAGCCTGTCTCCCCCTTTAGATTTAATAGTGTTTAGTTTTATAAAATTGAGTGTTCTAACATTGTTGGAACATAAACTTACAGTTGTTACATCTTGTTGAATTGATTGCTTGATCATTGCCTAGTAACCTTCTTTGTCACTTCCTATAGCTTTTGTTTTAAGGTCCATTTTTTTCTGATTTAGTATAGTTATTCTTGCTTGCTTTAGGCTTATTTGCATAGGATATCATTTTTTGACCTTTCACTTTGAGTCTCTGTGTGTGTTTACAGATGAAGTGTGCTTCTTGGAGGCAAAATATTGTTGGCTTTTTTTGTGTGTGTGGTCCCTTGCCTTATTCCTGGACTTTTAATAAGTTCATATATAGCCAATCACACCTTTGGCCTCAGATGTCAAATGTCCTGGTCTTCTGGCTCTCTAGAGTATTATTGCCCTCTGCATTCTAGCATCTGTCTCTTACAGTATAGGTAACCCAGTGGGCTTGAGTAAGAGTAAATCTACTGAGGCAAGTTGCATTCATGATGCTCCCAAATCTAGTACAGTGGAATATCTGTGCAGTTCCAGATGCGGGAATGTGCAAGGGTTTCTGAACCCTAGATCAATCTAAACTCAGAGAGGATCTCACTTCTCCTGACTACTGCATTCCTGAATCCTTTGAGGGGAGGATGTGAGATCCTTTTCCAAAGCAAGTGTAGTACTGTGCAGATTTCAGGTTACTTATTTTATGCAAGCCTGTGAAGATTGTGAAACTTTCCAGCAGCTAAGATTGCCAGTGTCTGCACTGATAGTTCTGGGATTCACCCTTTCATTCATATATAGAGGAGACTATACCTCCTCTAGCTGTGGAGCCAGGATGGCAGGTGCCAGGGTATTTTGTTTCTCCTACTATACTGTTGTTCCAGGTCTCAGAATCTTAAAAAGTTCATCGTTCTCTTGATGAGTCCCAGTGTTCTTCCACATTCACTCATCTCAAAATTCAGATACACACTTGTGACTTTGGTTGTCCTTTATCAAGGAGGAAGTAAGTGCTGGGCTCCATTATTCAGTCACCTCAGATCTCTTCTTGGTGATTGGTGTTAGAGATTTTTAATCCTCTGCTCTTCTGGAATATTCATAATTAGTGGTGTATTCATTTTTTATGGGCCCTTTGAGGATATGACTAGTCTTAGACTTTCTCTATAGGAAAATGTACATTTATGTGCATGCACCAACATTATCAAAAAATTACAGTGGGCTTATATAAGGTGACCAGTTGTCTGCATGTGCAGTCTTCCTCAGGACTGAAGAGTTCTTTGGGACTCAGGGCATTCAGAAGACCAGAATGATTGGTTACCATGATGTGTGTACTCCCAAAAGTTCTTTTGTGAATTTATTTATTTATTTATCTTTTTTGGTACTAGGGATCAAACTTGGGTCCTTATGCTTGCACAGCAGGTGGCGAAACCACCGAGCTAAATCCCCGGCCTCTTTTGTGAATTTTTAAGTGCTCAAGTATCCTTCCTGAAGCTGTTAACATAGCAGAAAATATTAAGTAATTACTGAGGATCTACTGAGAGTGGATAGAGAATAGAGCTGATGAAGGAAATATTTTGGCTGTCACTGATGTAAGGATAACTGCATAGTAGACTTCTGTATAATAGGACTTAGAGAAAACAGATCCTACAAACACTGATATCACCACTTTGGGTGACAAGATGAGCGGGTATTTATTGATGAATTTCCATAGTTACACCCACTCCTTTCCATTCATCAAAAATAACCAGTAGTCTAAATTTTGATACAACAATTATGAAATACCAGTTGAGGGTGAGGATGTCCTCATGATGCAGGAAGATGAGCATGATGAAGAACACTTAGACCATCTCTTCTAGGAGACCTTTTCTAACACACGGAAACCTAGTCACTGTCATATACAAGTAGTTAGGCTAGTGAGTGTTTCTTGTAGCTGAGTCATTTTGTCAGCAACCTCTGAGAGAGACTAATTAAGTAATCCCTTGTCCTTGAGGGCAAGTTATGTATTCACTAGATATGAATTTTGACAAACTACTGCTGTATGACTTTCACAGTAATTTTTATGGTCTATATCGTTAAGAAATAACATTAATCCCACTTAAGAAATAACATTAAACTCAATGGATTTACAAAGAATTTTCAAAAGGCTTATTGTCATGTTTTGTTTTGGGTATGTAGTAGAAAGTAATCCAGGAAGCTCTAATAGACACCTTCTGGAGAAAGTAGCTTTTAGCCATTCTTTCTGTACAAAATGCGCTAAGCTAGTACCCATGGCCTACAACCCCTTTTACTGCCTTGCCCAGCTACCTGAAGCAGGGAAAGCAATTCTGGTAGATAGTGCTAAACCTCTCCAACATCTGCTCTCTTTTGTTCCTGGTAGAGAAGTAGTCACATGACCTTATTGTCAGAAGGTAGGGCCATGATGCCATATCACTCTATCTGGACAATGAATTTATGAGCAAATGTAGTACTCATCACTTCCAGGGTGAAATGCCAGAGCACACCTGAAATGTGCAGGCACTGTCTTCCTGTACTATTGAAGAGGAAGTTGTATGTAGAGTTGGTGGAGGCATAAGATTGAAGCAGTCTTGGAAGGGGCTATCTTTGATGGTTATCAAATCAAGAATAGATGTTGAATGTGTCACAAATAAACTTTTTACTGGGTTAGGCTCCTGGGATTTCAGTTAATTTACTGTTTCAGTATACTTTGGCCTATTCTGGCTATTCTGCATCAAACCAAGAACATCCAACAATAGATGATCACAAGAGAAGATGCTGTTTTTGACCTAACTTGTGTAAGAGCTCTCTCCAATAGAGGAGTCCATATGAAATGTCAGCAACCCAAGCCAGCCAACACTTACTTCTCAAATACACTCAGAAAGGGCGAGTTATATGAGCTCAAAGTCTGTTTTCCCAAAGGTGACCCATTTTTCTCTGAGAGCTGTTCTATGTCTTAGCCTTAAAATTGCTGGAACTGAGAGCAGCTAAGGAGAGAAATGTATAGTAGTCTGTGTTATCCTATATTCACTTGTATCCTTGTGCTAAACCCACAGTATCTAAGAGCAATTTTCAAACCTTTGTAAGTGCATGCCCTTGGCATCTGTGGGGGAAAAACAATTGAGTGAATAGCTTGTCAGAATCTTCAATTTTCTTTGACAGTAATAATAACTAACATTTACATGACATGCAAATTTGGGAATCATTCCATATTTTCAACCTCTTGATGAGGCCTTCTCTGACCACCCTATTTGAAGGGGTAAGCACTCCCCCATGCTATTACCCCTCATACTCCTTCTCTGCTTTATTTTTTCCTAGCCTTTGTCATCATCTAATATATGAAAATTTTTGCTTAGTTGTTATATTATTGAATGAAAGCCCCACAGAGACAGAAATTATTGCCTACTTTTTCCCTGTTGACTTCGAGAGCCTTGAGGAGTTTCTAGCACATGGTAGATGTTTGTTGAATGTGTTGTGCTGTGTAACCAAATGGAGACTCTATAATTTACCATAATTCTGTGAGGGTGAGTGAGGTTGAGGTGGGGGGTAAGGCAGTTAACTCAGCAGGGCTGCTTCCCCCAAAAGGGTCCTCAGTACAGAAGAGGCATGAGTCTTGGAATGAGCCAAACGGGACAAACACTTTCATAAAGGGTCAGAGAAAGATGATAATGGTCCTTGGATTCAAATTCAGATTTGTTTAGTTCTATAATTTTTATTCACTTATATTTGGAATATAAGTGGAATTTGGATTCATTTACTGAAGAAACCTATGCTAATATCTGTTTAGTGGAAACTGAACTTGGTGTTGGACTTCCAAGTTGAGTGAGGTCCTACATTTCCCATTTTGAAGCTGAGTGGCTCTAGATTTTTCTCCATTTGTATTTGTACTCCTCAGCCCATAGTCTAGTCTTCCTCCTCAATTTCTCCCTATGCTTAGGAATACTGACCTCTATGGACTGCCTCACACCAGCTCCCTTGTCCTCTGGTTTCTTGTTGGGATCACTCAATGGGGGGGGGGTACCAGCAAGATATCAGAGTTCACAAGAAGAGAATGGTTGAGATATAAGTGCTTAATTCCAATACAGCTATTATCCCCTGTCCCTTTCTTGCCTCCCTGTTACAGCAATAGGTTCTGTTGAGTGGCTACTCTTTTTTTGTGGTACCATGGATCGAACTCAGAACCTTGTGCTTGTGAGGCAGGCTCGGTGCCACTGAGCTAAATTCCTGGCCCGGGGGGCTACTCTTTATGGCTGTGGGTCTCCCTGGATTAAGATAACATCATTTCTCCTTAGTAAACCTTACTCAGTCCTTTTAAGCCTAGGGATGCTAACAGCTTAACATTGTTGTTAGTTTCTGGGTGCTTCATCATCTCTTCAAGATTGGGTGAATTGATTTCTGTGGCTGATACAAGACCCTTAAACAAGTCATGCAAACTTTCAGTCTCCATTTCCTTTTATGTAAAATTTGGAGTATAAAATTTACCAAAGTGTTATGGTTATATTTCAATTGCTCATCCAATTACTTAGTCCAAAGTCAATGGGCAATGGCTGTTAGCCACTTAAATAATTTTATGACTATTCTCTTAGGACTTAGATAATTAATGGTATCTGAATATACAATACCATCTTAAATGATAGGAAATTACTCCTTCACCTCAAACTCCTAGCAATCTCAGTGGGAGGACAAATGTGTGTCTCTGTGGGCTGCCCAGTGAAGGCTTTACCATTCACTGTAGTTGAATTCTAGAAACAACAATAATGTGGTACTTCAGTAGTTGTCATTAATTGGTTCTGGGAGGTGTGACGAGTACCAAAAACAAGGAATACCAAACCAGTTGTTTGACCCTGATGATTTGCAGCTTATGCATTCAGTTCCAAACATATGATGAGTATCAGGACAAAATTTTTCTGACAAAATGCAGCAAGTACCAAATTTGAAGTGTTTCAAAGCAGTTGATTACCAAGGTCTGACTAATAGTTAATGCTTTGGGGATCATATTTTGTTGTGTACTATGCTAAATACTTTAGTCAGTTAATCCTCATGTTGTGGCTTATGTCTAGATTCCCCCCAAAGCCTCATTCAGTCTTTTTCTAAGGTAGCTAAATCTGGAATTCGTGGTGCTAGGATTAAGGGTGTGTGGTTACTAAACCACTGCACATGAGTGATTGGTTTGGCACCACCCTAATCCCAGTAGTCTGAATAAGATAAAAGGAGCAGAAAGACAGTTAAGTCCCTTGTTGCCTTTGCTACCTCGTGCACACCATGTTGTTTCTCCTCTGAAATGCCTGTTTGCCATTCCTGGCTTGGAGCCAGCCAGTTATGTACTGAAACCTCTGCGAACTGTAAGCCAAATAAACCCTTTCCCCTCTAACTTTGGGTGTCAGATATTTTGTCTCAGCAGTGAGAGAAAAGTAACTAACACATCTCACAAAGACTTAAAGGGGTGATTACCAGTCAAAAACTCTGAGGACATGGCCTGCCCAAGGTCAATCTCAGCCAAGCAGAGCTGAGATCTAGCCCTTGTCTAACTCAGTCTTTCTGTCCCTAAAGCCTCAGCTCTGCAATCCTGGTTAGAGCTAGACAAGGGCAGTCCTCTCTACTTCCTTCCAAAAGGAAGCTCAGGTTTCTTGGTTGTGCATATGCAGTCATCACTTCTTTTTCCTTTAGAGCTCCTTATTAGTCTCTCACATAAGAGGCAAACTGGGTCCCTCAGATCCTTCAGGCTTCCTAATGAGTTTGTAAGCCAGTGCAGGGAGCAGTGCTGAGTCTTGGGGTAGGCATGTTTGATTAAACTGTGGGGACTTCAAAGTGAGGTCAGAGGTCTGTGGAATCCATCAAAGGCAGCTTCTTGCCCGGAGCCACACCTAAGGATGAGAGAGTGGGAGGGATGGAGTGGAGTGAGGGAGAGGGGACTGTAGAGGCTAGTGGGGCTGGGGGGAGCACAATAAAGGCATCAGCAGGGGTGAGTGATGGGTTTCTAATAATGAGAAGCTTGGAGTGAGAGTGGGCCTCACAGAACCATAGAGGCAGAAGGAGCAGATCAGAGTGCCCACGCCAAGGATGCTGCCAGGGAGCTTGGCTGCAAAGGCCTTGAGGAAAAGGAGTTCAGACTGGCTTTCTCATTAGCTGAGATATTTGGAGTAAATAAACAGATTTCTCTGGAGCCCTTTTTTATTACATTTGGAGTCATCTTTCATCAGGGCTGGGAGAGGGAATGAAACATGTGCCTCTAAAGTGTAACTGTTTTTATAAATACTCAAATAAGATGGTCTGATCACTTATGGGAAAGAAAAGACAACTTACTTGAAAGTTTTTACTTTCTCCCACCCTCAAACAAAGAAAACACTACATGTATATGTTAGCCTTTAAAAAAAGAAAAAGAAAAAGAACCTTTGGCTTTTCTTGGTGACTAAGAGAGAAAGAAGACAGTTGATACATCAGCTGTCTCACTAGGAATTGCTTAGCTGAGAGCTGGGGGCCTGGACATAACCTTAAGATATTCAGTAAGGCGGGTCTTTCTCCACATGAAGTCTTCTCAAGATAGGCCTTGATAATGTCTTTGGTCCACATGGAATAAATGCTTGTGATGTTTTGTTTAAGCCATGTTAGCTGAAGGCTCCCTGCTTTTTGGGATCCAGGTAACATTGGCTTCTATATTAATGAGAGGGGTTACATTTTCTAGGTCATCTTTGGCTTTCTAAGAGTTCATGGATAGTTTTGTCAGTCTATATATCCATTATTGTGTAGAGAAATTTAAAGTGTAAAACTAGGCCCTTTTTTTTGTTGTTTTGTTTTGTTTTTCGGTACTGGGGATCGAACTCGGGTCCTTGCACTTGTGCAGCAGGCGGTGAAACCACTGAGCTAAATCCCTGGCCCACTAGGCCCTTTTTTTGATTCCCAAAAGAAGACTCACTTCATAGAGCATATTGTTTGTGTAGTAAAATCAACTGAAATTTTGAGGAGCAGAGGATGTTTCCACTAAAGCAAATGTAAGCAGACTAAAAATCTGAATATTAGGCATCCCTTACATCAAAGCCCTTCAAGTATCCCACAACAGGAGATTCCCCCTAATTATGTCTGTCACCTCCATGATATCTCTGCCTTTGGTTAATTTGGCAGTTCTCCTTGCCTCTCACAATTTTCTATTGTCTTATTTCTTATACTATCCATACACTACAACCACCACCAATGTCATTACATTACAGTTCTTGTATAGAAAAAAGTTCTTTCTCATTTAAAACAATTTAATGTTCACTTTTTAAAAAAATTTATAATTGCAGATTTTACTCATGAATTGACAAAAGCTTTTAGAGTATAAAATAACCAGCCTTTCTATAAAATATTGATTTTAATTATACATAGTGATATACCAAAATAAGAATGTTTTTATTTCTAAAGTAAATATTTTAGTCAAAGTTGCATCTGAATCAAATATTTCTTTCATCTTTTCCAAGAGGTTTTAGTTATTAACTACAATTCTAGTAACACTTAAGTATTATATAGTAAATATATTAAAATATATTTTCATCTTTTCCAAGAGGTTTTAGTTATTAACTACAATTATAGTTGTTAATATTATATAGTAACACTTTGTTTAAAATATATTATAAACTTTTTCCTCATTAATTTAAATGAAATATAAAATTAAGGATTTTGTAATATGATTCACATTGGAAAACATTTATAATGGTATGAATTACTCTCATACAGAAAATGTCATTGGAATTACATAAAATATTCTGATGCTTGAAATGATCACTTTTGATGTCTCAGCTTGCAGTGTCCTTAGAGTCTGTTCCTTCCAAGCGTCTTAGTGCTGTGAACTGAATTGTATCCCCCAATCCAAATGCAAATTTTGAAGTCCTGATCCTATGTGATGTTATTTGGAGGTGAGGCCTTTCTAAAATGATTGGGTTTAGATGATGTCATGAGGGTGGAGTCCTCATGATAGGATTAGTGCCCTTTTAAAAGGAGATACCAGAGATTTATTTCTTTGCTCTTCTTTCTTCTCTACTGAATGGGAGGGCAGTTAGAAGTCAGCCATCTTTAGGCCAGGAAGAGTGACCTCACCAACACCTGACTGCTGCCTTTCCAACGTCCAGACTGTAGAACTGTAAGAAAAGAAATATCTGTTGTTTAAGTCATCTGGTCAATGGTATTCATAGCAGGTATTTTTTCAAGTAAAGGCAGATACCCCCACCCCTACGACCATAAGGAATGTTATACCAGATATTAGGATAATTTTCTTTTTCATATATTACCTTTATCCCTCTACTTCAATCTACAAGTGCCAAATTTTCTAATTCCTCCTTTCAGCATCATATATAGTGAAAAAATTGCAACTTTCAGGGGTTGGAGGTGGTTCCTGATGGTGCCTTTAATTGCCTGTGGGTTTACACTCTAGTTTATCTGCTGGTCAAGTGGAATGGTGGAATAAATAATTTGTAAAGTCAATTCCTGTTCTGTACTATATGATTCAATGATTTACAGAGATGATAATCTGCAGATAATCCCTGAACAATAGACACATCTTTGATCAGAAAGGCTGACAGTATAAACTACTGGCATCTACTCTTGGGAGTTTATCTATGAATCCAGAAAGGCAATCCTGAGAAGATGCTTTCTATAGTTCACTTGAATTTCACTTAATAGTTAAAGTCAGGACTGAAATATCAAAAAGGTTGTGAAGTGGCTCCTTTTTCATAGCACCATCTCAGGACCTATCTCTGTTTTTATGTGAGGCCTGGAATGAAATAGTTGAGATGTCTTTCAAGATCTTCCATTAGTTTGAATTATTTTTTAGAAGAAGGAAAATTTTCTACCATGCATCATTAAAATTCTTTGTCATTCTCTAAATATTTATGGAATCCTTAATAATATCTCATATTACTCTCCGTAACATGATCACTTATCTCAAAAAAATGTGTTCTTTGAATCATCCAAGGATCTTGATAAAGTAAATTCCCTAAATCCCTTTTTAATTAAGGAAGACTCAAATTCATTGCACCCTGTGCTAAAGCACACACCCTTCTCAGCATTTGCTGCTACTCTTTGAATCCAGAAGAATGCAGAGATAGCCCATTTGGTTTTATCTAGGTCAGGCCTAAAAGACTCCTTGTGGGAAACATGAATTTCCCGTCTTAACAAAGATAAAATAATCACTAATTTCTCTGAATTTGTAGAAAAAGTTTTTGAGACAGCAACCAGAGGGATTGAGGGGTCACAAAGCCAGCTGGACAATCACTTTTAGAAACAATAATACAGAATCTTATGTTAGGAAATGAGAATTCAGTCCTTGGCTGTGTGCTTGGGCAGAGTTTCCTACTGTTTCTAGGGATACTGAATGGAGAATGCTTTCCCCATGGAATTGTCTTAATATAGGTTAACCTCAGCAATATAGGTTTTTGTGTCTTTCAGGGAGCCTAGTACATGGGCTCTGTCTCCCTTGCTTAAGCTCTGAACTAATTGAGAAGTAAGATAAAAAGAATCAGTAAGCTTTTGCTGATGGACATTGCCTTGTGTAATGTTCAATTTAGGGTGCTTGCTCCTGGCTCTCTGATGCTCATGCTATAACAACATCTCTGAAAGAATGCAAAGGCTCACACCCATTCTCCATTCTGGGTGAAGCAGGAAAGAGGAGGCCAAACCCACATGTTCAGGACCTTTAGTATCTTTATTCCACCACATCAAAAAAAATTGTGTATGTGTATGTGCATGCATGCGTGTGTGTGTGTGTTACCCAAGTTACCCAAGCCCATTCACCTTTGTAATGAGAGAGAAGGTGAATTTAGAGAAAAATTTCCCTAGTGGAAAGCATTAATATTGGGGACAGCTATTTTCTTCTAACATTGGTAAACATACTCTGAAATGTACTTCATAATTGTCTGTATTTGTTTTTGTTTTGTTTTGTTTTTGAGTCAGTGTCCTGCTATATATTCTTAGGCTGGCCTTGAATTCATTATGTAGCACAGACTGGCCTTGAACTCATAGCAATCCTCCTGCCTCAGCCTCCCAAATACTGGGGTTACAGGCATGCACCACTGTACACAGCTATATTCATTATTCTTGATTATTAAGAAGAAATAATGGAATTGGAATATGATAATAGCTAGCATTTTTCCAGTATTTACCTTTAATAATATTCAGACTGGGGATATATCTCAATGGTAGAGCACTTACCTAGCATATGCCAAGCTCTAGGTTTAATCTCTAGCATCACACACACATACATACACACACAATCAGTACGTACTTAGCTTTGTCAATTCCCTGGATAGTCTCTTTACATATATTATCCCATTTCATCTTTTCATCTTCCTTTAAAGAGTTATTCTTTATGTTTTACAGGTAAAAATGTTGAGGCGTAGAAAGGCTATGTACCTTTTCCTGGGTCACAGAGCTGGTATAGCAGTTATTTATTGTATCTATTCAAATATTCAAAATCTCCTGGCTGAAAGTACCACTTATATATTCTCAGAAATATGTACTCCAGGCTCCAAGGTAGTGCTGGCTGGAATGCGTTTCCTCCCAAATCTCCTACCTTGGTGGGGAAGCTGGAAGAACTGGAATACAGGTAAAACACACATTCTCTCTATCTCATTCTTCTACAATAGTGTCTCTGCACATGGGCGCAGTCTCAAGCCAGGTAGTTGGACTTCATTACATTAGTGGTTTAGTCTTCAATAGTGGAATACAGAAATGGCCAGAGCATGAAGTTCAAGACCTGGAAGTCATAGTGCATCACTTCTACTGTATTCTATTGGTCACAAAGCAAGGCACAGGCCAGCACAGATTAAAGGAGAGGGGAGACAGATTCCACTTTTCTAAGTATGTTGTGATGTATATGTTCAGAGATCAAAACAACTGTTGGTGGGGGGTGTCTGAAGATAATTGTTCATGGAAGTGGGAGATTGGTTGTTATGGCTTGTGTTTAGATGTGCCCCCAAAGCCTCATGCAGATGAGGTGGGGCATTCTTTTTCAGAGGTGGCTGAATCTAGAGTGTGTGATGCTGGGAGTAAGGAAATGTGGTTACTAAACCACTACACGTGAGTGATTCGTTTGGCACTGCCCTAATCCTGGTAATCTGAAAAAGATAAAAGCGGCAGAAAGACACTGTTAAATTCCCCTTATTGCTTTTGCTACCTTTTGGGTGCCATTAACTGTTTCTCCTCTGTGGCACCCCTCTGCTGGTACCACACTGCCTAGGAGCCAGCTGATTATTGACAGAAACCTCTACAGACCGTAAGCCAAATAACCTTTTTCCCCGTACCTTTGGGTGTAGGGTATTTTGTCTCAGCAGTAAGAGAAAAGTAACTAAGATATTTTTATAGAAAAATAGAGTCTTGATTCTACAGTTGTTGGCCCCATTGATCTACTACCATCTCCTTGGAACATAATTTGAATTGATAATCAACCAAAGAGGCCATCTGCCTTTACATCCATGTTTATATTAAAAAATTTTTTGGTGTACTAGGGATTGAACCCAGAGCCTTTGCACTGAGCTACATCCTCAGTCTGCACACCTGTCTACCCACCCATCCATCCATCCATCCATCCATCCAGAGATAGGATTTTGCTAAGCTGATATGTTGCTTAGGCTGGTCTTGAACTTGTGTTCCTCTTGCCTCAGCCTCTCAGAGTACTAGGATTATAGACATGTGCTACCATGCCCAGCTTAAAACTATTTTTGGGAGAGGTTGTCCTAAGAAAATTTCCATCATCAAATAAGTTTGGAAATTGCTGTACAACAAATCAAGTTCTTGGAAAAGCTGCATATTTTATGACCTTAAAAAACCTGTATAACTTTTCAAACTTCCTCTGTTCACTTTATCATAGAGACAATAAAATAGCTATTAAAATATCATATAAGACCCACATTACATGGAGGCCAAATTTTAACTAAGATGTAGAGTACCAAATGCTAAGGAAAATCCAAGAAGGAACCCCAGTCTTATCCTCCTTGTTCATGATTCCCTGATTCAAACTATGATTAGTCCATCCTAACTAGTTCACTGTCCTCAGTCTCTATTGTCCTAGTTCCAATATACTTAGTTATCAGAATTGTTTCTCTAGAATTCAATTTAACTTGTAATATACCTTACATGTTAGTTTTCTTTAAGCTATATAAACCATTTAGTTTCATATAAGCAAAAATAAATATATCAGAAGAACAGTGAAATCTCAGAGAATGGACAAGATGAATAAGAGCCAGACTAGCACAGGGGCTGGTTGCATTGAGGTTAGTTTAAGTGGGTAACAAGGTGGCAGGAGCACTATGTAAATGACCCTGACCTGCTGATGACTAGAGGGACAGCTGTTTGAGGTCTTCAGTTTTCTCCTCAAGAGTCAGGGTCCAATGCAGGAGCATCTGATTGGCCTAGTTTAAGTCACATAGTTTCACAGGATGAGTGGAGACCTCAAGGTCTCTGGACCATGAACTCTGACTTACAAAAGTTCAACTTCTAAGTTTTTGATTTTACAGTGGCGTAAAAGCCATATGCATTCAGTAGAAATTGTGCTTTGAATTTTTATCTTTTTCTGGACTATCAGTATGCTCTACAATATTCTGTTGTGTTGCTGGGTAGTGGCAGGAAGCCATGCCTCCTCTGATCATGAGAAGAATTCTCTATAGTTCATTGGCTTGCCAAACTAGGATGTGTAGAAGCATTAGACATATTAAATACATTTTGATTTGCAATATTTTAAACTTATAGGCGGTTTAACAGGGTTGTAACCTCATTATAAGGAAAGGAATATCTGTGTATGTAGTTGAGTCAATCCCAGTAATAGAAAGCGGACTTCTTTTAGGATATAAATCTACTGAACTTCCATGTTATGACTTTTCCTGGGGCACTGGATCCTGTGTATGTATACATGACCTTTAGAGTGTATTATTAGCCTAAATTTCTACACTCATTTGTTACCTTTTTGCTTTTTCTGCTCTGATCACTCCTTGGACATTCCATGTTCTTTCATGCCTCTATACTCTGGTTCAATCTTTGTAGAATATCCCTCTTACTCCCTACCTTTTATCCTTATCTGGAAAAAATCCTATTTGCCCTTCACGACCTGATCTGTATGTTATTTTTTTTTTTTGCCTTCTTGATATTGTGAGTCAGAATTAAATTACCCTCCACATAATTCTGTGTTAAAATACATGTCTCTTTATTGTGTTGTATTTTATTTCTTTATTTATGCACTTGTCATGACAAGGGCAGGGACTGTGTGTGTCTTACACATTTGCCTCATAAAAGTGGCATAGTTTTGTTTGGCTTGGGTTTTATTTGTACTGAAATCTTCATGATAAGATTGACATGTGAAGTGTACTAAACTAGAAGTTAGAGAATTCTTTCCTGGACTTTCATCTTTATGATCACTTAGTCATAAGACCTCAGTTTCCTTATCTATAGTAAGGAGATTGTACTAAATTGGAAGTTTACAAAAATAATAGCATTATAAGACAGAAATTAATTTCTCTCATTCAAGAAATTCTGAGACAAGTAGTCTGAGTCTGTTATGTGACACTACAAAGTCACCAGTGATACACACTCATTGAATTGATACACTACCCTACATAGAAAGTTGTCTCTCATAGTTCAAGATGGCTGTTGAAATCAATCCAGACGGCACCAAGGCAGGCAGTAGAAGGGAGGAAAGAGTGAATGAAAGCCATTTTTAGACATTTTTACATAACACTTAAATCTCATTGCCTAAAACAAACCTAGTGTGACACTTAGTCTTGATTGTCAACCAGACTGGCTTGAAAGATGCCTCTAAGGTTAGTAAAGCAGATTTTTGGGTATGTCTGGGTAGGTCATGGTGGTATGACTTTGGGGACTACATCTGGTCACTGGCCTCTTCCTTTCTCGTGCTCTTCCTCTGCCCTCTGCTTTCCATATGCCAATATTGAGCAGCTCTTCTCTATCATGCATTTTCACCTGAAGTTTCTGCCTTAGAGCCAGCAGACCATGTACTGAAACCTCTGAAAACCCAGAACCACAATAAATCTCTCCTTTAAGTTTCTGGTGTCAGGTATTTTTCCCAGCAACAGGAAAACTGACTAATACATCTGGCTGCAAAGAAAAGTAGAGAATGTAGATTTTCTAGCTGGGAAACAACACACTTAGCTAAACATAAAGGATTTTTTTGCTCCAAAAGTGAAAGAGAAAAAGGATAATGAGAGGTAACTAGCATTCTCTGCCATATCAGACTACTTTGGTCAAGGTGATTAGAAAAGGTCTCTTAGAGATTAAAATGGCTTAAACTTGAAAGAAAAGAAAGACTCATGGCCAAAGGCCTAAGGAAAGAATATTTTATGAAAAAGTAAGAGCAATTGCAATTGTGCTGAGTTGCAATAATAGAAACCATCCTGTGGTTCATCAACTTTTCACCAAATTCTGTATCATTTCCCCTTTTCTAGGCATTATGGAAGATTGTCTACTAAGTTTTCTTGCACTTAAGTTGAAGTCTTGTGACTGAGTTCTTGACAATTGGCCACAGTTCCATTTCTGAGCCTGGGCAGCCCCTCCCCCACCTCCTTTAATATTATGAATGCAACATATAGACCATGTAGATGTTCTAAAAGGGAATGAGCCTGAGTCACTTCTTATGGGGGGGTATAGTAGACTCCAATATGAGTGAGAAATAATCATGTAATTGAACCACTCATATTTTTGAGTGGTTTTTTAAATTGCCCCAGCATATTCTATTCTATTTTAGCTAATACAAATATGTTTAGAGAATATATAAAAAGCAAATATGACATGAATACAGTAGGCACAAAGTAAAGAGGGGATGGTATGAGATGAAATTGGAATGAGAGGCAGGTGTGGAAGCAAACAGACTAGATAATAAAGTTATTACAATAATCTACTTATAGAGATGATGGTCAGATAGAGAGATAGTAATTGAGATGGAAAGAAGACTATAGGTATATTGTGCATCAAGAAAATCTCCTTTTATGAAGAAAAAATAGAGATAGTTTGTTTGCAGAAAAGGTGGGCTATCTAGATCCAGACTCATTTTTGTCATCCCTTTACCTTTTACTATGACCCTGGAATTTATCTACAGAACCCTAAGATTCATGGGCACATGGTTTGAAAATCACTGGAGCTGATGCTATGAAGACACTTTCAACTTTTAATATTTTGTCATTTTATTGATTTCTTACTTGCAAGCTATATGGCATAGCCTATTTTAAATTTGGATCTTTTGTAAATTAAATATTGTTTGGAGCTCCCAGATTAATATAATTACTGAATTGAATCTTCAGAAACTGAGTGCCAAAAATTAGATACCTGATTAAGAACACATTTTAGAAATGTTTTTATTTCCCTGATTAAAATAACTAACACATGTTCCTTATGTGAAGTCTAAAAACAAAAACAAAAGTCATTCATGGTTTTGCAACTCAGAAATAGCCATGAATAGTTTAGATTTTGGTTTCATTAAAGTGAAGAGGAGGTCCTGGAGAATGTTGGGTAGTGAGCTGTCTTGGGGATGGGAGTAGAGTGGAGTGGGTATAGAGGGGCTGGTTTTGCAATCAGAGAGAGAAACATAGGGTGCAAATGTCTACTCAAATCTCTAGGTCTATGAGCCAGGCTCAAGGTCATCCATAGTCTTGGGCTGCAGCTACACCTTCAAGCCCTATATATTCTCCCTGGGTAAAGAATAGGCTGAAGAATCTTGGTTTTCCAGACAAAATTGTAGAATGGGAACCAGAAGGAGTAAAGTGCTAGTTTGGCTCAACCCCTTCAGTTGAGAGAGGTGGCCCAGTGAGCTGGGTTCCTTCATCTGGCAGGGGAGGCTCTGTGGTTTACTACTTCCCTGGGGCATTCAGTAGGTCACTAGAAGCAGCATGGCATTGTGGTTGAACAGAAACACTCTGACGCCATTAAAATATAATGTGGAAGTGGTATGAGATAAAATTGGAGTGAGAGATGAGTCTAGCTAGATGTTTTGGGACAAAATGCATGACCTTTTTGTGCCTGTTTCTTTTTCTTTAAAATGGGGATAGTAATGATGACTGTCTCAGTGAGTTTCTGGGAGGAATAAATAAGTTATTATAGGTAAAGTCCTTACAACAGTGCCTGGCACACAATAGCCTCCCAATAAATGATAGGCATTATCATTATTTAGTAGGGGAGTTAGGTCTTACTAACAAGCCTCTTGAATTCCTCAGCTCGATATTCATCATCTAGCTTTTTTTCCTTATACCTAATTGCTTACATTCCAGTCTCTACATGATAATTGCAGTCACATTTGAAAAAACATAAACTTGACCTTGATTTATTCCCAGTTGAAGTCTTCAGCGGTTTCCATATTGTCCTTGAAATAAGTCTTGTCATGTTGGCTTACTTGGGCCCTCTACTTCCTAGTATTTTCCTACCTCTTTCGTACACCTCTGTCCTTTGGCTCCCTGGGCATTAATGGTCATGTTCTACTGTTTCCCTGTAAGGGCCCATGTTCCCTCTATGCTGGGACTTTCGTTTCTGCTCTTTTCTCCATCTAGAACATGCCTTCCTTTCTTTCCCATTTTGCCTTATTACCTGCTATGCACCCTGAGGGATCTAGCTTAGGTATTACCCAGAGTGTGAGCAAGCTTAAGGGGGCTTTCTTTGATTGTTCATTTTATTAGTTAACCTCAACATTATGTGCTATAAATCCTTATGTTTTATACTATGTATGGAAACAATATGTATCATGAACAATGTATGTATATACTTGGCCATAAATAAAAGATTGGTAACAATGAAGCCAAAATGCAAATTAATTTTCACTTTTTATGAGTTGTGGGACTTTAAGTGGCCTAGGTAATCTCGCTCACATTCCCCCCACCCTTTTGCTCTCTTTCTCTCTTTCCTTCTGTAAAGAACTCTGAAAAACCATAGTATTTTCTTTTCCTATCAATTTTAATAATTGTCTTTCCTATTAATTTTTAAGACTCATATAAGTATCATCATTATATTGTATAATTTAATTCTTTTGTATCTACCACAAAGGACATAGTGGTGCTTAATAGATGACTAGAAGAAAGAATGAATGATAAGACATTTAGTGATAGAGCATGTACTTTTCAATTCTGACCCTCTTGATTCTCCTCTTCTAAGGACTCTTGTGATTATATCAGTCCCACACAAACAAATTTAGACAATCTATCTTTTGATAAGTTGCAATGATTGGTGAGACTCTATTGCAGTGATGGTGAACCTTTTAGAGATTTCAATGATAGCAAACAGCCCACCGTGGCACACGTGCTATAGGTTTGCCATCGCTGCTCTACTGCCTGCTACTACACATGGGATAGTAATGTTGGCATGATATCATATATAGTCTTAACAGAGGCTCTTTTCACAAGTAGCATAAAGAGAATGAACTCTAGGGAAAAAAAACCTTTTAGCACCTTTTCTTTTGAAGTACTCTTAAAACCAACGTTCAAAAGAGCTACTAGTTGGCTTGGATGCTTTTAGAGTTACTAGACTATTAAGATAAACAAAAGAAGTGAGGGTAGTCACAAGGTAAGATATTATCATTTGGCATTTGGAAATACAGACACGTTCTCTTAACATCTGTTTATCTTAGAATATTTTTTTTAAAAATTGAGTTCAATATTAGCATCCTGACACTATTTTTTATCCTTTAAATTTTTAATTTTTATTAGTACATGTTTGTGGTATGTAATGAGTACATTTATTGTAGGGAGTTGGTATGATAAACACATTTTAATCCTTTTTTTCATCATTTTCTCCTCTCCATTCCTCCTCCCTCCCTGCATCTCTTGATCCCCTTCCCTTTTCCAAAAGATCTACGTCCCCATTTCTATTAACTTGTTTTTTGCTCTTTATTTTTATTTTGGTTTTCTTATAGGAGAAAAACTGTGATATTTAAACTTCTGTCTGATTTATTTCACTTAACATTATGGTCTTATAGTGCATCCATTTTTCTACAAATGACTAAAATTTATCCTTTTTATGGCAGAGCAGTATCCATTATGTATAAATACCACATTTTTATTAACCATTCATTTGCTTATGGACATACAGGCCACTTCCAAAATTTAGCTATTATGACTTGTGCTGCTATAAACATGGGTATATGTGTATAATTGTAATATGATTTATTTAACTCTTTTGGGAAGCTACCTAGAAGGGGAACAGCTGGGTTAAATGGAAACATTTCATTATTTTTAATTGTTTAAGCACATTAAAACCTAAAAAACAATTATAGAAAATAAAGATTGTGGTACCTTTTTAGTAATGTTGCAGACTTCAAATTTTTCTGCAGAAGCTTTTTCTGACAAATTTGATTTTAAAGAAGAATGGTAGGTCACACTGCTAGGTTATTTTTGACAACATATTTTTCTATGGTCTGATATCTAAATAGTCTTTTATTACATGATTCATATTTTTCAGTAATGAGGATTGAACCTAGGTCCTCCAGCATACTAGAGAAGAACACTATCACTGAGCTACATCCTCAGCACTTTTTAAATTTTATTTTGAGGTAATATCTTGCTAAGTTGTCCAGGCAGGCCTCAAACTTACAATCCTTCTGCCTCAGCCTTCCAAGTACAGTAGCTGGGATTACAGCCATGTGTCCTTGTGCCTGGCTTGATTATTATCAGATAACATTGTAATTCTCGGCTTCTAACATTCTTTTAGTTAACATGCACTAACTTAATTACATTTCTAAAGTAATGTCAAGCATCCTGACACTTTTAGTATAGTGGTGTTATGGGATTTCATGGAAAAAAATGAGCTGATAGGTAGAAAAATATATTCCTTTTCCCATGTATGTATTTAGGAGCCTTTTATGTTGGATATTATTTTAATATTACCAATAGCTATTTTGGTTTTAGATCTGTATTATGTGTAAATTTGGTTTTTTGATATTTCATAGTATCTCAGAGTATCATAATTTTCAACTTCTCGAACAGAAAGTAGAATTTAGTTTGATAAGTCTGAGATCTGTAGCTGTAGATATGCAACAGTCTGGTGGATATGTTTACTTGAATCTCTATGATGCTCCTCAAACTTGATGACTCTAAACTGGAAACCTTTTCTCTTAAACAGGCATGTTCTCTTCTTTCTCTACTGTTCACTCAGTTTCCCAAGCTTGAAACTGCCATTTTTTATTTCACCTTCCCCTAATATTTACTTGGTTACCAAATTCTGTCAAATACGCTTCTTCAATATCTCTGAAATTTATCTCTTTCTCTTATTGACTTTATCACATTGGTTCTATTTTCTTTCTTGGTTCTGTTTTCTTAATACTGAGGTATTAAGGCAACTAACTAGTCTCTCTGCTCCTTTTATTTCTTCTCTGTACTGCAACCCAAGAAGATTTTCAAAATTACTAATGTGATCATTATTCCATTCTGCTGGAGAAAAATTATTGGTCTTAGGATAAAACCCAAGCTCCCTAGCATGGCCTATGGTACCATCCATGAATGATGAACACTCTCTATACCTTTTGAAATAAATGAGTGCCACAGTGAAATTAACCATGCACAGCTCCTTGGGTGTGATACACTCAGTTCTTGATTACATTCAGTCAGTCATTAAAGGGTGATTGAGTCCAGTCTGTGTACTAGGCATTGTCATTGTGACAGGTAAGCCCTAAATTCTCAGTCTTAGGGAGAAGTCAGACACATAAATAGATAAATATACATCTTTTTCCCCCCAAAGATAACAGTATGTTACAGAAACACAAAGAAAAAGAGTCCAACCTAGCCTCGGAAGAACTGAGAAAGCTTTCTGATGAAAGAGGTAACAATTAGTCTTAAATAATATTTAGTTCTCCACTCATCTCAATGTATTCCTTGAGATGAGTCATTTAGTTCTTTAGATGTATGTTTATGACAAGAAACATAAAATTTAATTTGTACCTTATGTATGCCAGGCATACTTGGATCTTGCTAACATTTTTCTTAGCATTACACTATAATGTCACCCATTTAAATAGTTCTCTGTGTTGTATCTATATAATCCAGATTAATTAAATAAAAATCAGTGTTAAAAAGTGAAACACACTAAGGACAGAGCTATTATTTTCACAAAGATAGTATTTTCAAAGATTTGATGAGGTGGCCATGAGCATCTCCTGCTGAAAGGAAAGCTTATTCCTATGACCCTGTAGTTTCTCATGTACTACATCATGGAACTTAAACTTTATACTAGTTTGGAAACATCTTTCTTCTACAAGAAATACTGACCAAATCATTTTCAGAAGTAAAATACTAGCTTTTAAGTTTTGGGGGCTCTTTTGGTAATAAGTTGGTGCTGTCTCTTCAGTTCTTTTACCACCTGCATCCTTCATCTTGTGTTGGGTGCAAGTAAAAACAGAGTCCTTAGGCTTCTTAATCTTAGTGTGACAGATATGACTAATGGCTCCTTTTTGTCTGGCTGTGATAAATCCAAACTGGAAGTCCTTGTGGAATTCACTATGAGGTCTCCACTTTTTCTTCAGCTCCCAACATACTTTAAGTAGCAGCAGCTTTTAGTGAACCAGAAGAAATTTCCCCAGAAACAAATTTGAAGATGAAGAATGTTATAAGGAACAAGCTAACAGCAACAGGACAAAATTCCTTTAGCAAAGTGAGGCATGGGCTTTCCAATAATCAGAAACAATGGAAGAGAAACATAAAATGTCCTATTAGAAATCTCAATAGTGGAGATGATTAAATGATGAATTATGAGATTGGGATTCAGCAACATTCTTTTTTCTAAAAGAAACTTTACTTTTTTGATTGAGTGAAGTTGGAATTCATATTTTATTCAAATTAGATATTAAAAATTTTAAAGACATTTGCTAATTTTACAGTGTTATGTTATCAGTTTCCAAATGTTATGGGTAATAAAAAAGTCAGAAATGAGTGCGTAATGAAGAGGACACTGGGCAGCTAGTGGAATCAATAGGAGTAATAGAGAACTAGCTTAGAGCTGGTGTAGCCATGGGAAATGTCCTGGCAAATCACATTACTCAGCTAGTCCAGTGAGGGCAGGATTGGTGTTTCCACTGAGCATGAAATGAGATTTAAATGGAAAAATTTAAAAAGAAGTCAACTCTGTAGACATCTTCAGAGTTTCATTTTATAATGAAAACTGTTTAAATAATTGTAATTATTTTAATTAATTGTGTTGGTACATTTTAGGTGTACAATATAATGACATTCATCATTGGAAATTTGCACCCTTACATAATCGCTCTTGGTTTTTATTTTTTCCCCTTCCCCTGCCCTCCCTTCAACCCCTCCATCCCTCCCTATTTACAAAGACTTTGTTTCCATTTTTTCATTTTCTCATATTAATTCCATTCCCTTCTTTCCTTTCCCCTACCCCTCCCACTTCCCCTTCCCCTTTGCACCTTTTCTTCCTATGTCACATTATCTATTATACCTTTTAGTCCTTATTTACACTTTCAGTTTCTCACACTAGAAAAACTATTTGGTATTTACATGTGTGTCCTATTTATTTCACTTAAGAGTATCACCTCAATGTGCATCCATTTACTTATAAATGTCTCTAATTTCTCATTTTTTATGGCTGAGTAGTACTTCATTTTATAAAATACCCCACATTTTCTTTATCCAGTCTCCAGTTGATGGGCAATTGGGCTGCTTCCAAGTTTTAGCTATTACAAATTGTGCTATGAACATGGGTGCACATATATTACTGTGGTATGATTCTTTTAATTCTTTGGGGAAGATACTTAGCAGGGGAATAGCGGGGTCAAGTGGGACTTCCAGTCCTAGTTCTTTGAGGTATCTCCATACTGATTTCCACAGTGGTTGCATCAGTCTACACTCCCACCAGCAGTGGAGCACAGCCATTCTTTCTGGAGTGAAGTGGAATCTCAGCGTTGTTTTCATTGCATCTCTCGAATGACCAGTGATGTTGAACATTTTTTCATGTTTCTTTGCTATTTCTACTTCTTTGTCTGAGAAATGTCTGTTCATTTCAGATGTCCATTTTTGGATTGGGTCTTTAAATTTGGGAGGCCTGATTTTTTTAGTTCTTTATAGATTCTAGATAATAGACCTTTGTCTGAGGAAGAGCAGGTGAAGATTTTTTCCCACATTGTAGGTTGTCTCTTCACACTGCTGGTGGATTCTCTTGCTGTGCAGAAGGTTTTTAATAAGAAGACATCCCACTTGTTGTTTTTACTAGTTCACGAGCAACTGAGGTTTTGTTCGTAAAATCTTTTCCTACACCAGTGTCTTCAAGAGTTCTACCTAACCTCTGTTCCAACTAGTTCAGCATTTCTGTTTTAATATTTAGATCTTTAATCTATTTCAATTTTAGTTTAGTGCATGGTGATAATGTTTAAATAATTATGCCTTTATATTCCTGAAGAAAAAAATAAATGGGTAATCTTTTACCTTATTTACCTTATTTTGCTCAATTCAATTGTTCAGAAGATCAAAGTGGTAAAGAAAATGTAAAATTTAACATTTTAATACTGATGTTGTATACTGTTTTACTTAACACTTTGGGGGAGTAACTGCTTCTGTCATCAACTCAAGACACTTGTTGCTAAAATCAGTTTTTGTAATGGCAGTCAGCAAATAAAGGGATGGTTATTATTAAAAAAGAAAAAAGAAAAAAAAAGAAATGAGATATTCCAGCCGGTCTGGCTACACTGCTGAACACTGGATACTGGGAACCAGCACTGGCATAGCTACCACCGAAACCATATGAACCTGGACACCCTGACTGCTGTTGCCACCAGCGATAGTTGTTTGCAGTCATTTTGTCTTTTTTTGCCTCAGTATTGCACAATTCAAAGACTAGGGTGGGTATATCTCTTTGCAAGAGCCTAGGACATGTCCCTTTGTTTTACTTGGAAGCCAGACTGGAACAGATAGTTGCAGAGATGTTTAGCTTCTATATCAGGAGATAGATTCTGCTTCATGCCAGAAGTAGGAATTCTCTAAGAAGGCAGAGAATTCTGATAATGACCAAATGGAGACGCCGTGTCTACTATTCTTTCTAAAGTGTTGAAATTACAACTAACTCTTGTGAGTAATGACAACCGGCACTTCATTTCACGATCTAGATGGAGAATAATGGGGGTGCATAACTGAACCCATAACTGAACCCTGATAACTATCCCAGCCTTCTTGGTGAATATTCTGGCTCCTGGAGTTAGAACTTACCAATGTACCCTTTTTGTTCTTCAGGTTCTTCCCATCCTCTACTTCAATACTGCAAAATCCAAATGTCATTAATTGCCTGGATGTTCTGGTAAATTTTCTCTTCAACCTGAGGATTAATGAAAAAAGTGAATATAATGTAGTTGCAGAAATGTTACTTGAACAATTTTTAAAAATAAATGACCTTAAATTGGGTATGATAAACTTTTTTAGTATAAAGACAAAGTTTGTTTCTCAGCCCTATAAAAGCAGAGTTGCTATATAATAGCACTTGACACCCTACTATGTGCTGGATAGTTCCTATAAATTGTCTCATGTAATTTTTACTATGAGATAGATACCATTATTAGTACTATTTTATTAAAAAAGTGCTTTTAGTTACTACATATTGAAAATGAATAAGACAGAAGTTTAAGAATGCCTGTTTTCACTCACAATATAATTCTTTGAGACTGCTTCATGCCTACAAAAATCTCAAAATATAATAAAAAATTAAATTTTATCAAATGAAAGACATTGTTCTGGTATACATGGTAGAATAAATACTTATGTTTAACTGTTCTTCCTCTCTAAGTGTCACTAGACCATAAAGGAATTTTTAAAAAGGCATTCATTTACATGAATATAAGGGTATGAGTTTATAGCAAACTAATTTTCTAAAAATTGGAAGCAGCAACTTGGAGGAACCAGAAACAGCTAACTTAACTGAACAGAAAAGTTGAAGATATGAGCCTGCTGCATGAGAAGCCGATAAAAGCAAACAGATCGATCCTGCAGAACTTGAAAAAGACTCAGGAATTTGAGACCACAAGTATTTGGAAAAGTAGGAGGTGTAGGATGGGGATAGAAATAGAAGAATTGGTTAGAAATTTTTTATCTATATTATTAATCAGGCCTTCAGATCTTCTTTCTCAGGGAAACTCCCTCTCTATACTCTTATTGAGGATTTGAGGTTTACTATCTAGGGAGAATGAATTACAAGGCTCAAAATTGGAGAACCTATATATACTCTTTTGGCAAGATAAAGGCCCTTCACTGCAAACAAGATGTTAGGTAGAGATATGTACACTGGAAATGAGACCTGTAATCCAGTCCCACTCAATTTCCTGACCTGCAATAAAGAAGCCTGAAACAATTGGCTTTATCCTAAAGTGTTCTTATTTGGGAAACTTAATGTGCCCCCCAAGTGAATTGCTATAGAGTACACTTTTGTGGTTCATCAGAAAGACAACAGGGTCTCTACCAGATTGTCATGCAGTGAAGCCCACTAGTCAACATGTCCTACTCAGAGGCATTTAATTTCCAACCAGTTACTCACAAATCATCAGATGTTTGGAGAAAGACTCTAACAAACTGAACAAACAAGAAAGGTAACAGTCTTTAAATATTCTAAAGAACCTAAGAAAATATGCCCACAAAGAAGAGATTGCTTTAAAAGATTGTGGGTAGTAAAAAGTAAAAGCAGAAATTAAACATTTGGTTAAGTGAGTGGGGAATGTTGTAAAATAAAGTTGAGAAAATATTTCAAAGTATTTCAGATTTCAAAATTGGTGCAAAAAGGCAAGAAAATTAAAGGAGCAGTTGATACCACATCAGATGTGACAGTGAGTCCCAAAAAGAAAGAGCAATGGAAATAAAGAAAAAATTACTAAAAATCTATGCTAAAGAGTGGCCGGGGATTTAGCTCAGTGGTTTCACCATCTGCTGTGCAAGCACAAGGACCCGAGTTCAATCCCCAGTACAAAAAAAAAACAAAAACAAAAACAAAAAAAAACTATGCTAAAGATATTTTCTGGAATTATAGGAACAAACTTTCAAAACGTCTGAGAGATTGGCCAGCAAAATAGAAGATGAAAAACATTACACTAAAACAAGGTATATCATCAGAAATATTTTGGGACACTAGAGATAAAGAGAAAATTCTAAATGTCAAAAGAGATTATAAATTACATTTTAGTCTATTTTCTGCTACTATAACAGAATACCTGAGACTAGGTGATTAATAAGCACTAGAAGTTTATTTGGCACATAGTTCTGGAGGCTGAGAAGTCCAACAGCCTGACACTGGCATAAGGTGAAGGCCTTTGTGCTGCGTGACTCCCTGGAAGAAGGCAAAAGAGCAAGAGGGAATGAAAGTAAGTGTGCTGGAGAGGGCTGGACTCTCTTTTAACAATCTTGTTCTTGTGAAACTGACCCACTCCTGCAATAATGATCCACTCACAGGGCAGAGAACTTGACCTCTTATTAGGCCCCACCTTCCACTGTTGTTGCCTTAAGGATCAATACACAAATTTGGGGGAACATATTCAAACCATACTATTTATGTGTTGATGTTTAGGAATTAAAATCAAATTAGATTCTTGAAACTAATACAGAAAGTTAAAAGACAATATATATTGTAGGGGTGGCAAAATCCACTTAGGGTCACAACTGTGCCTGAGAATTAAATTGACATAAAATAGATTCACAGGAAAAGAACATAGAAATTTATTCACAAATGTTCAGCCCTCATAAGGAAGTGAAGACCCAAAGAAACAATCACTTACTAACATAATGAATTGAGAACAGAGCAGTAAGTTCTGAATAACCAACTAAATTATGTGGGGAGTCTTAAATATACAGATTATTTTAATGAAGTCTTTGCAGAATTCTGTTGGATTTCTCATCCTTGGGGATATGGATGTTGCACCTTTCGCTTGGAAATTTCATTTTCATTTTTCAAAACAAATAGAATTAAGGTTGGAGTGATCTCTTTTTTTTTTTCTTTGGTACCGGGGATCAAACTTGGGACCTTGCTCTTTCAAGGCAGGCAGCAGAACCACTCAGCTAAATCCTCAGGCCTGGAGTGATCTTTTTATACCTACTGTTTTAAGTTCATTTAACTGAGACAGTATGCCAGAAAAAAGCATATTTTAATCCCTTCAATTTATAGACCAGAATTCTATATCCAGTCAAACTATCAATCAAGAAGAGGGTAGAAGAAATACATTTTTGGACCTGCACATTCTCATCAACTCTAGATCCTGAGTATCCTTCATAGGGGCTTCCCAAAGGTTGTTTATCTCCTGTGTAGTCAGGAAATTATCCAAGAGAGAAGAAGGCAAAGTGTCTTGGAGACAAGATTTATAACATAGGAAACAGGTGAAGGCAGTTTTTAGGGTAATTATGCTGTGACTGATTTCTAAATTGACTGGTCCTATTTAAAGCAAGGGGAAGGGACAAAGGCTACAGCAATCATGTCTACAAGGGAAGGAGAAAAAGAGGGAGGGGGGGAGAGAGAGAGGAGAGAGCGAGCGACAGAGCTCTAGAGTTTCCTGTTGAGCTAGAATTCAGCTCTGTCAGGTTTGGGGAATGGGTCAGTGTTAAATAGTGAACCCAACAATTGAACTAAATGAGAAAACTCTTCCATGACAAAAATAATTATAGACGAGAATGAAACTAGGACACACAAATTAGTCTACCCAGCATTATTTTACATAGTCATAAAATATAAACAATAAATATTGATTAAGCTGTAAAGAATGGTATAGATCTAGAATAACAGAAGGTGAGTTTGTAGTGGGGCCTCTGTGTTTGGATTCTGCATCTACAATTCAACCAACTAGAGGTTAAAATTATTTGAAAAACACTTGCACCTGTAGTGAACATGTACAGACTTTTTCTCACTATGCCCTAAACAATACAGTGTAACAATTATTTGTATAACATTTACAGTGTATTAAATATTATAAATAATATAGAGAGGACGAGGTGTACAAGAGGATATACATAGCATATATGCAAATACATTGCCATTTTATACAAGGGAGCATCTGTAGACTTTGGTACCTTTGGAGGGTCATGATGACTATGTTTGCATGTGAGAGGGTGAGGGGGATGGCTATGAGAGTTAAGTTTTCATCTCATAGAGTAGGAATCATAGATATGGTTTAAATTTTAAAAAGCAAGAGTAAATTATTTAGAAACAATGAAAATAAACACAAGAAGAAACATAACATCATTGCAAGTGGCTGCTTCTGGGGGAGTGGGGATTAGGAAAGCAGATGTCAGGGGCAGGTATTTATGTGTGCGTGCACGCGCGCACATACATTACATCAATAAGAATAAAAATGAAATTTTAAAAAAGCAATCTCTTAAAATTTATCATTTTGACCAATGTCTTAATATGCAATACTAATGGAATTATAAATATTCTGTTATTTTTGCCAAAACTCTAAATGATGATGTATCTGAAAGTAATTCAAAGTAGTAAAGTAAAAAACATAAAAAATTTCCTGTTCCTTTCATACAAATTATTAATATTTATTAAATTATTATTTCATACCTAAATGTATTCAGAAAGACATTCAACAAATATTTTTTAATAAAAATTGAGCATGAGCAGTAAGTGTTCCATTTTTTAAAACAACAAAGCTCTCTTTTTTCAGCTACAGAGGTTACAGAGTATGTACTCTTTGTAAGTTCTAAGCTTCTAACACAGAGTCTGGCCATACATGTGGGAGATGCTTGTTAAGTGTTTGGATGGAATTGAAAATTTTGAGGGCCCTGGGGACTTAACTGAGCCAAGAATGGAGGGAGGAGGTGCTTTCCTTGCCTTGCTACAATTTGATTTGTCACTTTTCTGTTGGAATGAAAATGAACTTCACAAATTCCTAGAGGCTTTTACTAGGAGTAAAATTCTGAGCTTTTATGATCCTGTCTGTAAAGGAACTTACTGGCCTACATGCCTCACATTACTGACCCACATCTGGATTTTCAGATGGATTCATGGTTTTTCTCATAGGCTATAAATCACACATCCAAAATGAAACTTCTTTTAATCTACTCCAGTCCCAGCCACTTGTTAGTATTTTGTTAGCAACTAAAGAATGTAACTTAAAAACAAAAGATCTTTTTAATTTAGGAAGGAATTCTTTTTGTTGTGTTTCATTATTCCTATTTTGTATTTCAATTAATTCTGTTCTCCTACCATTAAAGTCTTTCTTTTCATGTATTAGTAATACTAATACTAAAATTTTCTTCTTTTTAGTCTTACCCCCTTATTTTAAAGGGAAAATTTAACCAATACACATATACTTTTAATGGAAAATGTGGGAAAAAACACCACTCCAAGTATTATAACAGTTTATAGTTATACCATTTGCTAGGTATTATTTTAAATATTTTACTCATTAAAATCCACCAATTCTTTTGCTTAATTTTCTTTGCAAAAGACCACAGATGTAGTGGATTACAAAACAAATTTATTATCTTAACAATCCTCTAGTTCAGAAGCCCAACATAATTTCACCAGGCTGAAATCAAGGTGTCAGTGGGGAAGTATTTTTAGCTTTTTTCTGGATCCTCTAGAAAAGGCTGCTCTTGGCTTTTTCTGGCTTCTGGAGGCAGCTCACATTCCTTGGCTTATGGCTCTCTCTTCTATTCAAAGCCAAAAGCATGGCATCAGTTCTGTTGTCACCTCTCTCTTTCTCTAACTTCTTTTTTCGAAGGCCCTTTTCCTTATTTTTTCTTTTGTTATTTGAGACAGAGTCTCACTATTCAGTTCACGCTGACCTTGAATTCACTATGTAGCCTAGGCTAGCCTTGAATTCTCACTGATCCTCCTGCCTCAGCCTTCCTAAGTGCTGGAATTATAGGTGTGTACCATCACTTCTGGTCACTGTCATCATATTGGGCCCAAATAGATTTTAATTCTTTGTTTTAAGGTCAGCTGTAACAACCTTAATTCCATTTGGAACTTATTTCCCCTTTGTTATATAAGGTAATGTGCAGGCTTCAGGGATTAGGACATGGACAAATGGGCATTTTATTTTGCCTGCTATGTCTCTTTATTGTAGTACCTACAATTATTACTGTCACTCCCAGTTTATAGATGAAACACAGAGAGGTGTCACAAAAATTGTATTTACACCAAGATAACTCATATCAACATATTGTTATAAATTTTTATTTAGTGTCTTTTTTTCTGTTAGGTTGTTAGGTTATAGGTGTAACTGTGTAGTTCTCTCTTATTCTATTTGTGCTTGATATGGACACATGAACTTTCCCCACATTTTAAAAATGTCTATATGGCATTCCATTCCTGTCTCAGTGCCTTTGCACATTTTGTTTTTCTTGTCAGTTGTGCTTTTCTGCAGGTCATGTTGCTTCCTCCCTCTTACTTCATTTTGCAGTGTCACCAGGAAGGCCTTCCTTGCCCACTGTTGTTAAATGTGTGCCCTATGGCTCTCTGCCTTCATACCTTTGTTTTCTTCATAGTATTTATCCATAGTATATTTTATGTAATACACTGATTTTTCATTTTTCTCCTCAGTTAGAATATAATCTCCATGAGGACAGAGACTTTATTTTGGTCATTGATGTAGGTCAATAAATACTTTTTAAGAGAGTGAATGAACAATGGACATTTTTAAATTAAGGAAAGCCATTCATAATACTCTTACTAAGACAAATGGGCTGTCCTTACATTCTACTTACTGCCCATTTGTAAATATAATTTTATATGTTCAATTATAAAGGCAGTTACACATGTGAGTGTATTCATGAGCATATACTTAAGTATTAAATCTTAACTACTTTCCGTACTGCTTTGTGGTCTTCAGAACTATTGTTTTCAATGGCTGTATAAAAATAATATTAAGTTGCTGAATATAATTAATTAACCATCCTTCTAGGAGGTGTCCTTTAGGTTCTACTTTGATCCTTTATTAACCAGATGTTTAATCTTTGGTAACTTTTCTTTGAACTGATTCCCTCATTATCAAAAGACAAAGTACCCAGATATGTCTGCCAAGTAATTGTTACTGAGAAAATTATTAGTTTTCTACATTTTGGGTCCATTTGTGATATTTTGCTATAACGAAATAATGTTTCATCAGACATTTGCTGCTAATAGGATTTATTACCTTAGGATGAACACTCAAGAGTGATATTACTCTACTAGAGGGGCCAAAATATTTGATAAATGTATTAAATTTAATCAATTGATGATGATTCCCATTTTGGTTTTAAGTGTAAATTTCCCTAAAAACAGATAGGTGACATTACTTTTATAATATGTTATTTAGAATATATTATTATTTATTAGATATATTTTTTGTATATAAAGTTTCACTATGTCAGAAATAGTAATACTTTAAGCCCTCCAATGTATAAAATCTTTCTTTTGCCTTTATGCTTTAAAAACAGTGAGAATTTGATTAAACCTGGGAAATGATTCTTTCAGTCCTTTTTAGCTGAATAGATTGCTCATTCACTTTAGCTTTAAATTTCCTTTGAATTTCTTAGAATTGTGCCCAAATTATTTCCTCCAAAGTTTTTCTTTTTTTAAATTTGACAAATCTTTCCAATTTAACAGTTGCTCTTAAAAATAGTTTCATCATCAGCATGTTGGTATAGTTGTCTGTATGTTTCCTGGTCTCAATTTAGTTAGAGCATCTGTGCAAAATGGTATGAAGGTTATTTATTACTCCACCATCCACAGGGAATGCTTGATTCTTGACATTTATATTCCCTTGAACATAAAAGCCAGATAAAAAGAAAATCAAACTTCATGCTTTGGGGACTGAACAGATTGCTTACTGTGGTTAGCAGAGAATGCCCTCCCCCGCCTCCTCTTCCTGAATTATAAATACATTTTCATGGATTGTGTCCTTAAATGACCAGATATTTTTCTTTTAAATCACATTTTTCAGGATGATTTACACTGGAGGAAAAGAAAAAAACAAAACTACTGGGCTGACAGAATAGCCAATGGTTAAGAAAATAGGCTTTGGAAGCCTGCAGACCTGCATTGGTCAACAGTTGGTCAGCTGTGACCTTGACCCAGTTGCTGCACCTCTGCTACCAGATTTCTGAGCTATCAATAAGGGTAACAGGCATAGCTCCTAGGAGTCTATAAAGATTAAGTAAATTACTGTATGCAAAGTATATGAAACATCTGGGATGCAAAGTAATTGTCAAAATTGTTACCTTTATGCATAGTTAACGGAGAAATAAAATCTTGAGAGCTACTGCTGCAGACCTTAGCTGATCTCATAGCCCTCCCTTTGGAGTGTCTATTCCACCAAGGGTCTAAATGCTTAAAGTCAGAGGCATCACACAGTGATAGTTTTAGCTTCTGCATTGAATCCTGTCATTTAAAAAGACTGGTTCTTCCTATTTTGGTATGATGATATGACTCTTATTGTAGTTACACTGGAAATTCTATAGAAATAAATGCAAAGTCCACATGACCAAGATGATTTAATCATGACAACAGTAGAATTCAAATTAAGAGGGATTGTTACTAGCTCACTGCAATGCATAGTCATTGAAAAAAGCCAGTTGAGGCTAAGGAAGGGCTTCCTATTGTGGCCGAACATATATCCAATCCATCTAAGATACCCTCAGTCCACAAATTAATGGGTAGGAGAAATGTGGGTTTCTTGAACAGAAGAAAACCTTTCTATTTTTAACCTCCTCACTGCTAAGATAGTGGTCTGTAGTTTCATTGATCTGAGGTGCCATTTCCCACCCCACCCCCTGTTTTGTATGTGAATTCTAGGGTGGAGTGGTGTAGATGATGTTGTCCCAAGCTTGTCACTGGTAGATGCTGACATTTGTACCATGTCCTTACTCACACTTCCTTGTCCATGATGAGTCTATACAGATTGCTAACAAGTTGTCACATGCTGCTAACTGAAAGCCTATTTTCAAGTTCATAGAGTCCTGTTCCTCCTTCTGCAACCCTCTCATATGTGCAGCTTTGGGTCCATCAAATGGTCTGAAACTCTCCAGGCCCACGACGATTTCATGCTCCTCTTGGCTGCCCAGGATTTCATGGCTGATCTTAGGCCCCACTAGGGCAAGAGACACTCTGTGAGGCAGCAATGGGCCAGTCTTTGCTGACACAGCACCCAGCTTTTCTATTTTGGTGTGTACATCTCCAAAGACCCTAGGTTCCCCTCTTAGAGTCCTCATTTTCATTTGGGAACACTTAAATTTCATTCCCCATTAAGCTTCTTTTTCAGTGAGCCTACATGTTCTACACAAATCTTGCTTGACCTCAGATTCTTTCTTCCTAACCTAACTCAGGGAATCCCTATTATTTTCCAGAATGGAGGGCTTTCCTGGGCTTATCATGTTCTTCCTAACCCATGGTTTATGCTTGGACTCTGCTAAAGGACATTTGGCCCTCTTTCAACTGTTTTGTATTAACTGAATTTTAAAAATCAACAAATATATGTAATTTTTACAAATGCAAAGTCATAATTCTTTAAAAAATATTTGAGAAAACCTGAAAAGTTTTTTTTAATGTGTGTTCTTTGCAGGATAAACACTCTGAATTTTAAAAATAATTTCAGTCCTATGGGTTCATGTGCTGTGGTCTCCATAACCTTCCTTCCTAAAAATGAAAAAAATACAATATAACACCTTATAAATGGTTTTACTTGACCAAGATCAAGTCAAATCCTTTTCTGCATCTTATCCTGAAGAACTTGAAATATTGCTCCATGCAACTCTCAAAAAAACAGTAACAGGGAATACTAAAAATGTGGAGAAGCAAACAGGGGTTTAAGTTCAGTTTGAAATATCAGAAATCCAAGTTTAATGACCTGTATCTCTGGGGAGACTTATAGAAGATAGAGATCAAGTTACTAAATAGCTTGTTAGGATCCCTTCACTGGGTTGAATTCTGAACTGTGAACACAGTGGAGAGTGGTAATATTCTTTCTGTGGCTATGGTTGTGGCTGTGCTGTGGCTGAGTCTGCACCTAGTGATTCACAAAGTTTTTGCCAAAAAAACAAATAACACTTTCTGTTCCCCTATAATTATCACATTTATTCAGGCTTTCAGATGGTGTACATTCTGCTTGCCAGAAAAATCTTTGAAGAGCAGATACCCTGGCTCTACTGGCCCCCTAAAGGTTCTGCCATTGATTGTGCCACTGTCATTGTAGACTGTGTTCTCTTTGGTCTCCATGTGCTGGGGCTACTCTTCTGGGGCTCCAGTGCTTTCACGAAGAACAATGTGATAGTGTATACAATTGGCCCTTAAGTGATGTTCTTTTTCTTTCTCTGTTCAGAGCTATTTGTCATGGCAGCCTGGGACCTGCTTGATATTATGACCAGACATAGTTAACAAAACAGATTTGTGCGTCAGGATGACCCTGGAATGGGAATCAGGAAATCTGGGATTTTTTTTCTGTTTTGCTACTAATTTGTTGTGTGCCTTCTGAAAAACAATTTATTTAAATTCTTCATGTCAATTTTTTTGTCTGTAAATGAGCCACTTAGACCAGAGCAAAATTGTGTAAAGTTTTATTATTCTGTGACAATGATGCTTAATATTTAATTAGCAGCAATGATATAGAAGTTTATATCTATATGTGTTTTTAATTTTAGTGTCATAATCATAAATACTGTTGGCCACTTTGTAATATTGAAGCTGAAACTCTTCTAAGTACTTTTTTTTTTGGTACCGGGGATTGAACTTGGCACCTTGTGCTCTCAAGGCAGGTGCCAGAACTACTGAGCTAAATCCCCAGCCTCTAAGTACTTTTTAAAAAATATTATCTCAAGGTAAATGATATTTATTTTTCTATTAGATAATAAAGAAGAGGAAGAGAACTTATATTCTACTGCTTCATGCCATATTTTATTGACTTCATTAAACCTTGCATTTAAACACTATGACTGCAATTTATTAGAAAGTTAAATGACAGTGACATTTGATATAGGCAGATGAGATGGAAAGGTTACATTTGCATGAATCCATGTCTCAGTTTTTAGTTTTAAGTTCTGAATTATAACAAAGTCCTTTTCAAGTCATTAACTCATTCTAGGTATGTACTGATTAGAGTATAATCTGTTTAGAAGTAGGAATTACACCTGTTTTTTATGGTCCACAATGAGCAGCCTCAAACATGTTTGAAATCATTGAAGCACTTATGTGGGCACTACTTCCATCATGATCTAATCTCAGTGCTGCCAGCTGCCTGTTGGTGGTTAAGTCTTTAGATTCTTTTGGTCATATCTTTTCCAATTCTCTCAGACCAGTGATGGGAAACCTTAGAACTTTCAATTATACAAACAGCCTGCTGTGACACACGTGCCGTAGTTCACCACTATTGCTTAGATACTGTTTCAAACCCTTTTTATTTGCCTCAAGCCATCAGGACAACCCTTGTTGCATTAACTTTAGGCAAAGGACTCTCACATTTATGTTACTGCGAAAATTGAGGTCATCTCAGTGCAACAATACTAACATTCAGTGGCTTTGTGTTGAGTACAGTTTGGGGACTTATAAACAGTAAAGCCTTCCTTTAATGTTGCTAAGTGGGGCAGCTAGCTGACCTAGAGTTCTGGGTTCTGGCAACTCATCACCAATCATATAAGACCTATTGTTGTGCAGGTTATTTCAGAAAAGTTCAACAAGTATTATACTCTATTACACAGACCTGAACTTTTAACTCTTATTTTTCTTCCTCACAACCTAGAAGTGTATCTACACATCTATGTCATCTTCCTTCTATTCTGGCAAGAACTTTCCTCCCAAAGCCTGCTTTCCATCAACACAATTGATCGCATTCTCTGCCTTCCCTTGGACTGTGATTTTTGTCTTGTGTTTTCAATCTGTCTTTCTACTTGATCCTTTCCCTCAGTCCAATTCATTCATTTATGAATTTGTTCAGATGAGATTGATTTATCAATCTTAATTTAATAAGTCCAGTCTCTTATCATATAATACTGGAGTGTCTTTTCATTTCCATTTCTGTGTCTATTTTCTCATATGCAAAATGAAGTGGTTGGACAAGATCAAATGCTTTATACTTATACTCTGTGACACACTTAGTGTTTAATAAGTTGCAATGGCATGGACATTTCTATCTGTATAAATGTGTTAATTTAGTGTCATACTCCTGAGTGATAGTGGCTAGAATATTCTTTTCCACTCACCCCACTGATGTTAGTCTTGGCCATGAGACTAGCTTTGATCAGTAGAGAGTGCACACAAGTAACAGTGAGCCATTATCAGCCCAGACATCAAGAAGCACGATAAGATACTGCCTCCTTTGTTTTCTGAGGATCTGCTATGAGAACAATATGCTTGAGTAGCCTTTAGTCTTGAGGAAATACATGGTGTTGTAGTCAGCAGGATTTGGTGAGGGAATATATTAAATACAGGACACATAACTTATAAGATTATTTTATGATAATTACCCAAAGAGTCAAATGCAAAGGAGTGGAAGAGATTAACCATACACTAGAAGCCCAAAGGATTCAGCTGAGGGCCTAGATCCCAGCAGTTTCCCTCAGGAGTCCAGCTAAAGGCTTAGAGTACAAGGCAATGTCCTCCTTGAGTCCAGCCAGTGGCCTAGAGCCCACAGCAATGTCTCATGCTTGTCTGTATTGAGGATCTGCACCTGCAAGGCCCAAAGGCCAGTGGCGGAATCCAGGAAATCTATGCTGGTGAGATTATGGATTTGTGCCACCAAGCTTAGGGATCCACACTGCAGCCAAGAAGTGATGCTCACGGCAAAGATCAGAGCTCCCCTGAGGAAAGCACCAGCTGTTCCCAGTGACATCGAGGTCCCGAGCTCCTCCTCCAAAGAGAACAGCCTAGTTTGCACCTGGAAAACCATCCACACCAAGCTTCTCCTAGAAAATCAACAGGCCAAGATCTCCTCACTCCAGTTCTCTTTTAATGGCTATAGGTAATGATGTTCAGGTGGATCCTCCACGCCCAGACCACGCTGATTCAGTTCAGCTGGGTGTTACAAGTTGACCATTAGTCAATCCACTACACATGGTGTGGAACTGAATGTCACCCACGCAGGGAACCAAGCCTGGCTAAGCCCACCAAGATCAGTTGAACTCAAGTTGAGCCACAGATCCATGGCCATGCAAGAAATCCTTGTTATTTTAAGATATTACATTTTAGGGTGATTTGTTAGGCAGCATTATGGCAATAAGAATAAATTCATATACTACCAAATCTATTTTTTCATTCAGCAATTAATTTTTGGGTAATGGATACATGAGGGACACTTGTAATTACAAGCCCCAAGGTTACCATGGTAATAAAGGGAAGAAAAATGAACACAGTAAGTTCATATTTTGACAAGTTCTAGAATAAAACAAGATAGAGTGATATGATAGACTGTGATGGGGCTGTGGAAGAGTACACATTTAGTTGGCTGGCCAGAAAAAGGCTCTGAGCAGGAAATACTGAATGAGACACGAATGAAAAGAGGCAGCCAGAGGTCAAAGCAGCCATAGTGCATCTCCGCAAAAGGACAACAAAGGCAGTGGAAATGACTTTGGCCTAGGAACAGATTTCAGCATCTCTCAACCAAAGGCTAGAAAAATTAACTCTAAAAATATTCTAAAAACCTGGAAGTTAAGCTGACATCTAGAAATAAATCCAGATCCCAAGAAGCAGCCAAGCCAGACAAGAAAACAAGAATGGAAAGAGTGGCAGGTTCTGGGCTGGTCTTGCTGGCCACTTGTCAAAGGGTTCAAAGGTAGCCATGGGTCTGGTTACTTAAATGTACAGCTGGACAGATAGCTGCAGGTCCATTGAATTGGCTATAGTCTGGATTCACTATTGGCACCCTCCTGTTTTATATTGGTTGGGTAAAAGTTTTTCTATCTCTGAGATATATTGTTTTCATTGGATGCAACTAATTTCACAATTTTCTTCTGCTTTCTCCTTTTTTGTTGTTTTCTCCCTGTTATTCTAGTCAAAGTTTTGTGCATACATGATTTAGTAGAGTTCTATAAGTTTTTTGGTTTTTTTTGGTACCGGGGATTCAACTTGGGACCTTGAGCTTGCGAGGCAGGAGATAGAACCACTCAGCTAAATCCCCGGCCCTATAAGTTTTTTTTAATAACACCCATCCTCGTAAACTATCCTCTCATGGTGACACTTATTCAGCCCAGATTTTCCCTTTGTATTTATTTGATTATTTCACATTTTCCCTTCATATATCTAAAGAACTTGCTGAGTTCTACTTCTTCTCTCTTTTTTTTTTTTTGGTACCGGGGGATCAAACTTGGGTCCATGTGCTTGTGCAGCAGGTTCTACTTCTTGATTCACCATTTTAAAGTGTAGTTTTATTGTTTACCCACAGTTAACTGTCTCTCTTTCTTCTTCTGTTCAACACATTTTTATTCCAGCCTATCACCTTTTCCTCTTAGTATAATGTTGTATCAATTTTGCTTAGATCAGAGTTCAGTATTTAAATAAATGCTTTTCACAGCTGAACCAGACAATAAGATGGAATTGCCTTTCTTTTCTTCAGTAGGCATCCTCTCAGATAACCTCAAGGATCCCTGTGAACTAGTATCCAAAGCCTTATTACCTACCCTTAGAAGTGAGCTACACTTACTGACTTGCTTATGACAGTTAGAAGATGGCAGAAACAATGGATGACACTCCTGAGATTAGGATACATGAAGACTGCCTATCATTTAGGCCTGTGTTCATTTGCTTATTCTAAATGTATGAGCCAGAGTTCTAAAGATGTCCCACCAAATTCCTATTCTCTAGTTATTCAACCAAACATAACCTAGTACTGCTTGAAGTGATTTTGCTGATGGAACTAACATTACTAGCTAGCTGACCTTAAAATAGAGAAATTATCTTAGGTCATCCAGATAGGCCCAATATAATCACAGGAACCCTTAAAGGTAGCAGAAGACTGGAAACTGAGGCACATGGGAGATCAAAGAGGTTCAGAGTGTGAACCTCTTTCAGCCTACCCTTGCTGGCTTCAAGATGAAAAAGATCAACAACCAGGGAATGTAGATGGCCTTAGAAGCTGATCATCAGCCAGAAAGGACTTGAGGGCAAGAATCCAATAGCCACATAGCACTGAACATGCCAACAGTCCGAATGAGCCTGGAAATGGATGCCTCTAGAGGCATCAGGTAGAGTGCAGACTGGATAACACTGATTTCAACCTTGTGAGATTCAGAGTAGAGGCTCAGAGCCTCCCTGGACTTATGGGCTAGAGAGCTATGAGCTCAATAAGTGTTGTTCTTTTAAGCTGCTAAATTATTGATAATCTGTTACAGCAGTGATAGAAAATGAGTACATTTGCAGATAAAATTAATAATTGATAATTTGAAATAGGAAGAAAAGGTCCTAAGGGGTAGGGGAAGTGGAAGTGGGAGGGGAAGGAGAAAGGAAAGAAGGGAAAGGAAAAATTATGAGAAAAGAAAAAAATGGAAACAAAGTCTGTGTAAATAGGGAAGGGTGGAGGAGGTGAAGGGCGCATAGGTAATGGGGAAAAAATAAGAACCAAGACACATCATGTATAGGTACAAGCACCCAATGATAAATGTAAATGTGTTGTATACCTAAAATGTACCAATAAAAGAATTTAAGCAAAAAAAAAAAAAAGAATACATTTGCAGGAAGCCAGCTGACAAGTTGTGAACATACAAAGGGAATTAGGGAACTGATGTCATCAGGATTCATCATAATAAAGCTATACCATTGACTGAAACTTTCTCAAAGTGTACATGAGAGTGGTTGTTTACTCCACAAATATCTACTGCACACATGCTAAGAATGCTGTCCTGAATAAAATAGATGATGTTCCTATTTTCATGGCAAAGAGACCATGTGACTGTCGATTATTTTTGTGTTCTGTTCTTCCAAATCTACTCATATAATGAAGAGAATTAATCACAATCAGCTTAAAACTTTCCAGAAAACACCAAGATTGCCTGATAAATATTTAATGAACATTCACTAAAGCCTTTCATTGTGTCAGTTCTCTGGGAGTAAGTGTGTGGTCAACAATGAGTCCTGTCTTCATGAATCTCAGGTAAGGAGAAGAAGCAGGAACAGGAGTGCATAACTATTGGGTATGTGATCCAAGCAAGACAAAGGTAGCGTTTCTGAGGGGCAGGTCTAGGTCTCTAGAGCACTTATTAAGGTGCACAGAAATCGGATGTTTTCCATTTGGCAAGTGCTAGCTTTTTCCTTAGTCTCTGAAAATAACAAGGAAGGTCATATTTTCTCCCTCATTCTCTTTTTTCTGATTCCAGTGTAAATCTCAGAGAAAGATAAGAATGCATTGCCCTTGAGGATTGTCTAAATTTTTATTTATGCTCATAAAAACCAGAGATCTACCAGATATTTGGCCTTGAGCTGGACAGATGTGTTTGTTCAGTAGCAGAAGATTAAGATTTCCTGAAAGGCTTTGTTGCTTGTTTTTTTTTGTTCTTGAGCACTATGATTTTCTGACATGTGCTATTCCCAGAGTAATGTCATTACCTTGCTCATTTACTAATTCAGTTAGAGACCATTTGCTAAGGGGAACCCTGTGTGTATTTTAAAAATAGCTACACATTCAGATTTCCTTGATCTTGTGCAGAGAACAAAAAAGGAAAGTGTTATTTTTATACACAGAAATAACATTTTGAAATCAATGTTTTCCTTTGTATACAAATAGGTGCATAGATATATATAATCTTCACTGATACATGTTTTATATTTTTGCATACATATATCAGTTTTCCTTTTGCAAAGTGTTGGTCTGTCTGGTTTTTGTATTAAAAGCCAAGAGACCAGAAGCATAGTTTTACATTTATAACTTTTTTCTATTGTTTGTTTATTGATCCAATCAGTAATTACCTGATTTACATCTAGCATTATGAGAATTCTTGAAGATATAAACAAAAGAAGAAAGAGGCTTCAAATAACTAGTCTGGTTGACAAAAAACAGCTAAATTAATTTCTGGGGGCAAACAATAAATAAGAAGTATTCTTCTTTTGAAAGAAGAACAACAGCAAGATGATGTAGCAGCCCCTACGACAAAAAGAATTCCAGGTAATGACAAACCTTTCCCCTGCAAGAATGTCTTTTTAAGGGCAGTAAAATTGTGATTACTAGAATTCTGTTAGGATGAATCAGGCAGGACTGAAAAGGAAAATTGAATGGTGAACTCTGTTTAATGAAACTATATTAGTTAAGTTAATGTCAGCTAGTTTTTAAAATAAAAGATTCTTTTGTAATTCTTAAGTGTGACTGTTGGGTGTTCATGCCATTGTATGACGTGTTCCTCCCTCGAATCTGTTTATGGTATGGACACATTACTGGTATAATGTATAATTAAAAAGTAAAATGTGTAATTGCTGAAACAGGATGAAACTATATTACCCAATCACTTGAAGTACAAAGTAACTGTACCTCATTGATGTAGGGTCCCTTCCGTGCAGTGACTCAGAGTTGAGAATCTTTTCATCTTGGGGTTTTACCATCTTTGTCTGCCAAGATTCCCTGGGTTCTGCACCAGATCTGCAAGTGGTGAGAGTGTTCATGCTTGTGTGAGGCCATTAAGGGCCAGCATTGGAAGTGGTACATTATGCTTCTTGTCACATCCTGTTGACTAGAATTCAGTCATATAATTTCATCTAACTAGAGCAGAAGCTAGGAGTTATTGTCTACCTATACAGTTGGGAGAAGAAAGAGGTAAATAGTTAATCTCATTTAATTCAGCCTTAAATTGAATTGTAACACTTCAAGATTAGGAAGTGCTACAGGGTTTCGTACCTAAATATTTCCTTCCCTGGAGCAGCCATCAGCTATTTATTAAATGGCATATGTTCCAGGATATCTAGATCCACATTTCCTCGGTCAGAATTCTCTGAAATTTGTCAACACCCACCTTTAAATTGTGGTGTTCAGAAAGGATCACATTTTTCCAGTTATGGTTAATCAAAAAAAAGCATTTTTTCCTCATCATCTGGACATAGTTTAAGACTATCTTAACAGATAACTTCATTTTTTTACCATTTCATTTATTTGCTTAATTTTGCTAGTGTTATAGATTAGAAAAGTGTGAACTACATTTTGATAAAACTAACAATCTTCTGAGTAAATATTGCTCCTTCTTGATCATGATTGTATTTCCAATATTGAACACAATGCTTGGCACATACTGGGTATTCAGTAATTATTTAATGAATAATTAAATAATCTTCCTAGATTCCTTGAACATAGTGCTTTCATATTTTCCATGAATTTATCTTTTTGGGCTACATTACATGTGATCACTGCAATTAGTTTTCTAATTTAATGCATTTAAAAATTTTTCAGTGGCTATACTTTTTTTTTGTACCAGAGATCGAACTTGGGTCCTTGCGCTTGTGCAGCAGGCGGCCAAACCACTGAGCTAAATCCCCGGCCCTAAGTGGCTATACTTTTAAGTATCTAGAATTTCTATTTTGTGATTTTCCTCAATAAATTTGATGTTTGGATTTTTTCCTTTTATTTCTCGGAATATTTTAACCATATTTGTCTTGTTCAGAATGGCCTAAGTTTTGAAGATTCTGGCATTTGGAAGTTCTCATTTGTAATCTCACTGTGCATGTGAGCTCCTCTTCATTGGCCTTGGTTACTGTGGGAATCTCAGGTACACCGGGGTGTGGGACCATACCATAGGGCAGTGGTCGTGAACCTATGGCACACATGACACAGTGGGCTGTTTGTATCACTGAAAGCTCTAAAAGGTTCACCATCACTGCTATAGGGAGTTTGAACTTTTCCTGTGCTGAGGATCTATACATAGGACCATTTTAAAATCATTTTTTAATGTTAATATCTCATTTTAGGGTTTTCTCATCTTAAGGCTAATAAAATTTTGGACCATACACTCACAAGTGGCATGAATCTGAGGTTCTTGTTTCTGGTGGATGACTGAGAACAGAGTCCAAGGGCTTTAATTTCCTTCTCAATGAACTTAAAATCATATTTTCTTAAGGCAGATATCTGAATCTTGTGCCTTGCCTGTCAGCTCTTTTTGGCACACTTTCTTGCTTTTTATGTTTAAGTATGTGTTAAAAACATCTTAAAAATATATTCTCTCCAGCGTTTCTATGGGTTTGGAGCAGGCAGCGGGGTTTCCCACTGTGGTGGACACTGTGATGCATGTCTCAGAAACCCTTTCACTGAAGGATTTGTTGACCCAGCTGCTGGCAGTACTGACTGTAGATAGTGCTCAGCTGTCAACCCTTTGGGGATTGCTTAGCTGCAGAAATCCTCCTCATCCAAGGTCATGTCCCTTTCTTTCCCTTGGCAGCCCGCATCTCTCAAGTGATTAATGCAGGAATATGGAGGCTCTACTATCTTGGACTAACTCTGTGGCTTCAGGCAAGGCAGTCTCTGAGCCCACATCACAATCAAACTCCTCCCTTTGCTTGTTCCTGCTCTTACTCTGTCTTTCACAGCTGTTGATTCCAAGGATATGCCTGGTGAACATTCTGTCCGTTGACCTCTGCTTCACCATCTGCTTCCTGGGGAACCAGCCTGCAATGCGTATATTGGGCTGGTCTATATGGACCCAAGTCTCGTATTTTAGGAATTTAGGAAATGTTTGTTGATGATGCTGTCGATGTGAACAGATGTCAAGCTAGTTACCTCATCCTGTGCTTGTGTGATATATTTATGTAGACTTATTTCAGTGGTGACCTTTAACAACATACTCATTCTTGATCTAATTTTTATAAAATTAGGAATAATATTCATACACAAAAGATAAATTTCTAAAGACAATAGGTAACCTCATCCTCAAGGTTGAAACACTAGAAAAATTTCAGTTGAAATGAAAAATAAGACCTTCTGATCTATATCACCATTGATAGTGTTTTCCT
>NW_004624784.1:6140399-6154361 GCF_000247695.1 Heterocephalus glaber | reverse complement strand
GCAAAGGGGAAGGGGAAGTGGGAGGGGTAGGGGAAAGGAAAGAAGGGTATGGAATTAATATGAGACAATGAAAAAATGGAAACAAAGTCTTTGTCAATAGGGAGGGATGGAGGGGGTTGAAGGGAGGGCAGGGGAGTAGGGTAAAAGTAAGAAGGAAGAGAGATTATGTAAAGGTGCAAATTTCCAATGAGGAATGTCATTATATTGTATACCTAAAATGTACCAATAAAATCAATAAAAAAAAAAAAAAGACCTGGGCAACTCAGAATGAAGACCTATTTTTCTCACAAATCCACCAGGATATCATGAATGCTATATTTCAAGATGATTGTTCTAGAAACTTAGGCTATAAATTATACATATGAAATTACATAAAGGTAATAGAAACAATTCAGTCAGCTGAATTTATGCTTTTCTTATTCAAATATTTGAGGGCTTAGTACCCATTATGGGTGTGCTGAAGAGAAATTTTCTTTATCATCCCTGTCCTCCACTCAAGTTCTCATACATGGAGAAATAAAGAATTAATATTTGTTTATTTAAATTAAATGAAAATGTATTTATGAAAAATTAATACTATTTTCATACTATTTCATAACTATAGAAAATATATTTCTTGGTAAACAGGAATACTTTTTAAAATTTGAAATGTACCTAGTTGCTGAACTGCCCGTGCATAATACCTGTTATTTCTTTTGTTACAATTGGCTAATAGAACCAAAATATATTTACATTACCTAAAAAGAATAATAAAACAATTTATTTATAAGATCCTAATTTATATATCATTTTTATTCACAGACATATTACCAATTCAAGCTTCAGTTTGAACAAATGAACAATCACTTAAAGAAGTTCAATTGAAAAAAAAAAACATTCAAAATGACCCTAGGAAATACACAGAATCTTTCTTTCCCTGGTTTGAAGTTTCACTTGAGGGTGAAATTGGCACTATGGACTTTCATTCTGTCTTTCCAAAAGTGGTGGTAGGGCTGAGATTCAGTGCTTGGGCAAGGATGAAAAGGATACCTCCTTGAGGGGCTGATAATATTCAGTTGCTCCTGGAAGATAGAATGATCCAGAAAACCCCTTGAGTAGAAGTGAGAGGCTTTCTATGGATTTATTGGAGTAGGAAGAGGAACAGGAGATTGCACTATTGAACTCACTCCATGAATCAATTTGCAATGTGCGAAAACTGCCTGGATTCTGAAATGCAGAAAGGAAGCCTGGGCTAGCTGCTCCTCTTTCAGGTGGGAGAGAAGGATCTGAAGGACATAAATGTCCAAGATCATGTTAATATCACTTCTACTAGGCTGTACTTTTGAGAATATTTTAATTATGCTTCATCAAAAGGAGGCATATTGAATCTTGTGAGTTTGGCTGGTCCAGAGAGATGACCAGAGATTTTAACAATAGGATAATGTCACCCATCTAGAGTGAGACTTGGCTCAGGATGCAGTTGACAGGATGGAGACATCATCCTCCTGGGATCTGGATCCCATGGCAGGAACATCTGGTCCATACTGGGTGCTTTGGATCCTACACAGCTGAACTATCCCCATTGAGCAAAGCTTCTGTCTTGGTGCTGTGATAATTCAGGGGATTCCCTGGCCTTGTCAGGCTGGCCAGATGCTGAACTTGATTACCCACTCTTTGAATACCCTTTCTTAAAGCTCAGATGCAACACCTACTTCAGTTAATTTTGGCCTACTTTTTTTCTAAGTCAATGGAGTTCAAAGTATTAACCTTATATATGAAATGCATTATGAATAGCAATAATCTGATGTTTCGAAGCACTCATTAGTTTTTGCATTTCTCCCTTAGCATTGTCTTATTTTTCATAGGTATCCAGCTACTCTGGGGTATGGCTCATATTTTCATTTGCCAACATATCTCTTTATATCACCTTTTTTCTTCCTCCTCTTTTTTTGTGTTGTTTTCTGTTTTCTTGAGACAGTCTCTCTATGTACTTCAGGGTGGTCTTGAACTCACAATGTAACCCAATCTGGCCTCGAACTTGCAGTGATGCTCCTGCCTCAGCCTCCTGAGTGCTGAGATTACAGGCATGTGCCATCGCGCCCAGCTTTCTTTATTCTTAAACTATGTTTTCCCCTACCTCTGATTTTTAAAATCTCCTTGTTATAGTTAAGTCATTTTAAATTTTTTTTCTGATTTTCCAATCTTGGCAGTTTTTGATCCCCAAGTTACATTTATCCTCTAGAGTTTGGATTTAATCCTTAAGCCTTTATTTTTATCATCCTTACTAGATTTAATGTATGTTTGGTAACTTTCTTCTTCAAGAGTTTGTAAGGAAAGATTTAGCTCAGGGATGCAAATGAGTTTTTTCAAATCCCTTTTCTGATCAATCATATTAGTGGTCTCTAGTTTATTTCTCCTTTGTCAGCTCCCAGTGACCATTTTCTATGCTATATCTACCATCTTTAGTAGGTACTATGGATTTAATACATTCTCCCCAATTCATATGATGGAAACTTAATCCCCAATGCACCAATATTGGGAGATGGAGCCTAATAAGAGTTGGTTAGACATGAAGATACTGCCCTTGTGAAGAGATTAATGTTTCTGCAGGAGTGGGTTAGTTATCATGGCAATGGGTTTGGCCCTTCACCGTATGATGATGTCTGCCATGTTATGATGTAGCAAGAAGACCCTTGACAGCTGTAGACCCCTTGATCTTGGACATTCCAGTCTTGAAAATATAAGAAATAAATCTCTGTTCCTTATAAATTAACTGATCTCAGACTTCTGTTATAGCAGCACACAGTGGACTAAAACAGCAGGCATATTCTCCACTCTTACTTTAGAATGTTCAAATACTTTTGTTTGTACATTTCACACATTCTTTTTCTCATGGTTAGGCCTCTCATAAAATTAGTTTTATGTTTCCTAAAGTTGAGAATTTTCATCTAATTACTTCCTCATTGCTGGGACAAAATACCCAACACCCACAAGTTAAAGGAGGAAAGATTTATTTAGCTTACAGTTTGTAGAGGTTTCAGTCCATTGTTGGTTGGCTCCAAGGCAAGGAGGCATGGCAGAGGGGCATCACGAGGAGAAACAGTTCAGGGCAGGGGTGGCAGAAAGCAGCAAGCAGCCTTAATATTTCTCTTTATATTCCATCTAGGCTACAAACCTATTGGTTGGTGCCACCCCCACTCAGAGTGGGCCTTCCCATTAGCCACACCCAGAACTATGCTAAGCTAATGAGTGGACTAATTTAGTTATCAGATATCTTTACTCCATATTTGTACACTTTTTATCCACATTCACACACCCTAGATCCAGCTACCTCCAAAAAGCCCCAACAGTGAGTGCATGAAGTTTTAGAAGGACATCTAGATACAAGTCATAATACTATCCATGTCTTTCTTCCATTTTTTTTTAGTTGTTTTTCACTCTTCTAACATAACATAAGTCTCATGAGATTGGTTGGATTTAACTGTCTTTTGGTCAGTGTTCTCCTATAACATCAGCTCTCATATTGTTTAGAATATTTAGATTTCTCTTCCCTCAATTATTTTTCTGTTAAGTTTATTTTAATCTCAAAGAATAGGATCTATTCAGTTTTCTTTTTACTTCAGGCTCAGGATTCTAACAAGTTGATCTCAAGGATAACTTCCATCGAAGACAATCTGTCATTTAGTGTTTCTTCTCAGAATGACATGAATTTATCAGAAATTTTAACTTCTTAAGGGCAAAAAAACCGAAAGGTAATCAAACACCAAATTTTCTTTTCCAGTAAAGTAGACTTTAAATTTTTATCAGTGTATGTTTGCAGTACATAATGATTACATTCATTATGGAGAGTGGGTACCTACATCTCAGTTCTTTTTATGTCCCCTTCCTCTTCCTCCATCTTGGTCCCCTTTCCATTTGCAAAGGGTCTATCTTCCTGCTTTCTATTATCTACCATTTATTTTGCTCTTTAATTTATTTGTACTTTGTGTTTCTCATATAGGAGAAACCAAGTGATATTTAAGCTTGTGTCTGATTTATTTCACTAAGCATTATGATCTTGAAGTATATCCATTTTCCTCCAAATCACTCAAATTTACCTTTCTTTATAGCACAGTAATACTTAATTGTGTATAAATACCTTAGTTTCTTTATTCATTTATCTATTGATGAATATGTAGACCACTTAAAATAGACTTTTGTTTTTAACTTCTCATAACAGTATCTTTTAGGTAATCTCCACCTCTAAAATAAACCTTTTCATTCATACTTTCAGGCAATGATGCCACACCCTGGGCAGCATTTTCCCAGGAAACACTTCCTGGCTATGAGCAGCCACATGACACCAATGGCTATCACAGTGTGCCCTCAGGTTGCTAAGCCTGTGTTGTACACAACAGACTGTAGGTGACTCAGTGTATTCTATCCACACTCCATGCTAGCACCCAGTTGGGGCCAGAAAGACTAAGCAAGACTTCTATACTGTATTTCTAGCTGTGGCACACCTAGAACTGGGTTATGTATGAACGATCACCAGGAGAAATGGGTAAGGCTGTTAAATGGCCCAAGGTGACTGGCTCTCTCTTGTAGCCAAAAAGGTTCACATTTTCTCATACCCATGACCATTCCAGGATTTCTGGCCATGATGAAGACCCACTGAAGGATTTGCCTGCTATATAGTGGGCCAAAGTTCCTCCTGCTTTGTTCTGACCTGAGTTTCTTGTTCTATATCCCTAGAGAAGTAATCTATCCTCCAAATGTCCTAGAAATCCTCATACCTATAGCAACATCCAGTCCAGTTCCTTTTTGGTCAGTGTGTGAATATGTGTGCATGTGTGTTTGTCTATGTGTATGTGGAGAGCTGGTATTTGAATGTAAGTCTCTAAATTTTGGAACCTGCTCTGAAAAGGGACTTACAGGGTATTGTGTGAGGGAGCAAGATTGAGAACCAGTATAAGTCAGGCTGATTGTAACTCCAGGGAATGGATTGGAGCAATCAAAAGAGGCCCCTCAGAGGAGCTGAGATTCAATCTAGACTTGAAGCAATGGTGACAATTTGATTAAGCGGAAGGGCACTATATCTGCTGTGAGGTATTTGTGTTTTAGTTTTGTGTCCCCCACGTGACTAGTTATATGATTCTGGATAAATTTTTTCACTTAATTTTCTTTCTTCCTAAAGCAAGATGCTTAATCCAAGATTTAATGTTACTATAGTCCCTAAGACACAAATATAAATTAAATATCAATATATGTATGTATATATATATTTATTTATTTAATGACAGTAAAAGTGGTTGACAAGAAGTTAAATGCTATGTCAATGTAATTTTAACCGAAAAGGCTCATTTTGTATTCTATCTCAGTTTAACTCTTGCTGCCCATGAAACACTTGCTAAAATGTGAATTTATTTGATGACCATATATTCAATTGTTGAATTCAATAAGTATTTTGGAGTTCCTGCTCTATGGCAGGATCTGTGTCAGGTAATGGGACTACAGAGATAAATCAGACAAAGTACAGAAAGCCGCTGTTCAGGAAGTAAGATACCACTCTGTGCGCAATAAAACAATTATGTTGAGAGTATAGAGGAGGGATTGATTAAGAATTACATAGGGGAGTCCAGGGAAACCTACCAAGATGTCATGCTTCTGAGCTGAGTTTTTAAAGATTACATGGAACTCCCCAGGAGGATGTAATGACATCTTGGGCAAAAGAGAGGGCAAATGCAAACACATAATATACCTTCTTATTTATGCAGAATTCTTTAACCAACTTGCTGTGAGTGAGAATATGAAGTGTGAAGTGTGCAAATAGAGAAGGGTGCTGACAGAGTGGCAAGTAGAGAAGGACTGTGAAAGATGAGGCGGAGATGTGGTTGGTTATAAAATGTCAGTGGTCTTTTACATAGTAAGAGATGCTAATCTGGGAGGTGTGATGAATCTAAGATCAGGAAACTACAACATAGGAAACATATTAGCTTCCTAGGGTTGCTCTAACAAAGTACCAGAGTTGAATGGTTAGACAATAGAAATTCACTTCCTTGAAGTTCTGGAGGCTAGCTATGCAAGATTAAGGTGTCTGTGGGGTTGGTTTCTTCTAAGACTTTGGCTTGCTGATGATCTTCATCTCTGTATCTTCATGTGGTCTCTCTGTGACTATGTTCTGATTTCTTCTTACAAAAGTAAGAGTCATAGTAGATTATGGCCCACCCTAATGACATCATTTTAACTTTAAAGGTCCTGTGTCCAAATATAGTAACTTGCTGAAATATTGGAGGTTAGACTTCAACATATGAATTTGGATGGAGGGCATGATTCAGCTTGTTATAGAGAAACTAATTCATTTAAATGTATTAAAACATGAAGCTTTGGGACTAGCCGGTACAACCTGGAAGCTTAATAATTGTCTGATAAAAGAGATGTACTTTTTACCTTCTTTCAAAAATTCCTTCACTCATCATCTACTAAAAAGTCTTCCTTGATTAAGTGAAAGGCCAGTGACTATTTTTATACAACTATAACTTCTATACCCAAACCACACCATTATAGCAGGAATGGGTTTAAAGAATTGTTCAAATCTCTGTTCTTTCAAGGCTCAACTCAAATGTGGCTTTTTTTGTAAACCTACCCAGGTCTCCCAGGCAGAGACCCATTTTCCTTTCTCTAAACTGTGACATTCTGTCTGTGGCTTTGAACTCATTTAGGATTCTGTGCCTCTGTAGCTCTTGGATAAGCTGTAAAACACCTCACTCTCATTTCCTTGAGGCCATGTTTTAAATATTTGCCCCATATTACCCAACATATAGTACACATTCAGTGCATGATGAATGTAGTGTATGACTAATTCTTTTTGGGACTTGGAGAGAGCTAGGTATCCTGGGGCTCCCTTTCTAGCTTCATTGCTCTCTCTCATTTTGTGTTAGGTCCAGATAACTCCAGTCCTTCCTGGAGTATTAAGTCCCAGAGGAGCAACTGTAGTACTCATATTATGCTAAGCATGATCCTAAAGATCCTACAGATCCTAAAGAAAGATTATCCAATTCAGAAGGCACCCTCCACACTTCTACCCTTTGAGGAGACTATGGCTAATGTAAGCAAAAGGAAGGCAGACAGAAAGCACAGTTTTACAGGGCTTTTTACCAAGTCTCACCAGCTTTATACAGATATCACAGTGGATTTGGTTCCTTGGCAAAACAAAAATCAAAACTGAAAGAAACACAGAACCCTGCATCCTTGCTATTTCTTCTGAGTCATAGTGATTTCCAATCTGCAGGGGGAGGATTCCTGTTGGGGATGGAGTGTGGGAAAGAAAATTCTTGCAAAGACCTCTGTGATCAATATGCTTACCAAGTAATGCTGTCTACATGTCAGAGTAAATAGAAGAGAGGTGCCTCCCAAGGATGTGCATTAACATTTATCAACGGGCACATAAAGGTACTGTTAAGGTTAAGAACAGTAAAATTCCTCTAAAAACCCTATCTGAATCATTAATGGAGTTTTTTCATTACATTTTTTCTGAACTACTTGATACTGATTGTCAATGTTTTGAAGAGTTCTTGAACATTCTTGAAGTTAAAAAGGGGGTCCTCATATGAAGTTTGGGGACCAGCTTGAAAAATGGAAATTTTTGCTTCAAGAATTTTTCCAACTGCAGCTTGTGAGAACTTTAAGGCTTTGTTTCAGTCATTTGGGTTCAGTTTTGATAACACTTTGTTTTCAGTGTAATTCCCTAGAATGGCTCTAAAGCAGGGCTTGCAGCCAATGCTTTGTTTATCTTTCAGTCAGCAGGGAGAAACTCCAGGATTCCTCTACAGGACACATGAGGCCTAGTGCAGAGTGCAGACAAAACAGGATATTACTTTCTGATTTAGTTACATGCAAGAATTTCCCAAAGGGCTCTCAGGTTGCTTCCCCTAAATAATTTGCATGGCAAAGTGGTCCCAGACCTATCCTGCAACCTCTGCATATTAGCATGAGTAGGCATTGCCAAAAAGAAGTAATTCAGAAAGAAGAGGATTTAGCAAAAAATAAAGAAGATAGTTGAAAGAGTAATGATGAAGGCATGTATTTATGAAAGGTATTTTGAACATGGCTTTGAGAAGAAGGGTGTATGTAGACACTTATACTCAAACCTCTTTTCTGATAGGGGAAGAGTATCATCAACTCAAGGTAAAAAGAAATAAGTCACATTTGGGTTTCAAATGCATTGTCAGAATGTTTGGCATCTTCCTTACCATTGTATTGAATTTGTGCTAATATCTGGAATCTCCCCAGCTTATGATGTTTCAACTTATGATTTTTGACCTTCTGATTGTATAAAAGTATTCAGTAGAAACAATACTTTAACTTTTGAGTTTTAATCTTCTGGGCTAGTGATGTGTGAAGCCATGAAGGCAGTCAGTGGCAGCAAGCCATGGCTTACAGTCAGCTACATAATCACAAAGGAAATAACGAATGCTGTACAGTGTGTGGTATGCTGGTGTTTTTTGGATATAGGTATTCAATAAATTCCATGAGATACTCACCACTTTATTATAAAATATGCATTGTATTAGATAATTTTGCCCACCTTTAAGTGTTCTGGACACATTTAAAGCAGGTAACATATATAGATCTAAAATGTCCCCCCAAACTCTCATGTGTTTACAAGTGGGCTTTCAGGAAAGTGACTGGATAGTGATCATAATTTGATGGTATTATAGGGAAGTGGGGCCTAGGTGAAGGAAGTGGATCGTGGAAGCATCACTTTGGGGAATATATTTTGTCCTTGGTCTTTTCCTCTCTTGCTCTCGATTATTCTCTACTTCCTGGCTGCCAGTGAGCAGCTTTCCTCTGCCAGGCCCCTCTGCCATGATATTTTGCCTCACCAGAGGCCTAAAGCAATGAAGCCAATTGACCTTGGACTGAAATCTCTGAAACCATGGGCCAAAATAAGCCTTTTGCTTTGAAGCTGTTTATGTCAGGTATTTTAGTCACAGTGATAAAAAGCTAATTAACACACAAGGATGAGCTATGAAGTCGAGTCAACTAAGAGTATTAAACACATGTAGGGGAGATACATATATATTAGAATATTGTTCAGCTTAAAAAAGAAAGAAAGCCAGTCATTTGTGACAACATGGATGAAATAGGCCAGATATAGAAAGACAAATACTATGTGATCTGACTTCTATTAAACATCTAAAACTGTCAAATTCATAGAATCAAAGAGTAGAATGTTGGTGGTCAGGGGCTGGTGGTAGATAATGGAAAGATGTTGATAAAAGGGTGCCAGTTTTCATATATAAGATGAATAAGTTCTGGGGATCCAGTGTTCTCTAAGTAAGATGATAGATGAGATGTTAATTAGATTGTGACAGTCATTACACAAGGTATATCAAATCATTTTCATTGTAGGCCTTAATATATACAGTATTTTTTGCCAATTAAGTATTTAAAAATAACTTCAGGGCTGGGGATTTAGTTCAGTGGTTTCGCTGTCTGCTGCACAAGAGCAAGGACCCGAGTTTGATCGCCGGTACCAAAAAAAAAAAAACCAACAAAAAAAAACTTCAGATGGTTTGCCATTTCCCATAGGATAGAAATCAGGTCCCCTCTATCAAAAAACTTAGTTTATAGCCCTTTGTCTTCCCAGTCTCTTATACAACTTTGACTGCAACTACATAATGAGTTCCTCTATGAACTGAATTCTTGTCTTAATCACAGCCTTTGAATATGCAGTTCTATTTAAAATGCCCCTCACTAGTTGACAGTTTTCTCATTCTCGAAGGGCTAGTCAAGTAGAAATTTTCTAAGAAGCCACTTCTGACTCCTTAGGCAGGGAAATGCTTGGCACATAGTAAACACTCAATAAATTTTAGGTGTTATTGTTAGGCCATTAGTACTTTCCACCCCTGATTCCCATAGGACTTTATATTTATCACAGCACAAGTACTACTGTCATTGTTTGCACATCTTTCTCCCTCACTTGCCTGTGCTCAGCATAGGATCTGGCACAAAGTTTGTTAAATGTGTAAGATTTACACTCACATGCCTGGAAGTGACACAGGAAGTCAAGAAGATGAGTGATAACAAAACAGGGGTGGAAGGGTATGGAGACTGAAGCTCCTGTTGTCTTCTGAAGGGAAGGCATCTATTCTAGTCTAGGCAATTGTTGTGAGGCAGCAAGATTTAGATTTTTTTAAAAAGTTGCAAATCTAAATTTTTGTTTGAACACTAAATTTTTAAATCTTGGCAACTAATATGAATTTTAAAAACCATTGTGTGGTCCAAGAGAAACATGTTTGATGGTTGCCAATTTTGATCTTGCTAGAGAATGGAGATGACAGATGAGTGCTGACTGGTCTCCTGACAATACCCTGCTTCTCCTGGAGCCAGGATAACCCCTGGAGGGCTTTTAGCTTACATTAGGAATGTGGCTGCTGTTCTTTCCGCTTCACAAGAGGACATCGAAAACTGCCATTTCTCTGTCTCCATGAGGTTGCAAATTGCTTTTAAGTTGCCTGTGTTTGGGATCTGCCAGCAATACTATTCAAAGTTGGGTGTGGCATCTCTTTAGCAGCCATGTCTCTCTGGAATTCTGGACAATACCATCTCTGAGTAGGAAGAAAGAACAAGTGACCCCATCTTTAAATTGAACAAGGCAGGGAGGTAGTAATAATAAGGAGAACTGGATTCTCTGACTATAGGCCCTTTGTGTTTTCTCAGTAATCCTTTACAACAACCCTGCATGGCATGAATTTTCATCCTTTTTCCATTGATGGGGATATTGAGTTTAGAGAATAATAAGCTTAATATAACACACAAATAAAAAGTGCAGAGCTGGAAATTTAAACACTGGTGGTCTGGGTATAGCCAAAGACCTCAATCTTGTTCATTCCTCCATGATGTCCGCTTCAGTAGAGGTGGGTTTAACATGTGAGGAGTCATAAAGGTATCTTCCTGGCTTTCCTTTTTGATCTTTAAGGTTCAAATGATCATGGCAGGACAGGGCACTTCTCTGCTCTGATCTCATTCCACAGGCCCAGCAGATTTAACAGACAAGGAAGAGAGATCCAAACTTCTTGTGATAAAGATGCTTGCTCAACTCTCTTCAGGCTAGAATTTTCTAAAATATGATTGATTCTGGAACCCCATCCTGGAGCACTTATTTCTTTGAGAAATTATCCACTTACCCACAACACAAGACTCTCTTATGAGATTAAGAGGTGTAAGAATCTCCTGGGCCAAGGAGAATACTCAAGAGTAATGAAGCTGACTATTGCCTGGGAGAGGGATAAATTAGGGAATGGCTTACTGTGGAAGATCAGGAAAGGAAGAACTGAGTATACTTCTCTCAGCAGGATTTTAAACAGAATAGCTTGGCAAGATGTGGATATTTCTAGAATTAGAAGACAGACTGAATTATCACAAAATTCTTAGAAATCACCTATTTTTGCTGTAATTCTTGAAACCACATTTGAAAAATAAGGACTGAAAAATAGTGATCACAGAAGAGGCAAAGCAAGTAATGATCACACAGCTCAGCCATATACCCTTATTTCATAAGCTTGTTTTCTTAGTACCACCCTCTCCCTTTGAATCTTCTAAACAGTATATGACCACAGGTTGTGCCGAGTGGCTTCTTGCTATAGGCAAGCAAACACAGGCCATGTGATGACCACAAATGGTTAGCTGCTCTAGGAAGCATGCCTGATAAAATGCAACAGTGTTTGGGATTCCTAAGTGTCGCATCAAGGCGAATTCCAGCTTCTATTTAACTTTATGAAATGTCATAATTAAAAATAAATATGCCAGTCTGGGCTCCCACCCCTGGGTAAAGATTTCATGATCTGTTGTGCCATGAAAGGCTATTAGTTAGGGTAATTAAGCTGGGCTTTCTATCTCTGGCATTGCCTTTCACAGTGAGGATGAGGCAGAGCAGTGACTGGAAGTGGGTTGGGATGTAAAAACCTCAGAGCAGAAGGGTGTACGTCCCTAGCACTACTGAGAAAGGGTTCCTGGCTTTAGGCTATAGTAAGGGAATCTTGTTAGTTAGGACTGACAGGTGGTGAGCCATCCTTCCAGTTTGAATGAGCCTCATTATTTAATATTAGGTGCCAGAATGCCGGTAGGCATGGTTGGAAATAAATACATCTGAGTGTTGTCAGCAGTGTCATCTCAAATCTCACTTTGGATCCGTTTCAGAAGCTTTCTATCCCACTGTTGCTGGTAAGCACTATACAATGTAGTCAAAAGCTCAGCTCTTTGAGAGAAGAAATGGAGTTAACAGTGCCAGTTCTGCAGGATAAGGAGCTCTGGAGACATTGCATAATGACAAGTGGCCAGTAGCAAGCCTGGCCCTGGTCTGGAGTAGGCATTCAGAGGAGCGACCAGGGTTACTTTTGAGCAGCATGTTTGAGAACTTGGATGGGACTAGGTTTGAAATAGGGTTTGTCACTTACCATATGAATCTGCACATGGTTCTAATTTCACTTTTTTTCACTTGAAAAAGGAACAGCATAGTAATGTCTTATTATCTATTTACCTTGAAGAATTATTGACAATATCAAAGACATAGTATGCCTGGCATAATGTCTGGCATAAACATCATAGGGGTCAAATGCTAATGATTGCCAAATACTTAAATAAAATCTGAATTCATTCTTCATGGTCCAGATAACACTATTCTGTTTGTCCTTATTTCTGTCCCAGCTTGAATATGTTTAAAGTTGATCTATGCATGTACATCTGTGTGTATGAAAAAGAAAATAATAGCTATGCCTACTGTATACTATTTGCTGTATACTAATACTGTGCACACGAAATGCATATTATCTTTACAATAATATTTTGGGGTTTTAAAGATGATAAAGCTGAAGCACAGAGGAGGGTCAGTGATCGCTCTGTCCCTGTCACGTGTCCAGTGAGGGACCATGCCAAGATGCACACCCTGCAGCATTCCCAAAAGCTGTGTTAGTCCCCACTGTGCCACAGCCTCTTGCAAGATAAAGATGTATTCCTTTTCCCCTCTGTTCAATTCATTGCATTGGATTTTATAGGTAAAATATCATAAAGATAAACATTGGAATAGATCTTATGATAAAATTGACTTACTTCTGTGCTTTCAGATAAACATGGTACCCTTAATTTTCAGATAGCAAAACTGAGACAAAGGCTTCTAGACTTCTATGTAACTCCAGTTTATAATATATAAGCTCAGTGCTGTCCCTCTCACATTTCTCTTTATTCAGTTCAAGTTGCTTCCAGTTCATTTGTATCAGACCTGAACTAGCATCCTGAATGCCTGTGTCCCCATAGGATCAAACTGTCTCCTATTTTATTTATGTGAGTGTGTATGTGTGTGCATATACACATGTGTGCTGTGTACAATGTTAAAAAATGACTTTTTAAAAACAGTTTTAGGTTTACAGCAAAATTGAGAGGAAAGTACAAAGATATCCCGTATACCCTCTTTCTTCACATAGGCATATCAATATCTTCAACCAGAGTGGTATACTTGTTACAATTAATGAACTTATATGGACACATCACAATGACCCTAAATCTCTATTTCACATTAGAATTTACTCTTGGTGCTATACATTATGTACATTCCCGCTGCTCTACATCTTTATCAGCATTTGATGTTGTCAATATTCTGGGTGTTAGACATTGTAATGGCATGAAGTAATATCTCTGTGTTGTTTTACATTTCATTTCCCTAATGACATGGTGTGGAGCATCTTTTCATATGATTATTTATGTATCTTCTTTGGTAAGGTATCTTCTTTGGTAAGGTATCTGCTTTGGTAAGGTATCTGCTAAAGCCCGGCTCATTTTTAAAATCAAGTTGATCATTTCTTTTTGTTGTTGTTCAATTCTTTTATTGGTACATTTTAGGTATACAACACAATTACATTTCTCATTGAGAATTGTACCTTTACATAATGCATCTTGGTTCTTATTTTTTCCCCATTCCTAGCCCTCCCTTCACACCCTCCACCC
>NW_004624784.1:6101185-6135006 GCF_000247695.1 Heterocephalus glaber | reverse complement strand
GTGGCCCAAAAGCCCTTTCCTCTGGGCTGGGAGCAGCGGGAGTAATGATGGTCGGGAAGCCCCTTCCTCTGGACCAGGAGCAGTGGGACGGAGGCTCAGAAGCCTCTACCTGTGGGCCGGGAGTGGCAGGACTCAGTACCATGGTCTGGTTGTCCAGTGTCCTCTGTGTCTTTGTAGTGTGGAAGCAGGTGGCTGTACGGGGGGTGGGGGGTGTCCAGTGGATTGTTGCTGGGGCTCAGGCTGATTCGGCGTGTTCCGCGCGACTCGCAACCTCGTTAGGGTGTGCGCAGACCTGCCTGTCTGCAGTGGTCTAATTCCAAGTTGATCATTTCTTATTGTTCAGTTTTAAGAGTTTTTGGTCCATTTTGAAAACAATCCTTTTTCAGATAGGTCTTTTGTAAATATTCCCCTGGTCTGTGGTTTGGTTTCTCATTCTCTTGCTACATTCATTTGCAGAGCAGAAGGTTTTAATTTTATTGGAGTTTAGCTTATTAATTATTTCTTTTATAAAGGGCAGATAGCCAATAAATACATGAAGAAATGTGCAAAATATCACTTGGCACTAGAGAAAGGAAGTAAAACAACAGTGAGATTGCATCTTACCCCAGAAAGAATGGTCATCTTTAAGAAATCAAATAATAACGAATGCCGGTGAGGCTATTGGGAAAAGGAACCCTTCTACACCATTGTTGGGAATGCAAACTGGTACAACCACTTTGGATATCAGTGTGGAGAATCCTCAAAAAGCTGAAACTAGGAATTCCATTTGACCTAGCTATTCCTTTCTAGTTATCTTCCCCAAAGAATTAAAGATATATTACAGTGATACATACATACACCCATATTTATAGCAGTACAATTCATAATAGCCAAATCTTGGAAGCAGCCTGTATATCCATCAAGAGATGAATGGATAAAAAAAGTATTTACATACAATAGAGTACTCCTCTGTCATAAAGAAAGATAAACTTGAGTCATTTGTAGGAAAATGGATATCCCTTGAGGCCATAATGTTAAATGAAATAAATCAGACATACAAGCTTAAATATCACATGGTTTCTCTTATATGAGAAACCCAAGATATAAATAAATTAATGAACAAAATAAAAGATAGATAATAGGGAGTAGGGAGCTACATCTTTGTCAAAGGGGAAGGGGACAAAAGATGGAGAGATGGGGGAGGGAGATAAAGGAAGGGGATAAAAAAGGAAGTAAGATGGGTTATATACATATATCAATTCCCAACAAGAAGTGTAAACATTATGTACTACGAACATGTACTAATAAATTATTTCTTTCATGGACTATGCCTTTAGTTGAATCTAAAGAATCATTACAATGCTCAAAATCATCCAGATTTTTCTATGTTTTATAGTTCTTTTAAACTTAGGTTTATGATCCATTTAAGTTACTATTTGTGAGGGATAAAAGGTCCTAACTTATTTTTGCTTGGTGATATTGTAAAAATGATTCTATATCTAAGTAACTAAAATTTTTTAAAAATTAGTTTCCTCACATATAGAGTTTCTCTTCCCTAATATGAATTAAATTAGATATACTTTTTTCTGATAAAACACAAGCACAATCATGACAAGGTAACCAAAAGCTTTGTCAGTTGAAAGATTCCTGGTTGTCATTTGCTTGACTTGGCTTTGGGACAATAAGTGAGAATTCCATGCTCACTTGGGCCAGGGCAGATTTTGGTCTTTCTTGATTCTATCTAAGGATCGGTTGAGAAACCATGTGATTCTAATAGACGTAAGCTCCCAGATGCCCAAGAAGGAAAAACTATAATGACTGGCTAGAAGAATCCATTATTTACTTACTACAAGCCTCAGTTTCTGTGTGAAGGTAGAATCCAAGGATTCTACTGGAACCAGCTCTAAGGAAGCCACAAAATGCCCTAAGGGAGAATTTGTTAGCAGGGCGTTGACCATGCCCCAAGTGCCATCAGTTTATACAGTGGACCCTCAAATTGTGACCAGCCAGATATATAAACAACTTGAGTTACGACCAGAATTTTAGTTTTAATTTATGACCAAAGTCTTGAATTACAATCCAAATGCCAGCCACTTGTGGTTCCAGATGGTCTCAGATACAGATTTAATCCTTAAAGAGTTCTGGGAGGAACATTACAACATCCTTTCCTGTGTGGGGTTAATTGAAAAATCCTGGGCCAATGTCTCTCTAAGGACACTGAGATCTGCCTCTATACAGGAGAGAGAGTTAGAAGGCTGTGTAGAGGAGCCTGAGCCTTCAACTGACCAACTTGATTTACAACCAGCCCTCATGAATTGATTGAGTTTTTAAGTCAAGAGTCCACTATATCTGTGTAGGAAAGAATACATTTCTGGTCCCTTATCCTTCCTGCTCAATCTTCTCCATCCAATCTTTAATTCTGGAGGCCCAGAGGCAAAGTGGGAAAGAGGCAAAGGCAGAAGTGAGCAAGATGTAGGAGTGAAAAGTCAGCTGCCCTCTGCCACTCAGAGGCAGTCTTTGGCCTGAGGCAGGCTGGGAGTAGAAGAGGAAGAACGTTTTAACCTAGATAAGAATATGGAGTTACGTGATTTTGACTGAGAAGTCAGTGTTTATATTATTATAGTGACTGTTCTTGTAGATGAAAGTAAGTTCAAGACTACCTGAAAATGATGAGAAAAAGCTGTATAATTTGTGTGTTGTTAATGTTTTTGCTTAAACTTAAAAAAATTTTCTGATTTAATTGTATTACTGGTGGATTTGTTCTAAATGATATTCTTCAGAATAGGTTGCTTAGTTCGTTTGTGAGGCTGCATTTATGACTCTGTGTTTCCTTTACATGATCTCTACAATCAGCTTTGGAAGTTTAAATCTGGCTTACTTTTCCACTTACGCTTCTGGAAGGAGACTACCTGGTCCTGTTGGAAGGGTATATATAATGGACTCATAGAACTGTCACCAGACAGGGTCCGGTGAAATGCCTAAAGCCCAAGATAGGGGACAACTTTGACTTACTCCATCCAATGGGCAATTTGCAGCTGCACTGACTTCCAGCACAGAAAAATTTTCAGGATGGGTCAGTAAGAGGCATAAAGGGATTTATTAGGCAGAATTTTAAAAGCACACACTCAATGAAATAGAGTGCAGCTGTTCTCAAGGAAGAGAGACAGAGGCATCTTTATGGCCTTGAGCTGGGTGTATTTATGGGAGGCTTGGGAGTAGAAATCTGTAGAACTTGTGAATCTATGGAAACAAGGGATTCAATGTACAGATGAAAGGCCAGAGCTCTTTCTGTAGGGGAAAGGTGATGGGTTATACACAGGTAAAAGCCATCCAGGTGACAGAGAGGTAGTCTATCATACAGAAAGTGCCCTGAGGCAAAGACTGTTAGCAATGCAGGGAACATTTCACCATTTTACAGGTGAAAAGGGATGATCCCTTTTTTTACCTGTGAATGGCCAAGGTCCCTTTACAAGTAAAAAGATGTCTGTAAGGCTTATCTTGTGTCTTTAAGGACCTTAGGCATTTTTTTCTGACTGGGTTTATGTACTGAGCTTGTAGTTTTTATTAAAAGTACAATTTTAAAATTATGATTTTTCTTGTCTCCTGTCTTATTTTTTCCTTTTTGCCTCAGAGCTAGTATTCTAGTCCAATGCTACTTGACGAGGACTAGTCTAGTAAATAGTCATTTTCCAAAATTGATTAATCTCTTTTTGAAAAGTAAAAGCATTATTTGTAGAGTGCAGGGATCTAGATATGTTAATCAACTTAACTTTGTTAATTATATTAAAATTATATATTCTTACTGTTTTCTTATCTACCTCCTCTTTTTAAGAAGAATGTATTAAAATATACTATGTTTAGAAATTTATCAGTTGCCCCTTGTGATTTTATCAGTTTTTTATGTATTCTAAGGTTAGTTTGATGGAACATATATGTTAGATTTGTTGTATATTTTGGTGGAATTTTATATTTATTATGATAAAATATCCCTTTTTATTTAGATTAAGCTTTATTTTGTCTTCACATTAAATTTGTTAATTCTGTTGAATTCTATATTTTATTTTGTCTACTATTTAATATCAACACATCAGATGGTTTTGGTTTTACCTTTTCTATCCCTTTTCAACCATTCTATGTAATACTGTTACTGGCCACTCAGGTTCATGTGCTCAGGTTCCTTTGCTTGATGCTGACCAAGTCAAAGGTGGCTGTATATTTTTGTAAAAAAAAGAAAGCTCTCTCTGAGAAGATAGAGGGGCCCACATCCCACAGAGTAGTGTGTGATGGATTCCCAAGAGGTAGAGTCTAGATTCTTATGTACTTTCAGCAAAGAATTACAAGTATACACCCAATGATAAAAGAAAAAGCAGATGTATTTATTGATGTTAACTTAGTGTGTGGGTTTGTGCCAGCAGAAAAAAAAGGGTGGCACGAACAGGAAAAAGTAGTCCCTGGTTGGTGGAAAAAATAGGAAGAAAAAGATAAGTCAGGCTTTGAGATTTAAACAATGTGTGCCTTGCATAAGGCATCTCTCATTGGACCTCTCTTATGATTGACAGAAATGAGTGATAGGGTGCTGAGTTATCTCAAGGGTATCTACTGTGCAGGACTTACCCATAATTTATTCTGTTATAATCACTTGCCTGACATCCAGTCTTTATGTAAGAACCTTTAATGAATTTCAGCTGGGGAGAAGGTTACTAAAGGAATCTAAGGCACAGTGTGCTCTTACTTGAGCTTTAGAAATTTCCTGGATCTTTGTTATTCTTATTTCTGCTTCTCTTAGAACAGTGGAAGGAGGACTGGCCCTAGGATGCTTTGCAAGTTCAGGTGGATGGAGGGAGAGTGGTCCCACAGTTGTGCTAGCTGCATTAATGCCATCTCACCAGGTACAGATGGGTAAGGGTCTTCTATAGTAAGGAGCAGAGGGGAGGGGGAGCACAGGGAGATGATGCAGACCTCCATACTTGCTTTACTGTATTCAGTGAACTTCAGCTCATTCTCTACTCTCTTGCGGAAAGATAACCAGGCTTCTAGTCTCCTGGGGCCAGCATCTTTATATTTTGTCACTTATTTTGAGCTGGGGACAGGAGGGGCTATTGGCCATGTGCTCAACAGGAGAAAGTTTGGAGAAGTTGCTTATCTCTAAAAGAAAAAAAAAAATCTAACTTTTAAAGTTTCATTTTGCAGTGCTGGTTACAAAATTTTCATCAGGTGAATCTTTTGTAAACATCAAAGAACTTTATTTTGGTTTTATATCTAATACAAGAAACTCCATCTTAAAGCAAACATTGTCCCTGTGAAAATGACCAGGGATAAAGAAGGGTATTCTATTGATAAATGGATAAATTCTCCAAGAAGATAAGCAATATTTAACATGTATGTGTCTAACAACAGAGCATCAAAATACATGAGGCAAAAACTGATAGACCTGTAAGGAAAATTATACAAATACACTATTATAGTTGCTGACATTAAGACATCTCTATCAGTAATTCACAGATATGTATATTCACAGATGTAGCAGACAAGTAATCTGCAAAAATATAGTTGAACTGAGTAGTATCATCAATCAGTTGGCTCTAATTGACATTTGTAGATTACTTCACTCAACAATAGAAGAATACACATTCTTTCAAAGTTCAAATGGAATATTCACCAAGATGGACTGAATTCTGAGACTAAAAACAAACCTTAAATTCGAAAGAATAGAAATCATATAAAATATTCTATGTTCTCAAGTCATAATGGAATTAATGTAGAAATCAATAGTAGAATAATAACTGGAAAAACTCAAAATGCAGCATATTTCTAAATAGCACATGGGTCAAAGAATGAAGTCTCATAGAAAATTTAAAAATATTTAAATTCAATAAAAATAATACAATTTATCAAAATATATACAATGCAGTGAGAGCAGTGCTCAGAGGGAATCTATAGCATTGAATACATATATATATAAAAAAAGAAAGATTTAAAATCAACAACACAAGTTTCTACCTTAGGAAAACAGGAAAAGGGCCAGTTAAATCTGAACTAAGCAGAATAAAAGAAATAATAAAGATAAAAGTAGAAGTCAATAAAATGGAAAACAAAAAAATATAAAGTCAAACCAAATACTGGTTCTTTGAAAATATCAATGAAATTGATGATCTTTTATTTAGTTTAAGAAAAAAAGAAAAACCATACAAATTACTATATCAGGAATAAAAGAGGGGTCATCACTAGTGATCCTATAGACATTGATAGGATAATAAAAGACTAGTATAAAACATTCTGTGCAAACAAGAGCAATAACGTAGATAAAATAGATCAATGACTTGAAAGAATCTGTTTTATAACTGGTGAATTTATGTATTTGTAGTTATTTCAATTATTTATATGTTTCAATTCTTTCTGCCTTCCTACTGGGTGTTTTCTGTTTAGCAAATTTTTTTCTTTTTTTTTTCTTCTTCTATCTTCAAATGAATTAACCTAGTTAAAAAATTGTACTTCTTCCTGGCTCAACCCTCCCAGTGTGGAGGCCACAAATTCTGTTGCTAATGTTTAAATAGTTTACCCTAATAGAAACTAACAAACTTCTTATCCCTTATTTCCTAGTTCTCCTTGATTTTCTAGTAATAGAAAATCTGATTTTAGTTGAGATTTGACTGCCTAGAATAGAGATCACCCTTTTCAGCTTTTCTTGCACCTATATGTGGCTATAAATTATAGCAGTCTGAGCCTTAATAATAGCAGTGATGAAGGTAGATGTATGATTTGTACAATGTCCTAAGAAAGTGGGAGATAAACAGATCACAAGGCAGAGACAGTCTGTGGCCTTAGCACTGCCCAATGTGTCCGATCTCATCAGAAAGCAGAGACCACTCTTTTCAGGAGGTGTTTTTTAAAAAAATAATTTATTAAGATGAGATTCTAAATTCAAATGTTGTAAAATGAACAATTTTAAAGCAAACAATTCAGTGGTGCTTAGTACATTCACAATGTTGTGTAAAAACATCTTTAATTTCCAGATATTTCTATCACTCTAGAATAAAACAGAATTAAGTAGTTTTTCCTTGTTCTCTGCTCTCTGTCCTCTTGGCAACTACCAACTTTGTTTTGTCCCTAGAGATTTATCTATTCTGGAAATTTCATATAAATGGAATTGAGCTTATGGTCTTATAAATGGAACAGAGCGGTAAAACAGAAGCAGAGATATGGGGCTACATAACTAAATGTCAAGCTCACTTGCTTTTTTCATTCTCTGGTTTGAAGTTGAGATCTCTGCACTTTTCAGAGTGGTCTTCAGGAATCTCTTTCCTGTAGTCACCTTAAATGCCATCTCCCCAGCATCCTCTTTGTTTCTGGTGTCTACTTCTGAAGTGAGAGAAAAGGGTAGGGGTGAGGGGAAGTACTCTCTGCTCTTCCTGCTTCCAGCAGTCCCCACTAGGCTGTCACTGAGATTATATTTGCAATACCTTTGAAGACTTTTCTTGCCTTTTATAATCCAGAAGTGGAGGGAGACAGACCAGAGAGCTCGCTACGCTTATTATCATGTCTTCATAGCTGCTTTGTGAAGTAGATCTTATTATTACAAGTATTCCCACTTTACAAATGAGGAAACTGAGGCTCACAGCAAGCAAGTAATTAGCTCAAGATAATATGATAGGAATAGCTGGGGTACATGTTAGTTTGACTTTCAAACCTAGTTTAGCTAGTGCTCTATGTTGCCAGAGTTTTAGCTGAACCTGAAAAGAATCTGTGGGATGATGGAAGGGCAGTGACCCTAGCAGAGTCTGGAAAGAGGATTCAACAAATGTTCTTTGAGGAGGCAACTAGTATTTTGTACTCTCCTATTCAAATCAACCTGAATGACTCAATGTTTTCTTGTATTTTATGCATTTTGCTTTGCTATTAGAATTGGCTGAATATTACTCTTGGCATTGAGCTAGTGACCTTTTTTTCCCTCATGTTTGCATTCAGTCAGTTGGAGGTTGCATTCTGTCCCTGTATACTTCCAAGAGATCTGGTTCTGTAGCCATGTCCCATCCAGTGCTATTGACTTACTGTTTCCTCACTTGACATTTCAGCTGCTCACCTCCCACCCACAGCATCAATGTCAAGTGCAATTTTTTAATGCCTTCATTCACACTTGCTCTTTACATTTTTTTACTCAGTGCTAAGATTGAACCCAGGGCCTTCACACTGAGCTTCCTTGGAAACCTTTTTTATTTTTTTAGTTTGATACTGCCACATACTTTTAATCTCAACACAAGGGCATACCAAGGCAGGAGGATCACAAGTTAGAGCCCAGCCCGGGGAACTTAGCCGTCTTTTCTACTTTTTAAAGCCATTGTGCATAAGCTCAGTTGTCAGTTGTAGCATCAAGAGGTCTTCTCCTGTATGAGCCCATCAGCCTAAGACTGTGTTATGGTTTAGACCTACAATGTCCCTTGCAAGACTCGTGTGCTCAGAGGCTGGGCTTTTGGAAGTTGATTGGATCATGGTGTACTATATTCATCAGGGAATTAATCCACTGACGAGTTCAGGGCTGAATGTGCTGTTATGAGGTAGGGTCTAGTAGAAAAAGGTAGGTCACTAGGGGTGTGAACTGGAAGGGTGTATCTCCCTCCCTGACTCCTTCCTTCTAATCACTCTGACTTCTGGCTGCCATGACACGAGCAGCTTTCTGCTGCTATGCCCGTGCCATTTCTGCCTTGGAGCCAACTGATTATGGACTTAATCTGTGAGCCAAAATAAACCTCTCATCCTTAAAGTTGTAGGTATGTATTGGGTATTTTGTCCCAGCAATGAAGAAGTGACCAAGACAGACTGTTTGCTGCAATCTGTGGTGAATCTGGCCACAGGGTTGTATCTTCCTAAGGGCTATCTCAAAGGATGCTTGACATTTGGTTGCAAAACTTAGCTCTTATGGGCATCAGAGACAAACTCAAGCAGTGCTCAATTTGTGGCATTGGTGGTGAAGGAAGTTTTTCCTGATCCGGCAGATTTGAAGCCAGAAACAAAACAGATGGGAGACTCTCAACCACAAAAGTGTCTCACAGTGAACAAGAAGAACATTCAGAAGCAATTTAAAAATCTGTGTCTAGAAAGCTCATGGATGTAATAAGATATCATAGGAGGAAGCTAGGAAGAGTGTAAACACTTTTCTATACTATCTCTTCACAGCTGCAGTATTTCACTAGAGAAAGGTATAATAATTTAAAATATTAAAAAACCTGTCTACTTTTATATCAATTTCCAGCAAACTTGGTTTTACCCCTAAGCAACCTGTACATATGGGTTGCTCATGTATTATAGTCCCTTTTAAAAAATATATATATATTAACAGTTTTGTTAGCTATAAACCACAAACCATACAACTCATCCATTTAAAGTATACAATTAAATAGCTTTTAGCATATTCTCAGGTTGTGTCAGTCCAAAAAAGAAATGCCATACCTATTAACGGTTGCTCCCTATTCCTCCCATGCAATTTTTTCAAATTCTAGACAACTACTGATCTACTTTCTGTTTCTATGGATTTGCCTGGTCCAGATATTTCATATACAGGAGCCACCCCACACCCTTACCTGTGGTTTTACTTTCTGTAGTTTCAGTTATTTGCAGTCAGAATATTAAATGGAAAATTCTAAAATAGTTCATAAATTTTATTTTATTTTGTTATTTAAACTTCTATTAGTTCTTTATAACATATGCCATAAATATTACTCTGATTTGCTCATTAAATATTATACACATATATTGAATCATGACACTATAATCCACACATATATACAATTGAAATAATTGTATATATGTATACAATAATTGTATATATGTATATTGTATATAATTGAAACAGTAATACCAAAACAAATCTAGAAATATTGCTTATTTACATTATTATGACATTAAAAGATATCTTCCCTTATATATGTATATATATATGTAACAAGTTAGATCATGGAGTTTGAATCTGGTTTTCCACTGAACATTGTGTTATGAACAACTTCCTATTTCAACAGGTATCTGCTTTATTTTTCCTGGCTTCATACAATGACCAAACATGAATGTTTAAATAATCAACTGTTACTCAGAATTTTTAGTTCCATTCAGTTCTTTCACTGTACAAAGATTATTTACATCCAGAATTTTTGTGATATACTTTTAGGACACAACTTGCAAGATGTAAGGATACATATATTTAATAAAATTTAAAGGTGAATTCATTTTATTTTTGACTTTTTATTGTAGAAAATTTCAAATGTACATAAAAGAGAATAGCATAGTGAATCCCCATTTGCCATCATCCAACTTCAATATCAGCATTTTGCTAATCTTGTTTTAATTACCTACAACTCCTTTTTGTTTGCTCATTTTATTGGAAAATTTTACAGTAAATACCAGATGGTAGGTAAATATTATGTTGTATAAGTTGTGTGTGTATATATTCCTGTTAGTATTTCCTTAATATCATCTTGATCTTTAAATGGTTTCTTAAAATTTGTACCTAAAGTTTACATATATATTTTTTGTTATGTTTCTAGTCTCTTTATAACATAGCAGACTCCTCCCACCTCTTCCTGATACTGATTTATTGGAGACATTGTTTTATCAGTGTGATAGAATGTCCTGTATTGCAAAGCAGTTTTATTTCTTACTTGTGCTTTTAACTTCTATCTATCCATTTTATATAAATTGTAGTGAGATAGAATCTTGAGTGGATCTTGATTGAATCTTTTTCTCGGCAAGAATATGACAAGGTTGCTACCATATATTATTTTCATTGTATTATATCATGAGACACACAGTCTGTATTTAATCATCTCATTTCTAGATATACAATGTACACTACTGATCAGTGAGTTCATATGATACCAGTGAGGCCTACCTCTTACTCATTTCCCAAGTAAACTATCACCTTTTCTTTTTGGTACCAGGGATCAAACTTAGGACCTTGTGCTTGTGAGGCAGGCGGTGGAGCCACTGAGCTAAATCCCCTACCAACCTATCACCTAACATTTTTATCACCCACTAAAAAAAGTGTAATTTGGTTCTTAGAATATATCTCACTCTAACATTTTGGAAATATTTGTAAAATGAAGAGTCCTACATCTAGGCCGTGTAAGATTCACTTATGATTGTCTTATTTTTTCTTGAATAAAAATACAAAAGTTTAAAATTGTTTACTATTCTGAATAAATAGAATTTCTGATGGAATTCTGGGCCATCCTGCCCTGGGTCTGGGCTGTAAACAATCCCCTTGTCCCATGTAAACACATTGTGTATAGACTACTGAACCATTAGTCACTTAGTACCTGTCTCAGTTATCAGACCAACTGTCATGGTATCAGAGTGCTTATGTTCAAGTAACCCTTGTTTTACTTAGTAATGGCCCCAAGATACAAAAGTAGTGATTTTTACAATTCAAATATATTAAAGAGAGGCCATAAAGTGCTTCCTTTATGTGAAAGGTAAAAGTCTTTGACTTAATAAGGAAAGAAAAAAATCATATGCTGAAGTTGTAAAGATCTATGGTACAAGATATTTGGAGAGAGAAATCAGATTCACATAAGTTCTATTCATTGTATTATTACAATTGTTCTATCATTAGAGCTATTAATCTCTTCCTATGCATAATTTATAAATCAAATTTTATTATAGTAAATATGTATACGACAAAACTTACTATATAAAGAGTTTGATACTTTTTAAGGTTTCAGGCATTGACTAGGGGTTGTAGAATGTATTCTTCATGGATAAGAGGGGCTACCATAAGTAGACCCACGTAACATGTAGTCTTTTGTGTCTTGCTTGTTTCTCTTAGCATAATGTCTTCAAGTTCAACCATGTCATAGAATGTATCAATACTTCTTTTCTCTTTATTGCCAAATAATATTTCATTGTATTATTATAGAGTACTGGTGGTGAATGTTTTAGTTTTCAGTGATAACAAACAGCTGGCTGCAGCATGTGGGCCATAGGCTTGCCATCACTGATATAGAGCATTGCATTCAACTGAATAGGCCCCTTAGCCGCACAGATATAAACCAAGCCTGGGCTCACTGCACTGATGGACGGTTTTTTTCCTACTGAGGCTTTAAACAGAGAAGCCAGGGGTTTTGGCTGTTGTAAACTCCTGGGCATGCTTTACTCAAAGCAGTGTTTTTGCAAATTTACTTTTGTTTATTTGGTGGTGCAGTGGGTGGGAAAAAATGTTTCTTGGCACTATTTGCACTGCGCCTGCACTGTGGGTCATTCTGACAGAATGGATAGTGTTTGTGTGTTTGTCTTAGAGTTTTGCATGAGACACCAGCACAGAGAAAGGGAGCCATTGGGGCTGATTTCAAAAACCTTCTATTATTCTGGGCTCACTCAGCGTGGCTTTGAGGCCCAGGTGCTCTAGTCCTGTACTGAACTGGACAGAGACTGATACTCACTTCTCTGCAGCCTGGGAATGGTCATGTTGAGATTTTGGATCAGAACCTTGGAATAACAGTGGTGTTTCCTCAAAAGTACCATTAGTATAAGCTACAGTAATTTTCCTCCCACAGCTTTAAATTCAGTGGCTCAAGAGGAGAGAATGTGGAAGAGAAAGGGCAAGAGCAGAGCAGATATCACATGGTGGCTGAGACACTATATTATGATGTATTCAGGGACAGCTGGGGTTCACTTGGAAGGGGAGGGATTTGAAGTTTAATAATCAAGCTAAGACATTATAACTTGTGCTTTACAGTCATAAGTGTGTGCAGTTGCGCGTATGGATTACCTTTATAGTGAGAGCATTGGGTTGGAAGTCACAGATTAGCAGCCTGGTGGCTGATGGTGATCACTCTGTGAACACATGTGGCTTGATAAACACAAGTTTTAGGCTTTAATTTAAATGCCTGAAGAAAAATATGTATTCTCTCTTTAGTTTTCCACAGAGCTTTTGTCTCACATCATCCTGATTCATACATTCATGTTGTGCAGTGTGATTCAGAGTGGCCTTGGTAAAAGGGCTTTTTATAACCTATCCCCACTCGTGGACCTGTAGACTGAACCAGCAGTCCCTTATATGGGCAGTGAGGACAGCCATTTTTCACCAGCCATCAACTGTAGTCATGAGAAGTAATTTCTGTTTTCACCAGTCTAATGCCATTTTTTTGTAAGGAATTAATAAATCAAGGTTGATAAATTGCTGGGAGAAAACAAAAATGTATATGCTTCCACAGATTGGTACACCATGAAAGATAACCTCACTCCCTTACATCCTGCTTCTTTCTAGGGTAGGGCCCAGAACCAGTTTTTAGTTTATACCATTTGTTTGAACTTACATCAGTAGTCCTTCCTTCAGGAGTTTTTGTTTGCCACACTCGTCTCTCAGTCTCTCAATGCGTCCTTGATGATTGGTTTTATAGTACTTCAAATATCAATGAATAGGTGACAAAGGCATATTTGGGGTCAAGGATGCTTTCTAAGGCTCTCAGATTTTCAGTACACAGGAATGTCTGTTCTATTTATCAGAAGGCCAACCCTGAGAGTAAAGGGGAAATCATTTCATGAGAAAATGACCTCTTTTTCTAGGGATGTTATTTCTACCCTTTGAATGACAATATTATCAAATTATAGGTACATGGAGCTTTATATATTTTAAAATAATCTCACATAAGCATCTTATATTATGCTAATTCCTAAGATAGGGAAGACAGTATTATTCTGACCTTACACAGAAGGGAGCTGAAACACCAAGAAACTAAGAGCCCACTCAGAGACATGCAATTATGTGGCTGTAACATGAAACTTTATGACTTTCCATGCATAATACAAAATCTATTTCTTTAGGAAAATATAATCTTTTTCTTCTTATTTGTCTTCTTGATTTCAAGGTCTGGAGACTGGGGCAGTATTGTGATAAAGAAAGAAGAGAACTGAAGATACCCAAGCTCAGTTCAGTGTGCAATTTTGTGATAAATTACTAAAGGATGTTCTCAGAGAAAAGGTTAAGTGTGGGAGTGTTGAGAACCACTGACACATAATATAAAGTATAATAAAATCAGTATAGTATGGAAAGATAAGAGGGTTTGCCATGAACTTGATCTAATAGAATCAAATCAAGTAATCTCCACAGCCACACAAGCAGGATATAAGAACTGCAATCTCTGATCAAGGCATTCCCATGCAGATAAAACCCAGCCCAAGGGGCTGGCCATGGTTTGTCTTCACAACTCTAAGCTTCTGGGGAAATGTTATATCAGGAAGTATATCAGCTAAAAGTGTGTGAAGTTTAAAGCCAAGAGTAAGAAAACAATGAGAAACATTATCAGACCTTGACAAAGGAAAATGGAGATGGTTTACACAAGCAACAGAGCTCCTTGACAGAAATACAGCTTATAGGAAAATGTTTAGGGGAAGTTCAGTTTCCTAGGAAAGAAAGAATACAGTACAAGGACAAGCTTGGTGGGTATGCGTCTTGGAAGTATCACGGAAATCTTAAACATTTGTTCATCAAATTGGTACTTGTCTCTCCTGCAAATGTCTACCTAAGGGCATGGGCTTGAAGCAGTAGATGTGTAGATATGAGCCTGTGGTGCCCTTATAAAGCCCAGTTACAAACTCTACATAAACCCCTGAGACACACTGAGAATTTTGATTCTGTGAAAATGTTGACTGTTTACCACCATGAGAGTAAATTCTGAGAAATTGTGCAACAAATAAATTGTCCATCTTTGACAGTCACTAAGAGCTATAATTAAAGGAACAAGCTCCAATTCAAAGGAAACAAATGGATGAGCATATAAACAGGGATCTCATTAGTGACTTAAAAAAATATTTTTTCCTAGGGCAGCTCATCTGTTGAGAGTCACGGTGTCAGGTCATATATACCTATAAAGTGGTGTTAGGACATTTCTGGATGCATGCTCTAATTCTTGGTCACTCATTTCTTGCAGCATTAGTGGACTTTATTCCACATATGGGCATGCTGGAAGGACTGCAAGATAATCCTGCTAGAGATCTGTTTATATAAGAGCAGAGATCCCTCTCAGAAAGGGGGAGATGAACAGCCAGGGTTTGGCTTAGAGACCTTATGGATGAGTGCAGGAGAGCAAGAGGCATTTTAAATGCAGGACAAGTGTTTATTACTCTGTTGTCCACTGATTCAGCAACTTGGAATTCATATCTGAGCTTGAGGTTTAGGGAGCTCCAATATAAAATGAAAACTTAAAAGGTTGGTTTGCTAAAATCTCCATGGGCTACTGAGCCAGCAGAATTGTTGTCAGCAGATATAGGATGGTACTCTTGTCACTGACATCAGTGTCCCTAAAGTGATGTGTGTGTCGTAAGTCAGGCCATCAGATGCAGTGGGGATATTGATGAGAAATATCATCATATTGATGATCAGCTCTCTCTGCTTGTAGAGAGCAACAGCAGCATTTTCCACGGTCAAGGACTGAATATCAGTGATCCAGATCAGCCCTGAACAGTTGGTAGCCTTGGCGGAGGCACTGGAGGAGTGGTGGAAGCCACTGGTACAGCTGCTTCATTGTCAGTGGCAACAATGGTAGTCACCATTACTGTGATCCAGAGCAGAAGGGGAAAAAAGTGGAGGGAAGGCAGAGGGGATGCCCACAAGTGAACCTGTGCCTTCTCAGAGCTATTTAAATAGAATATTTTGTTTCTGCAGCCTGATTTTTTGCCACAGGAAAGTACAGGCTGGAGGAACACAGATGATATGAGGAGCAAAGGAGGCTTGTGTTCCTTAAGATACAGGTACCCATTAGACTACACTTTGGTCATTCCTGAGCCCAAATTACCTAGTTTGACTTGGAAGTATTTGTTTGTTAAGTCAACTCTAGCCAGGCAGAGGAAGGGCCAGGTAGATTTTTTGGGTTCAGGTGGTCCACAATCTCTCCCTTCTACTGGCTACAGGAAGAGAATTTGAAGGAAGAGAAATGCAGTCTGAAATATGTAGAATGTGCGGTGGTTCAAAACTTTGGTAACACCAAAGGAAATCTTTGGCGTTACTGATGGTAAAAGAAAGCCAAGTTGCCTGGGACCACATTAGCTTTAGGTTCAGAAGACAGAAGGACCAGAGGAGAGTAAAGTCTGACAGGGGAGAGCAGTTAGATTAGTGAGAAAGTAATCATGATTAGAGGAAAGTAAAATAACAAAACAAAACAAGACAAACAATCAGAAAAAGATTTGGGGAGTAAATAGAATGACACAGGAAATATACTAGGTGTCTTAGTCTTTTTTACTTGTTGATAAGACATAATACCCAACACCTGCAACTTAAAGGCAAGATTTATTTTGGCTCACAGTTTCAGAGGATTCAGTCCAAGGTTGGCAGGCTCCAAGACAGAAATAGCATGATAGAAGGGCCTGTTGTGGAGGAAAGCTGCTCACATCATGACAATCATGAAGCCAGGAAGGGAGATAGACCCTTTTAGTGCTCAGCCCCAGTGACCTGTTTTTTCCAATCAGGCCTTACCTCCTAATAGCACATTCATCTATGGAGCTCACCAATGAATATAGTGCCCCAGGATCTGATAATTTTCCAAAAGCTCCACCACTAAACACATGAGGCTGTGGGAGGGGGCATTCTAGATCCAAACCATATCACTAGGCAAAAGAATATAGTACTTTTATAAGTTTGCCTCAAGATAAAGAGCTCCTTACTAGTAATAAAAACTGGCTACAATTTCCCAAATAAGAAATGATTCACTCTAAATTGGAACATTAAAGGATATATGAGGAAGAAGAATTGAATTTAGAAATAATGGAAGAGGTGATAATTGGCTTTAGTGAGACCTACGAAGCAGAAGAAAAGGATGGAGTCATTGTAGATACTCACTGAGAATGGAGGTCATGTATGAGTGATTGTTTTATCTCAGGGTTTAGCACAATCTCTAGCACACAGCAGGCACTTAATGAATATTGTCACACTGAAACCTTTTTATAAGGTTATATATTTGGAAGTAGTATCAACAAATGGTGTTTATATGTTACATGTTCTTCCATATTTTTCTGTATCAATTTTTAAAATACATTTTTAGTTCCAAAGTATGTTTTTCTCACTTTATCATGAATAAATAAACATTTTGAACCTTTACGCTGCTTTGGTTTTTAAAGATATAGGCATTCCAGACTATTTGGTCCTTGATACAAATATAGGGCCATAAAAGCAAGCTTTTCTATCTAGTTTACATTTGGTGATACTTGTGGAAATAGGGTAATAGAGCAGGAGAAATGAGATTCATTAATTAACTACATCTCTCATTACTGACTCTTCTAATTGTTAACCTATTTTCAAACATAAATAACCTAATAATTATAAATGGACAGGCTGAAATGGGTTAAGTACAATGACTATTATAGATAAAAATTACAGCCAATTTCATTTTCCTGAATTCTCCGTGTCCTGACTTGAGGCTTGAGTGGACAAATGATCAAGGTTACAGGATTTGAAGAACTGTCCCAAACTATAAGAACATATTGGATATTAAGCCATTATGAAGGAAATAGTGATACTATGGAGACACCCCTGAAAGGGAACTTGAGTTCTAATTTCAGCTATTCCAGGTGATTCTGAAAGCAATACCTAACTTCCCTAAGTATCAGTTTCCTCATCTTTTACTGTAGTTGGAGTAGCTGAGTTCTGAGATAGTGTACATCTCTTAAAGGATATTATATTTATTGTTGCTCCCCAAAGTTAGAAGAATTACTGCAGTTTTTATTGTTGGTTATTTATTGTAGCATTGCACTTCATTAGGTGGATTATATTTAGGTAAAAGAAAAAAATCATTCTTTAACAAATATTTACTAAGGATCAACAACATACTAGATGTTTTGCTAGGTCTTGGGTTATACTTAATAGAGTTTCTAAGATACAAAGGAGAAGGTCTTCTTTCAATAATATTAGACTAAAACTATAATTGTTACTAGTTCTGATAACTCTTACAAATAGAAATTTTTTAAAAAGAAGAGTTTGATTTTGTTAATGAGTTATCAGGCAAGTCTCTGCTGAATATTTAAAGGACAGAATAAGTATATAGCTTGAAGAGACTACATTAAGTTGGAAACAGCCATTTAAAGAAGAGGAGAGCTGGGTGGGCATGGTGGTACAGTATTATAATGCCAGTACTTGGGATGATGAGGCAGGAGGCTTGCAAGTTTTTGAGCCCCAACCTGTGCAACAAAGTAAGACCCTGTCTCAAAATAAAAGTAAAAAGTAGTCAGGATATTGTTTAGTGGTAGGTAGGTCAATGGCTCTGGGTTCTATCCTCAGCACCACCTAAATGGGGTGGGGGCTAAAAAGATTTGAAATAATTTCATGAAAAAAAGATCATATATGTTTGTGTGTATGCATATATATGAGATATATACATATGTATTCACATATGTATCTATGTTTTAAAGAAGGATTGTGAGATGATATTGAAGACAGCAGTTAATTTTGGACACTGAATTTAGAACAGGATTTTAATTAAAAAGCTAGAATCAGAGAAGTCAAATGGTATAACTGCTCTCAGAAACTAATTAGGACTCTGGCGTGACAGAAACCCAACATACCCCATCTTAAACAGGTAATGTATTAGTCCAGGAACTGAAAAATCTGAGTGTCTGATTAGCTACAATGCATAATATTTTTACAGAAGTTCAAGTGGTATCACTAGGGTTTGACATTATTCAGCTTTGCCTCCTTTGGGTTGGTGACATTCCAAAACAGGCAATAGTATCACCAGCAGAAACTTCTCACTCTTCCTCATTATTCAAGCAAAAGCCCTGGCATTTGCTCTGGTTGGGCTTGATTGGCTTGAGTTATGGATCTTTTCCTGAACCTATCACTGTGGATAGAGGGGATCAAACATTTATTGGCTTGAGCACCAACCACATGTTCTGCCTGTGGCATCATAGACAAAGCAGCAGAAAGGGTGGCTCCCAAGGAGATATCTGGGGAATTGTCATTAGAAAAAATATAAATAGATATCAACCATTGAAAACAATAGATGTCTTTCTCTGAGATTTTTCACTGTGGGTGTGCTTGAAGAAAGGACCTAGGTTAAGAGCTTCAAAGAAAATGATTACTAGATAATTAGGTGATGGGCTGTGTCAGATGGGAAACAAAGCAAGAGAAGTGGAATGATATGAAGATGGGAGTTTCAGTGATGTTAAAGATATTCATATTAGAATTAAGAAAAAGAACTCTGTGGCTATTGAAGGTAAAATATATGGGAGAGGAATTTCTAGTAAAGAAAGTAACTGTGGAGGTATTTTAGCCTGGGCTTGTTCTAGAACAAGGGCTTATGTTTAGTTGATTTGGGTATGTGATCTTAGGGAATAGGATTGAGAATCTGGAGAGAGTGAAAAGGGAAGGTAGAAAAATAAAAGCAGATATATTTTAGTAAATTATTTATTACTATGATGCTTGATCCTACTAAGCTCTATGGAGCATATACAATGTGTCTCAAAACAGCCTACCTAAAGAAATAATGGGCAAATAATTTGTTTCACAGCTACTGCTACCCATTTGTCCAGGGTTACCTCTTAGAGTGTGAACTGTTTTCCATTTCCGGGTTGTTCATAAATGCAGCTAGTAGTATTCCTTCAAATGTCTTTCACTGAAGCCCATGGTATGTATTTGAGAGATGTACTGTTAATGCCAAGTGGGTCAACTCCATACCTAGAATCAAAGATAAAGCCAAAAGTAGGTTAAGACTGTGAACAAAAGGCAACTAATAACAGTCTGCAAATTATGTCAGTCACCATTTGCATTTCTTATGCCTCAACTGAGCCAAATATGTACATTGGTGACCAGCCACAATCTCTACAAATAACCTAATGTAGGTGGGTTAAGGGAACAAAAATCAGTCCCAGCTACTTCAACAGGTTCTAAGGCTGTGTAACAGTATAATATCACTATTTCCTTTGCAACCTATACCTTCATCCTCAATGTGTGTAAGCCCCTAAATTGCCTTGCCATTTTGGGGTTTTGTATGGTGCAGTTATCTGTTTATCATTATTCCTGGGATGGGACGCTGGGTACAGTTTCACCATAATGAATCTCCTGAGTTCTCTCCTCCATTATGCAACAGAACCATAGCTTCTCAAGGCTATCAAGGTTGAATAGCCTCACATATTCTTTTCCTTGCCCACAGGTCCACTGGTATGAGGATCCCATAGAGAGAAAATGGGACTCATAATTTGGGGTTCCTAAACATCTGTTAGTAGAAGTGTCCCTTCGCACTCCATCCTAACAATCAGGATATCTAACCTGGCAAAACCCAAGTGAGTGGAGATGGGAAGACAAAAATCCATAAACAGGTCTCTGAGAGTGATGGTAAGAAGGGACAATTTTGTATTTATCCTTTGATTTTGTGGTGTGCATTCCAGTTATACAGTATCCATCACCATACATCAACAAAGGGTTGATGTGTACATTTTGACTTGGAGGATAGCAGCCAAACATTGTAGGGAGCTGTTTGAGACCCAATGCTTTTGCTGTCATTAGTAGGCCATTTTGTCATTCTAGGCAAACTGAGTCTAGCAATAAGGTTCATGGTTAAACTAGAATATCCCATGAACACACACCTGTTGTACTTCCTTTGCTAAAAATTTGCTTCCTTGATCTGAAGCAGTATTGTACAACATCCCATACTGTTAAGTAAGGCACCCTTTACATCTACAGGTGTGGTGCTGGTAGTGGTACTGATGGCAGCTGAAGGACTGTCCCCTCCATGGTAGAAGGTCTATGACAGTGGTGGGGAACCTATGGCACATGTGCTGCAGTGGGCTGTTTGTATCATTAAAAGCTCTGAAAGGTTCACCATCACTGGCTATGATATTATTAAACTGTCCCTAGTAACTGGGTGGTTTCCTTGTGGGGAGATACCATTTTGAGGGTTTAGTGTTGCTTTTGCTGGTGAGCCATGACTGTAGCTAGCTCAACCTTGGTAAGAGGCTGTGCTGTTGGGAATGGCCTTCATCCATAAATGGCCCACGCTGCAAGCATTAGGGTGAGTCAGAAGAGAGGCTGGCTAAATTCACAAGATGAATTTTCATCTCTGCCTGGTTATTGGGCATTACGTGAAGTAATAACAATACACATGTCCTTGCTCCTTTCCAGTGGCCTATCCATTTCCTTTCCCTTAGAATCCTTGTCTCTTTCAGTTTTGCCCCTTCCAGACTGTAATCAACTAAAGAAGTCTTTTACCAAGTACATCTCAACCTCGAGCCATTTCTTTCTCCATGCAAGTGTCGAACTTCAGTGCTTGCAACTCTGCCCATTGGAAGATTTCCCTTTAAGACTGCCCATCCAGTTCATATCTGAGTGCAGCTACAGTACAGCAGCAGTTCCCTTTTGGCTAGCACTGAAATAATGAGTACATGGCACTCTTAGTGGTAGAATGGAAACAGTAAATTAACACCAGTGCTTTTGTCTCTGTCAGTTGGTTATAGGGCACCTTTCTTTGAGTTGATGTAGGAATATGGAGCTATTTGCTTGAGACCTATAATTGTATTTTTTAGACTGCCCAGGCCCAATCCTGAGTTTACCATTTCCATTGTTGGATGTATAACTACTGTGCTCATACAACCTTCTGTCTTGGTGGCTCTGATAATATTCAAGTCAAGCTACTTAATACTCAAGTAGCTTCAAATACACCAGGGCTCTCTACCGTGGAAGACAGTGCTAGTTCTCAGATCCAGAAGGTTAGCCTACCTTCAAAACCTTAGGGTTATATGGTTCTTTTTTTAGTGCCAGAGACTCTAGCTAGCACCTCTGCACTACAATAAATTTAGTTTTGTCAGATCAGTTGGCGTCGGTGCCCAATCATAAGCTTATGATTCAGTGAATTTTCACAAGCAAACACAACCACAAAATTGCACCCAGATCAAGAAATAAAACATTGTCACCTGACATAAAATTTAAGAGGATTTGTCAGGTAGCATTTTATACTGAGGAAGCTAAGCAGCAATATTATCAACAGCAATGCTGGAGAAATAACAGAAGTTCTCATTATATGGCTGTTTTTCACACTGATTCAAAATAAACACCAATAATGCAGTATTACATTCTGAAGCTATTTCATGGTGAGCAAATAAATACGGCATAGTCCATGTCTTTATGGAAGTTTATCTGATGGAGAAGACAGGTATTAATCAGATAATTATGCAATTTAATGTAAAATTGCTTCTTTTCCCTCAGATTCCTGGCCTTTTGTCAGCTTAATCTCATTTTTTTGTCCCAATTACTTAGGGGTATGACCAGATTTATTCCCAATCTCTGATTCCTTTGGTCTTTACATTGACTCTTGATATCCATGCATATGGCATTTGTACAGGCTGTGGTGGGACCTCCTGCCTCTAGTCTTCAAAACCATCTAAACTCTTGGGAAGGAACTGCCTCCATCTTGGTTCCTGGTGGAGCCCCACCCCGCATGAAGCCACTGGGCTCCTGCTGGTAGATTGGAAACTGCAGGGGCTAAGAGATAACTGTGGCTATCCTGAGGCAGAGTGACCTTACAGTCAGAGGTGGCCTCTACAGCAGACAAGCTGAGTTCAGGGACAGCAGCTGTTACAGTATCCCTGTCAGGGTGGTCCTGCTTCATGGTTGGGGTAGTTCTCCTAAAAACTCAATCTCAGTGGTATTTTCTACTGTCATCTCCTAAAATCTATGTATTACTAAGCATTTTTAATTCATTATTTTTCTTTTGTAAATCTTGTTTTATTATGGTAAGAACAATTAATATGACATATGACTTTTAAGTGTACAATACAATATTTATGGCTATAAGTACAATGTTGTACAGTATATCTAGAACATATTCATCTTGCTTAATTGAAGTTTTTTTTCCTGTTGATTTTTTTCTCTCTCAGTCCCTGAGAATTAACATTTTATTCTTTGGTCCCATGAATTGGACCATTTTGGATACTCCATATAAGTATAACTATACATTATTTGCCTTTCGGTAACTGGTTTAACTCAATAACGATATCAGATTCATTCATGTTATTAAAAATTACAGAATTCCCTTTAAGGCTAAATAGTATTCTATTGTATGTATATGCTGCATTTTAAAAATTTATTCCTCTAACAGTGGTCCCTTTAGGTTATTTCTATATCTTGGCTATTGTGACAATGCTGCAATGAACATAGGAATATTAAAATCTCTTTGAGACTCTCGTTTTAATTCTTTCAGATTAACAACTAAGAGGTAGGATTGCTGGATCATAGGATAGGTCTATTTTTAAAATTTTTGAGAAACTTCCATAATAGCTGTACCAATTTACATTCCCACCAGCCATATTCAAGGGGCTCAGCTTATCCACATCTTTGCCAACAGTTATCTTTTGTTTGTTTGTTTATTTGTTTACAATGTCTTTTCTGACAGGTGTGAGGAGATATCATATAGTGGTTTTGATTTGCATTTCCCTGAGGTTGAATACCTTTAAATATGCTTGTTTGGCCATTTGTATGTCTTCTTTTAAGAAATGTCTATTAAAGTCCTTAGCACATTTTTAACCAATTTGTGATTTTGTTATTTATTTTTGGACTGTAGGAAATTAGAAACTAACTCTTCTTTTTTTCCTTAAATTCTTTTATTGGTACATTTTAGGTAAATAATACATTTACATTTATCTTTGGGTGCTTGTACCTGTACATGGTGTATCTTGGTTCTTATTTTTTTCCCCATTACCTGTGTACCCTTAACCCCCTCCATCCTTCCCTATTTATATAGACTTCATTTCCTTTTTTTCTTTTCTCATAATTTTTCCTTTCCTTCCTTTCCTTTCCCCTTCCCCTCCCACCAACCCTACCCCTTTGGACCTTTTCTTCCTATTTCAAATTATCAATTATTAGTTTTAATCATTTTAATTCTTATTTACACTTTTAGTTTCTTACACTAGAGAAACTATTCGGTATTTACACGTGTGTCCCATTTATTTCACTTAAGAGTATTGCCTCAATATGTATGCATTTAGCTATAAATGTCTCTAGTTTCTGATTTTTTTTGGTTGGTTGTTCTTCCTTTTTTTAAAAAACCACATCTTCTTTATCCAGTTTCCAGTTGATGGGCACTTGGGCTGTTTCCAAGCTTTAGCTATTACAAACTGTGCTGCTATAAACATGGGTGCACATATATCACTGTGGTATGATTCTTTTAATTCTTTTGGGAAGATCCCCACCAGGGGAATAACTGGGTCAAATGGGACTCTGGCCCTAGTTCTTTGTGGTATCTCCATACTGGTTTCCACAGTGGTTGCACCAGTCTGCACTCCCACCAACAATGGAGAAGGGTTCCTTTCTCCCCACACCCCCACCAGCATTTGTTATTGGTTGATTTCCTGATAGCAGTGATTCTTTTTGGGGTGAGGTGGACTCTCAGCGTTGTTTTCATCTGCATCTCTCAAATGACCAGAGATGTTGAACATTTTTTCATATGTTTATTTGCTGCTTTTATTCTTTTCTGAGAAATGTCTGTTCATTTCAGATGCCCATTTTTGAATTAGGTTTTTGAATTTGGGGGGGTCTGTTTTTTTTCAGTTCTTTATATATTCTAGATAGTAGTTCTTTGTCTAAGGTACAGCTGCTAAATTTTTTTTCCCACATTGTATGTTGTCTCTTAGCTCTGTTGGTGGTTTCTCTTGCAGTGCAGAAGCTTTATAATAAGGTGAGATCCCAGTTATTGATTCTTTGTGCTAGTTTCCATGCTAAAGAGGTTTTGTTCATAAAGTCTTTTCCTATGGCAATGTCTTCAAGAGTTCTACCTAACTTATTTTCCACCAAGTTTAGTGTTTCTGTCTTAGTTTAGTGCATGGTGATAGGTATGGGTCTAGTTTTAATCTTCGGCAGGATGAAATCCAGTTTTTCCAACACCATTTATTAAATAGGCTATCTTTCCTCCAGTGAGGGTTATTGGCTCCTTTGTCAAAGATGAGGTGGCTGAGTATGTCTGGAGTTGTTTCTGCATCTTCTACTCTATTCCACTGATCCTCAGGTCTGTTTCTTTGCCAGTACTATGCTGTTTTTATCACAGTAGCTTTGTAGTATAGTTTCAAGTTGGGGATTGTGATACCCCCCAGCCATGTCTCTGTTGCCAAGAATTGCTTTTGCTATACTAGGTGTCTTCTGGTTCCAAATAAATTTTTGGATTGTTTTCTTTAGTTCTGTGAAGTATATTGTTGGACTTTCAATTGGCATTGCATTAAATCTATATAGCAGTTTTGGAAGTATGGCCATTTTCACTATATTTGTTCTTCCTACCCAGGAACAAGGGAAGTCTTTCTATTTTCTTATATCCTCCTCGATCTCATTTTTTAGAGTGCTGTAGTTTTTAGTGTAGAAGTCTTTTGCTTCCTTTGTTAGATTGATTCCTAGATATTTCATTTTTTGGATGCTAGTGTAAAAGGAATTGTTTCCCTAATTTCTCTCTCAGTGAGTCTGCTATTTGTGTATAAGAAGGCTATTGTTTTTTGAGTGTTGACCTTATTTCCAGGTACTCTACTGAATCTGTCAATTAAGTCTAGAAGTCTTTTGGCAGAGTTTTTTGGGTCTTCTATGTAAAGGATCATATCATCAGCAAATAATGACAGTTTCACTTCTTCCTTTCCTATCTTTATTTCTTTTATTTCTTTCTCTTGTCTAATTGCTGTGGCTCATGTTTCTAGAACAATATTAACAGGAGTGGTGATAGTGGGCATCCTTGTCTTTTCCTGATTTTAGAGTGAAAGTTTTCAGTTTTTGACCATTTAGTATGATGTTGGCTGTTGGTTTCTCATTGATAGCCTTAATCAGGTTGAGAAAACGACCTTCTATGCCAATTTTCTGCAGGGTTTTTATCATGAATAGGTGTTGGATTTTGTCAAATGCCTTTTCTGCACCTATTGAGATGATCATGTGGTTTTTGTCCTTGACTCAGTTAATATAGTGTATTACATTTTTTGATTTACTTATGTTGAACCATCCTTGCACCCCTGGGATAAATCCAACTTGGTCAGGGTGTATGATCTTCTTGATGACCCTCTGTATTTTGTTGAGGATTTTGCATCTATGTTCATTAGGGACATTGGACTGCAGTTCTCTTTTTGGGTTGGGTCTTTCTCTGGTTTTGGAATCAAAATAACATTTGCTTCCAGAAATGAATTTGGAAGCCTTGCTTTCCTTTCAAATTCCTTGATGAGTTTAAAGAGTAATAGTGATAAAAAAAAAAAAGAGTAATGGTGATAGTTGTTCTTTAAATGTTTTGTAGAATTCAGCAGTGAAGCCATCAGGACCTGGGCTTTTCTTTTTTGGTAAATTTTTAATTATATTTTCAATTTCACTCATTGTAATTGGGGTGTTTAGAATTTCTATGTCTTCATTTCACCTTGGCAATTTATATGTATCTAGGAATCTGTCCATTTCTTCTGTGTTTTCCATTTTATTAGAGTACAGGTTCTCAAATTGGTATTGATGATCCTCTGGATTTCTGCTGGGTCTCTTGTGACTTCATCTTTTTCATTCTTAATTGCATGGATTTGAGCCTTTTCTTTCCTTTTTTGATAAAGTTGGCTAAAGGTTTATGGATTTTATTTATTCTTTTGGAAAACCAACTCTTTAATTCATTAATTTTCTGTATTGTTCTCTTAGTCTCCATTGCATTGATTTCTGCTCTGGTCCTTATAATTTCCTCTCCTGTATGAGCTTTGGGTTTGTTGTGCTTTTCTTTTTCTAGGAGCTTGAGGTGCATTAGGTTATTTTTCTGAGTTCTGTTATCCTAATATGGGGATTCACTGCTATAAGTTTCCCACATAGAACTTCTTTCATTGTGTCCCACAGATTCCAGTTGTACTGGCATTATTATTTACTTGTAGAAACTGTCTAATTTCTTCTTTAATTTCCTCTGTGACCCATTGGTTGTTCAAGAGGGTGTTATTCAATTTCCATGTGTTTGTTGGAGTTTTGCGGTTTCTCATGTTATTGATCTCCAATTTTATTGCACTATGGTCTGATAATATACAGGGGTAACTTCAGTTCTTTTACATTTACTTTGACATGTCCTATGAGTTAGCATGTGGTCTATTTTGGAGACTGTCCCATGTACACCTGAAAAGAATGTGTATGCTGATTTTGTGGGGTGGAACACTCTATAAACATCTATTAAGTCCATTTGTTCAATAGCTTGGTTCAGTTCTAGAATTTCATGGTTAATTTTTTTCCTAGATGATCTGTCTATTTGTGATAGTGGGGTATTGAGGTCCCCCACTACAATTGTATTAGTGCTTATTTGGTTTTTTATGTCCATTAATAATTGTTTTGACTAGGCGGGGGCATTCATATTTGGTGCATATATATTTATGATTGTCATCTCTTCCTCTTGGATTGTTCCCTTCACAAGGATGTAGTGACCATCTTTGTCTCTCTTAATTAGTTTTGGTTTGAAATCTACTTCGTCTGTAAATAAGATTGGTACTCCTGCTTTTTTCTGGGTTTCTGTCATGTGGAGAAATGTTTTCCATCCTTTTACTTTCAGTCTATGAATTTCCTTTTTTTTTTTTTTGGTACCGGGGATCGAACTTGGGTCCTTCCACTTGCAAGGCAGGCGGCGGAACCACTGAGCTAAATCCCCAGCCCTGAATTTCCTTTTGAGTTAGGTTTGTTTCTTTTATGCAGCATATTGCTGGATTTTGCTTCTTAATCCATTCTGTCAGTCTATTTCTTTTGATTGGTGAATTGAGACCATTAACATCGATAGTCATAATTGATAGATATTTACTCATCCTTGTCATGATGTTTTACTGTTGTTGGCTTTTTTATTTCTTAGTTTTCTCCCCCTTTCCCTTTAATGTCTTACATTGCCTGGTGGCTTCCCTCTGTTGGGCCTCATGGAGTTGTGACCTTCATTATCTTTTTCTAGGATATTGCTTAGAATTGTTTGGAGTGCTGGTTTGATGTTCATGAAATTTCTCAGGTGTTTTTTGTCATGGAGGTATCTATTTTCCCCATTGATTTTGAAAGATAATTTTGCAGGGTACAACAGTCTAGGTTGGAAGTTATTTTCTTTTAGGGCTTGAAATATTTCCTTCCAAGCTCTCCTTGATTTGAGGGTTTGTGTTGAGAAGTCTGCTGTGATTCTGATGGGCTTTCCTTTGAAGGTGATTTGTTTCTTTTCTTTAACTGCCTGTAGAATTTTGTTCTTCTGTTGGGTTTCTGGGATCTTGACTATTATATGTCTAGGTGTAGATTTTTTTGATCGTGGCTAGTTGGAGTTCTATATGCCTCACTTATCTGTATGTCCAATTCTCCAGCTCTGTCTGGGAAGTTTTCTACTATTACTTCTGTGAACAGTTTTTTTTATGTCCATTGTAGTTTCTCCTGTTTTTTCGTGGACTCCTATCAGCCTTATGTTATTCTTCTTTGCATCATCTAGTGCTGCTGGACTGATTTCTCATGGTCCCTTACTATTTTTAAGAAATCTCTGTTTTTGTGGTCCTTAACCACAATCCTGTCTTCTATATCTGATATTCTATCTTCAGATTCCCTTTATCTGCTCTGTGTGCTTTCAATGGAGTTTTTAATCTCCTGAATATCTGTTTGAATCTGTGTCATGGATCCCTTTTCTTTCTTATGTAGGGTGATCATGGTTTCCATTTCTTTCTTATACTGGGCATTCATGGCTTCCAGCATATTTCTGAGCTCATCTATTTTTTTAATCTGTTTCTGTTCTATAGCCTCTAATCATGTCTTTCACTCTGCTCACCATCTCTGTAGTTATCTGGGAGATTATTTCTGTTTTTTAATTTTTCTAGAGCCTCATTCATCTGTTTTGTTACTTCCGTGCTATCAGTTCAGGGAGTCCAGGTGGTTGATTATCGGAGTTTTATACCTCGTTTCCCCCAGAATTTGCCTTCTGTGGGATGGCTGTCTGAGTTTGTGCCTTACTTAAATGTCTTCTCATTTTTGTTTTTGATACTGTCCTTGGTTTAGTTCCTGGGTTGATACTTTGAAGTTGCTTACTGTAAGTATCTTTGTTGATGTGTTTAGAACCCTTATGGAATGATTGATTCTCAGAGGTGTCTTCCAGGTATAGCTGGTCTTTAGGTTTTGAGTCTCTAATGGCTCTGAGGCTATCTCATTTTCATTATGTCAGGAAGGACAACTGATTAGATCAATCGCAACACCTTAGCCCAAGTGATACGATCAGCAACACAATAGCATCAAGTACTTCTCAGAAAATGACAATTTGTGGTAGTTATTGATCTATCACCTTTAACTGTGTGAATTAGATCAAAATCAAGGACCAACCCAATATATATTTATAGTGAATAAACTCTTTAATATAGCAACTTTACCCTTTGGAATGGGGAGTTAGAAGGAGTTGGGAGGGAGGGATAGATAGGTAGAAGGATAGGGGAAGGTTAGCAGTGAGGCCTGAGGACACAGGTGAGAGAAGGAAAGAGAAGAAAAGAAAAAAAGAAGAAGAAATACGAATTAGGGCCAGAACAGGAACACAAAGGGAGATGAAGAACAATGTGGGACTGCAAGAGAGTGAGGGAGAGAGAGAGAAAAGAGAAAAGAAAGAAAAAAGAGAAAAATAAAAGTTTTAAAAGAGTAGAAAAAGAAGAAAAAAATTTAAAATAAGAGCAAAAAAATAGTGCAAAATAGAGCAAAAAATAATTTTGAAAATAACAAATAAAAGATAAAAGTGAAGGGCCTCCTTCAGGCTATGTCTCTGCTGTCACAATAGACAATGTGGGCAGCAGTGTGCAGTTATAAGTCAATGAGTCTCAGTAAGCCAGTCACAGACCTGCGAGATTCAGGCAGATTTCTGGCTGCAAATCCCAAATTGAGCTCCCTGTCCTCCTGCAGGGTTGAACTGTGCAAGGTTCTATTGCAGGTTCCAGTTGCCTTTCCCCTGAAGATAGTTAAGGTTCCAATGGGAGGTAATGATCCCTCCAACATACCAAGTATGGTGGTCTGGTGTGCCTTTATTGCAGAGATTCTCTTCACTTTTCCAGTGGGCTTCAGTTTTCATCAGGGAGCCTGAGAGAGACTCTCTCTCTGTTGTTCACTTCTGCAGCTCAGGACAACGGCCTTTATGTCCCCCTGTGCCTCTGTAGTGTGGAACCAGGTAGCTGCACAGCCAAGAGGCCAGAGGCGGAGGGGTGGTTCTGTTGTTGCAGGTGGCTGCTTGGCTGGTGGGTATGCCCGGTGTGTGTGGGTGTGGCCTGCCGGACAGAGCTGGGCTCAGTCAGCGCGGGGCACTCTGCCGGGGAGGCTCTGCCCGCCGGGCTCTGGGGGTGGCTGGTGGGCATGCCCGGGGGTCCTCACCCCAAACTAACTAACTATCAGATGCCTAGGGTGCAAATATGTTATCCTATTGCATACACTTGTTTTGCACTCCGTTTATTTCCAGTAAAAGCCTACCCTGGTATAGCTAAATGATGGAGATCTTGAGAGGAAGAAAATAAGTCTTAACATTATATGTTAGTAAATTAGAATCCTTTGCAGATCCTTCTCCCAGTGGGTGCAATGTGCCTGCTGCCTTCTACAGATGCTGGGCTGGGAAAAAGTCCAAAATGTTCTAAATGACTATTGGGAGACGTAACACTCACCCACAAACTTCTGGTACTATTGGGCAGAAAGGAAGGGAAAATAATGAGCCATGCCAGATGCATGGTAAACAATCAAGAAATACTTGTAAAACGAATACATGAGGCAAAAAACTTGCATGGACTATGGCATAATAAGTTCCCAGTGAGAACTATTTGGCTGTAGCATAGTCTTGGGGGGAGATTTGTGAAAGAAATGGCAGAGATGTGCTTGTCATTAGAAGAATAATGGCATCCACCTGTCCTTAGTAAATATGTGTTCCAGAAGATAAGTTCAAGTCACAGATGCCATGAGGCCTCATAGGAGTATTTTTCAAAAATCTCTGTTTTATCAAGAAGAAATCTCCTGAGGTGGTCATTGCTCATAGAGAGGAAGCAAGTGAAGAATTACTGGTAAAAATGCCTCTGGGTAGAATCAACTCCTGGTCTTCATTTTTCCTGTTCCTTAGAAATTTATGAACAAAAGCCAAATATTTTTATAACAATTTTTCATTAAAATCATCAAAGGATTAAAGGATACCACCACCAAGGGTCCAGCTTCTTTGCCTTCCAGAAAGTACAGGAATAGAAACCAAGGGCCAGGCTCAGCCAGCTGTGGTCAGGATTAAGGATTCAGGTTCCTCTCCTGATCTTCTCCCACACCCTTCACTCCTTCTGTCCCTCCATTTCCTTTTCTTTCTCCTTCCTAATTTTCTTCTAATCCTGCTTGCTTCCTTTCTTTTACATTTCCTCTTTTCTTTTCTTTTCTTTACCTACTTCAAGTTCTTCCTGAAAATGTAGATATCACACTGATGTTGAAGAGAAAGAAATTTGTGAGCTATTCCATCTTTGATGAGAATATGTTTTAGTCTTTGTTCACACTTTTTTCAGAGAATTGGACTCAATTTGTGTTTAGGGGTGAAACTTGGTTGGATTTTAAGGCTGACACAGCTTGGGTACTACTAAGTTACTGCTTGGATTGCTGAGTGGTGAGCAGTGAAGTGAATTGCAGAGCTTGAGGGCCACCTGAAGGTCTGTGACTATAATCCAGGTGCCTTGGCAGGTTTAGCAGACAACATGACTCATAGAGTGTCCACCATGATGAGCACTTCAGGAAGAACAGCTGGCCATACAGGTGTTATGGCTTGTATTTAGATGTCCCCCCAAAGCCTCATGTGCTCATGGGTGAGACTTTTTGGATGTGGCTGGATCTAGGATGTGTAAATGTAGATTAGAGGTGTGTGAATATTGATTAAGGATATGATACTTGGATTAGTCCTCTGATTGTGTTAGCATTGTTCTGGGTGTCGGTAATGGGAAGCCCTACCCTCGTTGTGGGTGGCACCAATAGGCTTGTGTCATGGACGGAATATAAAGGGAAAGATGGGAGGCAGGTTGGCTGCTTTCTGCCTGCCGTGAACTGTTTCTCCTCTGCCATGCCCCTCTGCCATGCCACCTGCCTTGGAGCCAGCAGACAATGGATTGAAACTCCTACAAACTATGATCTTTCCTCCTCTAACTTGTGGGTGTAATGTATTTTGTCCCAGCAGCAAGGAAGTAGCTATGACATCAGGGAATGCCATGAGTGTCTGTGAAAAGCGGGCCCATCTTATGACATGGGAAAGGTTATCTGTGTCCCTTTTTGCCTGATTCAAGAGGAAGAGAGTAAGAAAAAAAGCTACATGTGTAAAAGGTTAACAGGTGTGTATGTCACAGGTTTCAAGCACAGGTTGTCATAAGAGACTTCTCTAATTGTCAAAGGTATTTTTAATATTATTCCTGAAAGTTGGCAAAGATGGCTAAAATCATGACTTTGTAGAAGATAACTTAGAATTTCTGTCTTTGTAAGAGAGTTTAATTCATAAGTTGAGGGCAGCAGATCATGGTTCCAGTAGTGAAGACTTAGCCATTAATAAGTTAAGTGATCTTGAATTAATCAACTAATTGATCTGCATCTTGGCCTTCTTACTGTCAATAAACCTTGTATTATTACCTACCCCACCCACATCACAATGGTGCTATGAGGATTCATTGAAATAAATATGCAAAAATCCTTTGAAAAATGAAAATTATTTTTCACCTAGATATGGACATGATTAAGTGTCTACCAGTTGTGACATGATCAGGCACTAGAGATTGTCATATGTTAGTTAGCCAGAGTTTCTTCCTGCTTGTCTTAGCATGTGCTGATTTTGTGCCGAACTTTCTTCCTCTCACCACCTTTATCCAAGTTTCACACTTGTAACAAGAGTTCCTGATGTTTCTTTCCATAGCAATTGGACTAGTACTAAAGAAGGAAGCAGGAGTTCTGTGACTTTAAGCATCATCTCTCTGCCACTTTGCTTCACAGAAACATAATTCAGGTCCTGAATTATAAGCACACTGAAGCCTATCTTCCCGTGTTTCCCGTGATTATCTTCACTGTGACCTTTGTATCTCCAAATCATCATTCCTACAGAGGGCAGTACCCTCCTTCAAAAGTGACCACCTCTTTTTAGTGACTTTCTAGATAAATTCTTCTGAACTGACTGATATTTAGGATTTGATAGTCATTCTAGCCAGTTCGTAAGTCCCACAAGAAAGCTACTCATTCTCATATTTTAAATAGTGATTTGGCTGTGCATCAAAGCATTCCCTATTTAACCACTTACTTAACAATTTTTGTTGTGAATGACATTTATCTGTTTCTAAAAATTAAGCCCCCAATCCCAAATATAGAGGTCATCATTTTAAGAGTAGAAAAATCATGCCACAGACATTAAAGGTAATTGCCAAGAAGGAACCATTTAGGAGTTCTTTTTAAAATTATTTATCTTTGGAGTATGTATTTAACCCCTGGATGTTTCTCTTTTAGAGGGCAACTTTCATTTAAATTCAGACATTTTAATATGTTTTAAAAATAGATGTCCTACTTTATAATCAAGGGTGTATCCATTCATTCTACAGCTGATAGTCCACCTAGAGACCCTGAATTGTAACCTGATGTGTAACCTGATGGATTGTAACCTAAAGATGTGAAAAGACTTATGATAAACATTACTATGATAAAAGCTTCTAAAATAGAGTGAAGCTCAGCCAGTCCCAGCACCCGGAAGGAAGCTCCCTGCCTCCATCCCAAGCTCCTAGGGCAGAGAAGCTGAGCCGGTCCCAGCACCCAGAAGGAAGCTCTCCTGCTGCCATCCCAAGCTCCTAGGGCAGAGAAGCTGAGCCGGTCCCAGCACCCAGAAGGAAGCTCCTCCACTGCCATCCCAAGCTCCTAGGGCAGAGAAGGTGAGCCACGTGGGCGCCAGAAGCACCCCACCCCA
>NW_004624784.1:6077439-6098217 GCF_000247695.1 Heterocephalus glaber | reverse complement strand
AAAAAAAGCTTCTAAAATAGAAAATTAAGCACCATTAAGAAACCAGAGGAATAGAATATTCATGAAACAAAGTTAATATTATCTAACATTACATTGCTCGGGAGGCAAAGGGAAAAACAGGAAAAGCTAAAGTTTAGTTCTTCAAATGGAAACATTTCAATCAAGTCTATAAGAAGCAGGACAAGGTAGCAGATGTTTGTTTGGCATCCCCTCAGAAACTGCCACAAGCTTTCATGAACATCACCTTTTCTTCCTGCTCTAGCATATCAGGGAAACCGGGGAGAGTTCAGGGAATTTGCCTAATGTCTCAGGGAAGCCAGATTCTTTATCTCTAACCTGGAATGGGTAGGGGAATAATAACCCATGACTCATACGTTGGCTGTGACAATCCAGTGAGGTATTTATAAAGCCCTTGTGGGGTTCCTTGCACTTCGTAAACAGCTAGTAAATAGTTCCTGTGATTCTTTTAACACCCCTCCAGGAAGGTGCTACTATCTCCAAATAACAAATAAGGTTCTGTCACTTGTCAGAATGCCACTGGGGCATAGAGAGTTGGGATTCCATTCCAGATCTGTAGTCCCAAAACTTATGGCCGTTCCCCTATGCCTGTCAACTCAAAAATAAATTTGCCAAATGGAGGTCTTTGTTTGTTTTTTTTTGGTACTGGGGATCAAACTTGGGGCCTTGTGCTGTGAGGCAGGTGGCGGAACCACTGAGCTAAATCCCCAGCCAGAGGTCTTTGGTTTTTTAAAGAATATTAAATGGTACAATGGCCAGTGGAAGAAGAAGCCCTTCTGGGGATATTTCTTAGACCTTTGATGAGAATTTTGAGATTCACACTGAGGGTAATTCAGAGTAACTGTTTCTATGAGGCATCAGGTTACAAAGTCTAGCTTTCCAGAGAGCTGACTTAATGTAGATGGAGAAAGGACCCCCAACTATTCTCACATATCTAACCCTTGCTGGTCACATAAGGCATTTTATCGTATCAGTGATGACTACTTATTGGGCCTGACCATGGCAGCAAGAAAAATATTTTTCTAAAAGAAATAGTTTCCCTAGTCACCCATAACCTCCTCCCTTTGATGAGCTTAGAAAAGAGCATTGTCTTTACTTTGCAGCAGCCCATCTCTGGCTGCCTCTTTATTTTGATTCTAGTTCTCACCTCTTTGGCAACAAGTTCCTGTTAGGCATTTTGGGCCCTAAGCCTGCCAGGATTCCAGGAGGTTCCTGGCAGGCCCCAGGAGAGGAAAGGTATCCCTTGGCCTGTCTAAGTCTTGACTCATTTACTCTGTCAGTATTCTGGGTGGAAGCTGGCACATGATCAGCTGTAAATCAGAAGCTCCTCCCCTGCCCTCCCTGCTAGGCCTTAAGTCCTAATGGGGAGCGCAAATGAACTAATGTGTCAGTGTAACTTTTGCTCACTGCTGATTTTCACCAGCTTCTGCTTTAGGTTTCTGCTGATCAGAATGTCTTTTGGTCACACAGCTGGGTCTCTTTACCCTAACCAAAATTTCTTTTCCCACTGAATTATGACTTTGATAGAAATTAATATAATTAGTTGAGCACATAATCAGTTTAACCTACTATGAGTACATAGAGTATTTTGTTTGATCCTCAAAATAAAACCCATGAAGCATGTCAACCAAAGCTGGTGAAAGGTGGAAGGGAAGCTAAAGTTTAGATCCTGATTTAACTGACTCCAGAGCTAATGCTCTCTTTTTGTATAATATTTTAGCTCCCTGTAATTATGTTTATGGTTTTTTGGACTGAAATCATGCTTAGAAAACTTTTTAGTAGCCATTTTCCTTTTCTTCCTGGCTGTTAGATTTAGGGAAGACTAGTTTCCAAGAAACCAGTGATAATGCATCAGCTGCCAGTTCCTGGCTACCTTACCATGGCAATTGGTATTATCCACTCTCTGCACATGAGCACAAATCTCTTTCTTCAATAATAATGAATGTTGAAAATGGACTATAATGCCTGATAATTGTGCAGTCTCCTGCTCATTTGCCAAACAGTCCAATTCAACTGGGCATTTTCAGCATGGATGCACAGGGACTTTTGAACTCCCTGTGTGTTGAATTGTGATGCTTGAATCTGGTTTTTTTTTAAAATCAAGGCAACTGAGAGGAGTTGAATTTTGAATTTAAGGGGATGAATAGATAAAATGCAATTTCCGGCTTGAAATTATTTTTCAAACTCCTCAGTGGGATGGATTTTCACTCTTGGCACTCTTATCAGATGTGTGGGTTTGGCTGCTCCTCTCGGAGCTGGTCTTAAGGCAACAGTGTGGAGAAGCTTCCCTCCCATTCTTATTTCCTCATCCACTCCTGCTTCTCTCCTCTCCTCCAGGGGCTCTGAGCCCTGAGCCTTCATGCCTGGCAGCATAGCATGGAGCACAGGACAAGAGTCCAGGGTGGCAGGATCTGGCCTTGGGTTTGGGCCCTTCCAGCCACTAGCTGAGTGATGTTAGCGAGGTGTATTATTTCCCTGGCCTTCATTTCCTCATCATAGGGTGACTGTGATAAGCATGAAACATAGATTTAAATCTATGGACATCACTAGTAGTTGCATGCTTATCACAGTCACCTTATGAAGTGGATGAAAATGCTTTGATAGCTATAAGAATTTCACAAATATTGGTTACAGTTTAAACTTTTAGATTCTCACAAGCAAACGATGGCCTGTCTACCAAGGCTTGCTCTGCTTTCATATAAAACTCAAATTTTACTCCCCTTACTCCATCCCTAGCAGTTTACAATTCTTTTTGTCCCTTGAACTGAAGAGAGAAAGAAGAGAACCACACCTTTAGCTGACCTCACTGTCCCTCCTCCCCATACATGGCAGAGGAGAAGGACCAGCATCCTGGAGGACAGCTAAGAACCAGGTTCCAGGAAGCAACAGAGGTACACAGCCATCTTGTGAAATAGGCTCTATCATTACAATTGTAGGGAACACCATGCTCCACCAGGTAGAGGAGAGGGATCAGCTTTTTGTCTGGTCTCTGAGACATGTGGATGTTCTGTCTACCACTGGTGTATTTTGCTTCTAAATTCCCAACAGCAGAAGGCAAGCCAGGACCCCAAAACGCAGCTAAGTCCCAGTGAAACTTCCACTAGTGGATGTCATTCACCTTTCAAAGGCTAATGGGACTTATGAGTCCTCTATCCCCAAAAGAGAGCCTTTATAGTTAGTGAGGCAAAGACAATGAGGGAGAAAGGGTGTCAGTGCCAGTAATTGGATAGGAAAACCCGCTCTGTGGAGATTCATAGTTAACACAAATGTATTAAATGCTCGGGGATGTAATAAACAGAAGAGAGCTATTTAGTTGAACTAATATAGTACCTCCCAGGCATATCTGATGATATGACCTTCTTTAACCCCCCACACTCCCATAAAGCTTAGTAACATTGCATAAATGCACTTTCAAAAGCTACAATCTAGTGACTAGAACTGTAAATAGAGAATGCAAATCTTTTGATTCAAAGAATGACCTCATAATATAATATTTCCAATGTATCAGGCACTGTTCCAATTGATCCACATATAATTTAATTCTACTAATAACCCTATTAAATATTATCTCATATTTATGGACATAGAGAAGCTAAGTGACTTTTCTAAGGTTATGCAGTCATAAGAGGCAAAGCTAGGAAGTGAACCAAAGCAATTTGTCTCCATTCTTACTTTGAACCAATATTATTAACAAATATCTATGAAAGATATAATTAACACACTTACAGAATTATGTGAGGTCCAAATGAAATAATTTAGGTTCCTCAATTCTTTGCTTGAAATTATATATCATAGGAAGGATACTAGTAATACACAGTTTGTAGATTGAGTGGATCAGATAAGGTGTCATATATGAAGGTGTTCTGAAATTTTAAACTCTTATTGTTTAGGGAGAAAGGGGATTTTTTTAATCCTGTTAATGGTAGATTAAAACATAATCTCAATTGACCCCTAAATCCTCTGTCTAGGTAAGAAGCCTTGCTTATTATATTTTGAGTGCAAGGATGCCTTGATCTAAGAGTTTCAGTGTTGTCAAAACATTACTCCATATTTTATCATGAGGGAGATAGAAAAATTCTCTTCCTGAAATAATTGCTAATGAGGTTTATTTATTTACTTACTTTTTCGAACCGGGGATCAAACTCAGGACCTTGCTCTTATGAGGCAGGCACTGTGCCACTGAGCTAAATTTCCGGCCCTTTTTTTTTTTTTTTTTAATGGAACACACTGTGCTTGAAATTCTATGGTGAGAGATCATAGGCTATGGTAGTAGGCTTCTCTTTCCCCTTTTTCAAGTTCTGCTGGGAAATATTGGTGGGTGAGAGAATAGCTCATCCTAGTCCCATTCAGTGATCTAGGGGGCCCTTATCCTACTTTGCACTCTTTTTCTTGCTTTGAGTACTCTGTTGTAAATGTCACAATCATGACACTTGCTGAATCATTTTTAATATTGGTTTCTTGTCCACCTCCCCTATGCCCTCCATTCCTAAAATTTTTTGAGGAGAAAAAATGTGTTTTATTGTTCTTATAGCCCCAGGTCCTAGCATAATTTGGTTCAGGATAAAGTACATTCAAACCAATCTTTTAATCTTTTAATGTCAGCTGCAAATATTTAATTCAATCCTATACATGCATTTATTTCTTAATTTTCAAACAAAAATATCAAGGTGTTAATTTCTATAACTTGCTAAACTATACAACACCCTCTTCACTCCAGCCCTTTCTGTGTGGTCTCCCTTCCAAACTTCTTCAAAGTGTCCTCCAAAATTCTTTTGCTGTCAAATGAGTCAACTGAGATGAAATTTGGTGGTGTCAGTGTCCCTCAGGGGAATAAAAAAGGAAACAGTACACTGTATTAGCTGATAGGGACAAAAACATTATTTCTCCCATAAAAATCAGTTTCCTTTCCATTTCTTTTCATTTTAGAAGTTGTTTATAACATTGACACACATAGTACTTTTATAAAAGTGCAAAGTGAATCTTCCTCCCATCCTGGTAATCCCCTGGAAATCAGAGTCCAGATGCTGTCACAAAACAGAAAGGAGCTCGTGGCCATACTGCAAAGAGACTGTACTAGGCCACTGTGTCGCCGGAGATCCCAAGGGGACTTTGTTTCCTGTTTCTCCCAAGGCCAGGTCCTTTGACTATATATTTGATTCTGGGAACTGTCTGTGTGCCTTCAAAGCATTTTCTTTTGTTTATAAGCACAACAGCAGATTTCTCTTGTTTGCTCTAAATTCTTATAATTTGTGTATCCACAGAGGCTCTGGAATCTGCCAGTGGCATGCTGCTTGCAGTGGCAGAGCTGGGGATTTGAACCTAGATTTTTTTTTTGGTTTTCAGAACAGCAACCTAGAGGGAAAGGTATGGCCAGGGGCCAGCTTACCTCTCAAGGCAAGAGGACTGGTTGGCTGTAGGATGAGGTTTATTCCCCAGTCAGAGAAAGCTGTTCTCTGAGTATTAGTAGAAAATTCTGAAGGTCTGAAATTCAATTGTTTTCTTCCTGATAATTCTGTTGAAGTTTCCCCCACTGCACTAGTACCACTTAAGTGTATGCAGCATTATTACACTGCAAGTCATTAACCTTGGGAACTGTCTCTGCAGCAGAACCACTGAGCAGCTGTAGGCAAAAGGTATCCTTGTCAGCTCACACTTGGAGAATTATCCTTGTCCTACTGGACTGTGTGACACAGAACAAGAGTTGAATTTTATACCTACATTACAGTCTTCCTCCTTTAGATCAATAACCCACTTCTACTTAAGTCACTTCTACTTGCCTGAAGGTCACATTGAATCAGATGTCACTGTACTCTGTGCACTGGGATACCCACATGGGGTGCAGATTCAGGGACCTGCCGTGTTCATGGATCGTGTGTAGGATGGGCTGAATGTGCAGAACCAAAAGCCCACCTGGAGGCTGTGACTTCTGCTCTGTGTGAGGAGATCCTTGGTTTACTATTAAAAACACTGTGATTCTGGGTCTATTTATAACCAAAGCCTATCTAGATAAATTTAACCTATCCCTTACCAACCTGTATCTGAAGTTGCCTCAAGGACAGCCTGCTAGAAGGAGATGGTTTTCTCTCCCAGTGATAAATGATGACTCCACCTATGTCACAAATCAAATAGCAAACATTTCACTCTAGGTGAATTAAGTCATATATCTTTTCACAGAACTGTAAAAAGTTATGCTGCCTCCTTTCTTCCATGCTCCAGTTCACCATGAGTTAGGGAGAGTGTGCAGTTTCCTTATCTCCTCTCCCATTCCCACCCCTCTACCTTCTACCTCCTCCATCTCCACCTGGACATCTTCAGAGATCTTTCTCTTCATCACATAACTAAATGTGATTATGTGGCTTGGATCAAGAATCTCCCCCCAAAGTCCTCATATACTCACAGGTGGAACTTCTGGAAGGTGATTGAGCCATAGGGGCAATATAGCTGACTTGCTATTGGAAGGTAGTGTCTGGTCAGAAGAGGCAGCTCACTGGGGTATGACCTGGAAGGGTTTATTTCCCTCCCCAGTTGCTCCCTATTCTCTGTGCTTGCTGACTCCCATGAGATAAACAGCTTTCTTCCTTCATTTCCCTCTGTCATGCTGTTCCTGTCCTGGAGCCAGCCAACCATGGATTGTAACCATGAGCCAAAATAAACCTCTCCTCCTCTAAGTTGCAGGTGTCAGGCATTGTGTCCCTGTGATGGGAAAGTGACTAAGACCGTGATGTTCCATCTGGTCCTCCAAATACCAAAAAAGAAGAAACGGCAGGAAAAAAACTGAGTTCTCTCTGGCCACTGTTTCTGGCTATTTCTGGCTGCTTCTCTTCTGAGTACACCTCAAGTGCTGGCTCCCCAGTCTCCACCATTGCTTCGGCTCCTCTCTTTGCACCCTGCATTTCCTCACTATTGGACTTATCTATGCTCATGATTCAAATGAATGGTTAATAAGTTCAGGGTGTCACTTATGTCCTCCACATGGATCTGCCTCCCAGACTTCTGATCTGCACAACTGCCTGCTGAAATCTCCATTTCAAAATCTGAACAGCATCTAAGACCAGACATGACCAATATAGAATCCCTGACTTCATCCATACCAAGCCCACCCTACCCCTGGACTCAGTGAGTCTGCCTAGTTGTCTAGGCCAGGTCTCTGCCTCTACATATGCAATCAGCCAGATCCTAAGTCCTGTCCACTCAATCTGCGCAATTTGGTTGGATTCTTTAGCCATCTTCAACTCTCATGTTTCACTCCTTAGATATTATTGCAGGTTTTCTCACTGATGTCCCTGCTTCCAACCGCCCCCCCCACTGCTTCTTGCACACTGTAGGCAGAAGAAAATATCTAAGCTGCTGATCTGATTCTGTTATTTCTCCACTTAAAAGCTTCAGTGGTTCTGCTTTCTCTTAGAATACAATCCTACTTCTCTATCACATATAAGCCTCTTCACTCTGATCTTCTTTTCCAGACTCACTTTCTATGACCCTTCCCTGCCCACACCAGTCAGATTCTGACCCACACCAACCTGGTCTTTTTTCCTGTACTTTGGTTAAGGTTGCTCTCACTGTCTGGAATACCCTGCTAATCTGTTGGCAAATTCCTGCTCATCCTTCAAGACCTGAGTCCTCCTCCTCTGGGAATCCAACTTTCCTCAGCCAACCTTAACTAAGGCTAATTAGATGCTACTTACACCATTCCCATGCAAGACCCTCTTTTTTCCCTTCATAATCTTTCTGGCCCTGTTGAGTCAGATAACCCCAAAAATCCTTTGCTGAATCATTTAATCCAACTAGCTCATGTGGTAAATATTGAAAGTAATATGAAATAGAAGTGACTTATATAGGGTCACACAGCCAGGGCTTGGGTTAGGCTTGAACCAGATTTCCTGATTCCTGATGCAGTACGTATTGATGGTTGGGGCTTAAAATTCTACTGTACTCTTTTTTTTTTTTTTTTTGTACCAGGGATCGAACTCGGGTCCTTGTGCTTTTGAGGCAGGTGGCGGAACCGCTGAGCTAAAGCCCCGGCTCTCTGTTGTACTCTTGAAATCAGTGATAGACCATTGTCCAGTCAGACCACACTGACAGTTTACCTCATATGTGTTATAAGAGAAATCAGAAAAGCAAAAGCAAGTCTTGGCCTGTTTTGGAGTGTTTCTTTTTTGCATCTAAAACCTGAAGAGACAGTGTAGGGGGTTAATTGCCAGGGGTACAGGTACACCTAGAGGTCGCACTCAGAGACGTAAGGAAATTAACAGCAAGGGGTCTCTGAGAGGAAAAATAGGGCTTATGCTCCTTGGGAGCCTTTAGAGGCCAGGCTGCCTCTGACCTGTCAAAGCACTCTCCTTCGTGAAATTCTTCCCAAAGTCTAAATTTACTGAGCAGGCTAGGGTCCATGAGCTAAGCCAAGGCTCTATGGAAAACATGATGAGAGACTTTCACCCAGACTAGGGATGCAGAGAGGGAGGGAGGACCTGGGTTCTGGCAGCCCCTGAAGTCAGGACCTCAGGGCATGACACCAGGAAAGGTACATCCCAGGCTTGGGAGCTCTGTCCTCATCAAAAACTCCTGTGCCTACATCTGGGTCCTCAGAGGGGCCAGGATAGATGACAGGTGAAGCAGAGGGAACTGCCCAGAACCACAGGGCAACATGGGGGACTTCGACTGAAGCACAGGCCCAGAAACAGCACGGAAATCTTGTGAATACTAATATAAAATTCCTCATCAGCTTATTGTAACAAGTAATTGAAATTCAACTTGATTTATAAAAATTTTAAAAATAGAATTCTTCTTTCACAGCTGTATGAATAGACTGATGGTTCACACTAATTCTTGTTCCCTCCCTCTCACTCCATTTAGGGACCAGCATGGACTTGCTTGGCTTAAATTTCCACTCTGCTATACACTAACGTTTTGTTGTGGGAAAATGATGGAACCTCTCCAAGCTTCAGCTTCCTCATCTGTAAAATTATGATAATAAGAACACTCACTGCAAAGAATGATAGAATAAAGTGAGATAATGTACATGAAGGGCACTATACATTTCTGGGTCATAGACATGTCCAACGGCTGTAGTTATGTAGCTATTACAGGAAAGTGTTTTGTCAGGCAGACACCCCTGAGTGCCCTGCTATATCCAAAGGCACCCTGATTTGGACTGGTTAATTTATCCCTTTGACTTTGGGTACTGTACTCCACCATACTTCCCACTACAGCCTGCCAGAGTTCTCCCTGCACATTCTGAGACTGCTGCTGAGATCTGCCTGTGGAAAGGCAGTGTCTTTTGTACTCACCTGTGTGCTCTCAGTGCTTGAGTTTTCTTTTGTTGCCTCCAGTGTACCCTGTGTTATTACTGACTCAGGGCCCTCACACATGCCCACTGCTGAGAATTGTCTTCCCTCCTTCTGATATGAATTCTCTTCCCTCTTGTATATATTGCCACCTTTACTCACCTTCAGGTCTTTGTTTGAATATCTTTATCCAGAGAAGTCTTTACATTCTTCATACTGGGTTAAATCCTTTCACGTGCTCTGGTCACACCTGAATTTTCTTCTGTAACAAGCTCTACAGTTATAGAATTATTTCTCCTAATGTCTCTTTTCTCCAATTAATGTAAAACTGTGTGGACAGGGGACCACAGCAATCTCATTATTGGGTGGGTGCTTGAATAGCGTCTGAATGTGTTCACACTTGTATTTGCTTAATGAATGGATGGATATTTTGCTAAATATTTAAGATCACTCCCCACTTGGCATCAGCTTATTAAATTATATATATCGTTTCTCCATTTTCAGTTCTTATTTGCATGTGTTCATTACAGGTTAGAAGAAAGGAAAAGGCTGATGAAACCTACACTAACTAGATCCAGAATTTTCCTTTATGTACTAAACTTTCACAATATAAATAATGCATGCTTATAGAAAAATTGTAAAATATAAATAAAAAACTAACACTTATGATCCTACAAACATTAATATTTGCATATATAATCTCTCAAACTTTTCTGTATAAATTTGTAAAAATATAAATCCTTCTCTACATACTGCTTTGTAATCTGAATTTTTTCACTTGACACTTGTACATTATTGTGAACATATTATAAATTCCATTAAGTAAAATAATTTATTTAACCAATTTCTTAGTGGTGGATATTTATATTTTTTAAAACTTTTTTATGATTCTGTGAACCATATTATAACAAATCTCCTTTTAACTAAATATCTGTGCAAGTCCTATTTTCTTAGGACAAATTCCTAGAAATGGAACAACTTGACCAAAGACCATGTTACAAATCTGTGTAGTACACATTGTGAAATTCCCACCTAAGGTTTCAGGAATGTACATTCCCTATAGCAGAGTGTGGTAGAAGTCTTACAGAGAATCTGTGAATCTTCTAGAGCCCTTCCCCTGGCAAATTTGCTATCCTGTGAAATTGAGTTGGCCAACCCATCCTTTCTGTACAGCAGGCATGGCACTCAGTTCTTAGACACTTCTCATTTTACCTCACCTCCCACCTGTCTTTCAATGAGATTTCAGTTATTTTCAAATGGCTGTACACATATTTTAGGATCTGTCTAAAGAATAAACCCAGTGTGCTGATATCTCTTCTGCTCAGATCCCTTATAAATACCCTCACTGGAGAAAGCACCACAGTCTCATTCACCAACACTACATATTCTTATCTTTCAGTGTATCTCTGTTTAATAGCTAATTTAAGAACATGGAATATGGAAGTCATCTTCTGTACAGGAATGGAAAGAAATCTTTCCATGAGGGAAAGAGGTGATCACCTGGTATAAGCAATATGTTTCATTTAAGGTTCAGCATGGAAAGAAGTTCCAGAATCTTTGCAAGTAAATGTTTCTTCCCAAAATATAGCAAAATTACTTAGCTCTCCATATAAACTGATTTGCTGCTAAATCCTTTGCCCCTAGTGTATCAATTAATTTTCATAATCAACATCAGAAGTATATATTATATCATTTTATATATGAAGGAATTGAGGTTTATGGTGATACATTAAAAAAAAAATCTATTGAGTACCTACCACTGCATTTAGTGATGTGGGGGTTCCTAATAAGAGCGCGTTCAAAGGATCGAAAACACAATGCAAGTATGTTCAATTCTTGTAGGAAGAAATTATTTAGATATTTAGAAACAGTGACTTAGATAGAGTGCCCCTTTAAAGAGGTTTACTATACAAAGAAAGAGAGAAAGGGAACTAATAGAAAAAAGGGGGGCTCTGGTATCAAAAGAATGTTTCTTTTCTTTTATAAAGGAAATTGGATACCAGCATGCCAGGATGGAGATGGTTTGAACAGAGAATGTAGGACATAAAGAAGTGTACAGAGCAGAGAAACTTCATCTACTTTAATAAAAATGGGATATGGAGATGGAGATGGGTAAGTGTGGAAGTTGGGGTATTGGAATTCTCTCTTCTGAGCCTTCCGTTTTTCTGAGAAAAGTAGGAAGTAAAGGCGGTAACAGAGAGAGAATAGAGTGGGGAGGTTTGAAGAAAGCAGACGTATGGGATGATCAGCCAGGAAAGTGAGGCTGTGAATGAGCTAGGGAAGTCTATGATGATTGCCAGCCAGCATTAAGGCCCCATGGAAGATAGAAGTCCCACATTTAATGAGACTAGTCAGTAAGATTATGAATTTCTCTCCAATCAAATCCAACTGTTGAAGAAGCAAAGAAGTGAATATAATCAGGCCTGTCCTTTATTTCAAAGGAAAGGGGAAAGAAAGTTAAGGATACAGTATATGCAAGAGAAAAATTGTTGAATGACTATGGGATTTAAGAACGCATAATGAGTGAAAAGAACTGATGAAAGTAGTAAGAGGTAGTGAAATTCTTGCAGTACAGTGAACTGAAGGGCCTGATGTGCTTCTAAGTGGTGTTGGAGTTGAGGTGAAGGGGATGCAGGAAACTGATTAGGGAGAAGATAATAGAATGGGATAGTTGAAATTAGAAAATGGAAGTAAAGTATGTTTTTCTCAAGGTTATATAATATTACATTGGAGAACCAGAACTCACACCCAGGGCTCTGTGGTTCTGGAGCCCACCCTAGTACCCAGGCAGTGCACTAAGGACAGTGTGAGGGTTGCATTAGCTCATAGAAGTACCATTGACCGTCATGTATGCCGTGGACTCCTTGTTTCTATAGCCAAATATTTATAGCACTGCATGAGGATGGAGATGTAACGTTTCTCTTCCTTTTCTCCTCCCCCTCCTACTTCTTACAAAAATAGTAACTGGTTCAGATGGGCTGGGCTAGTTCCACAGAGAACATATGTTTGATGAGGGAAAATACACAAAGCCAGCTAATGTGAAAATGCAGGGTCCATTATTAGTTTGGAGTTTAAATATCAGTTTCTGCTGTTTGTGCCTTTCTGCTGTTTGTGATTTTCTCCATGAAACTGATTGTTATCTTTGCAGCTTGATATCTCCCCTGGGGGTGCTTGGTAAAAGCACCCACCCTTTTAGGATATTAACCATTCTATAACAGCAAAACCATGGATATGTCTTGTGGTGTTATATGTGGGGCAGCGTTAAATATGAAACAGACACTGAGGCACATTGAAACTGTGAGGCAGACTGATGACAGCCCAGAAATGCTCAGAGTGAGGCCCTGTCTCCTGTGTGACTGTTGACAGCAAGAATGTTCACTGTGAATTTCTTGAATATTATTGATTCAGAGCAGGAAGTCATGTGTCCTCCCTGTAGCATTTTCTCTGTGTGTCTCTGTCTCGAATTTCTGTCTTCTCTTTCATACACACAGGACAGCTTGAGAAGTGTATCCAGGCTTCACAAAAGCTATGTGCCTTGAGCCTATGTAGTATGAACTTTGACTGTTGTGAAAAAGCATAACCCCTAGGTCTCCAGGATGACAGTGGTCATTCAGATGAGAATGACCAAGGAAATCTTGGATATTTGAATGGCCGTGTTTCCAGCGATCATTAGATTTGGTGAATGCTTCTTTCCTCTGGATTTCTGGGGTGACCTACATGAAGTGCCAGCTGTGTGAATGTGCCATGGTTGCCTGATATTCCCTCAATGAAAGACACAGGCCTTTCCTAGAGGAGACGAAGAAGCTGGCTTCTAGTCAAGAGGAATTTTATGCTTCATTTATTTCAGAGAACAAAGTGACTCAACCAGAAACTCATAATTTAGTGCTAGGCTTAACCAGAAAGAAAGCAGCAAAAGAAATAGTGCTGAGGTATATAAATGTGTGTGTGTGTGTGTGTGTGTGTGTGTGTGTGAACGTGTGTCTGTATGAGCATGCATGAGTGTGTGCATGTTTGTGTGTGTATAGGTATATACATGTATATTTTTCTTTTGTTTTCCATAAACAAAAAGGCTGGGTGAATGTTTCTATAAATAGTAAGGCTAAGTGGATACTTTCAGAAATCCCTCTCAACCCTCTCCTTTATTTTATACTTTTATTACCACCATTAATCATACCTTATTCTTTCATTAGTCTCCTTCATAGGATCCATTGCCTTAATGATGGCATTATATCTTTAGAAACAGTACTGCCAACGTAAGCCCAAGAGAGCCTTGGGAGATCATAAGATCATAAGCCTCAAAGAGATCATAAGGAAAATTAGACTTTATGTAAGAATAACAATAATGAGCATTTATTGAGCAACTTATGGAGCAACTTATTTTTGTATATACTAATGTACATTAGGTATTTTTTTCTGAGAGGAGGTCTTGCTAAGTTGCCCAGGCTGGCCTTGAACTTGCAACACTCCTTTTTCAGCTTCCTGAATAGCTAGGGTACAGGCACATGCCATTTCATCTGGGTGCTAGTTATATATTTATATCACCTAATGTCTTAGTCATTTTCCTCATCACTGGGACAAAATACCCCATACCCACAACTTAAAGGAAGAGAAGTTTATTTTGGTTCGTAGTTACAGCCCATGGGCAGATGGGTCCTGGGCAGAACAGCATGGCAGAGGGTCATAGTGGAGGAAAGCTGTTCATGTTATCACAGCCAGGGAGCAGAGAGAGAAAGGAGGAGCTGGGGAGGGAGATGCACCCTTTCATGTCCCCAGTGAACTGCCTCTTCAGCTTGGCCTTAACTTCAAACAGCACATTTGGCTATGGGTTCGCCATAGTAATCCATAGTGAAGTAATCCAGTGATGACTATAGTAACCCCATGAGCAAATCACCTCCCCAAAGCCTCACCTCTGAACACAGGAGGCTTTGGGAGTACATTCTAGATCTAAAGCATTCTACCTAATCTTCTCAATAACCATACGTGGGAGAAAAAGTTATTTCCAGTAGATAAGTGAGAAAAATGAGGCTCTTAAACATAACTCATTTACCTCAGGGCATCTTTTGAATAGATTTGAATCCAAATCTGTCTAGCTCCAAAGTCAAGATCCTGTCCCATCCACCTCATTCCTGATTTTCCCTCTACTGTCTCTGTGCCAGCACTTCTTTCCCCTCCATGCTGGCCTCTTACTGCAACCTCCTATCCAGACCCAGCTTTTGGATGACAATGCACGCACCTTCCTCTAAAGTATATGTGCTGCTGCTCTAAACATGAGTATGCATGTATCCACTGTAATATAATGTCTTTAACTCTTTCAGGAAGATACCTAGAAAGGGAACATCTGGGTCAAATGAAATTTCTAATTTTACTTTTTTGAAGAATCTCCATACTGATTTCCATAGTGGTTGCACTAGTTTATATTCCCAACAACAATGTAAAAGGGTTCCTTTTCCTCACAGCCTCACCAGCAAGTATTATTTTATTGTTTTCTTGATTATAATCATTCTTGAGTAAGATGGAATCTCTGTTTTGTTTTAATTTAATTTCTCTAATGCCCAGAAATGTTGGAACATTTTTTCATGTATTTATTGGCTTCTTCTGAACTTCTTCTGAGATGTGTCTATTCATTTCAGGTGCCCATTTTTTGACTGAGTCTTTTGAGTTTTTTGTGTATTCTAAATAGCAGTCCTCTCTTCAAGGAATAGCTGGCACACATTTTTCCCATTCTGTAGGTTATCTCTTCACTCTGCTGTTTCTTTTTCCGTAGAGATGCTTTTTGATTTGATATGATCTCATTTTGTTGATTCTTGATGTTATTTCTTGTGCCCTTGGAGTTCTGCTTAAAAATTTCTTGCCTACACCTATGTCATCAAGATTTTTAACTATTTTATCTTCTAGCAGATTGTATTTAATATTTAGATCTTGGGCTTCACTTTTGAACCATGTCCAATTCTTATATTACCATTATTAGCAATAAACAAATCATTATGGTCTATTCACATCTGGATTCTGATCATGTGCTCATATAGAGAATGCTAAATGTCCTTACTTTGGAATAAAGAATTACAAGCCAAGAGTAGGGGAACCAGAGCCCATTGTCAACATCAAAATTGCTCTTTGTAGCTTCATAGCTCTCTTGTTTTTGGAAGTTTGGTTAAATGCAATCTTTTACCCAGGGGCTGAGAATGAGCAGCATGTGAAGGGCAGTTTGGGAAATATTTGGAGTTGGTTCAAAGGATGAGCAATTCTCAGAAAGAAGGGAAACTTTGTGGTTCTGGCCAGCAAATACCAGGTGCCACTTCTCTCTTCTGTGAGATAAAATCATCATTCTACCTATAACTTGAAGTTAGCCTCAGAAACATGGTATGGATGCTGCTGCTGGTACCCTGCTTATATCCTCCTTGGGCCTCATACTTCAATGCTGATAGCACTATTCTCTAATTTTTGCCAACTACCTCTCTGCCTAAGGGTTTTCTTTGATCTGCCCACAGGGCATGGGAGACTGGAAATGTTAAGATTTGCTTCTTCTGGGCATAATCAATCAGTAACTGATAGCAGTGGGAAAATATGCTTCCTGGCTCCCTTGCCTCAGTGAGGATAACTCTAGGGTCATAATTTATACCACCCCCCAGAATCCCCCAAGAAGGTTAATCTTCAGTTGACCATAGCAGCTACTTGCTTGATAATGCATCCTTTATTCTTTATTCTTTATTTACTTTGTTTTCCCAACCCACATTTACATTTCCCTGCCAGTGTATACTGGATTCACTGCCCAAATAAATCACATGCATTTGAATCTTTATCTTAAGGTCTATTTTTTGAAGGAACTCAGACTATGACACAGGTCATCATATTTTTTTCCTTACAGACTTTTTTATCTTGGTCAAACCAGAAGGTTAGATAAGTAAAGTTCTCTTGACTATGAACCAGTGTTGAAAATTCAAACATCCACAGAAATGAAGCAAGTTACATAATAGGAGACATGAGCTACATAGAAATGCTTACCAGATGGTATAATCCCTCTCTCAAACAGCCAGCTGCTTTGCAGCCTCAGCCAATTGTTGCTATGTGGAAAAATAGGCCCAATGTGGCCACATCAAATTTTTTCATGAGAAGCCAGAAATCCAGATTTTTATGTAGAATCTCTTAATATGTAAATATTGGCCACAAATTCAGATGCTTTTAAAATACTGAGCTAGCTAAATAAAACACATCTGTGAGCCATGCTTGGCCCAGAGGCCATAACTTTGCATTTGCTATTACAGATATACAGCCCTTAGCTGGAAATTTGTAGGCAATACTTAACAAGAGTTTTAGTACTTTAAGTGGATTTTCACAGCCATTGTCACATTACTTTTAACAGGTCCTACCCTCGAGCCCACCCACAAATGATTGTGTCTAGTATTGTATATCTGCTCAACAAACAAGAGATCCAAGTGGGAAGAAGAAGCAAGCATGGACTTGGCATCTGATTGTGGTCTGGCTCAGTGCAATATTATTAGTGCCAACTGGAAAGGAAACCACCACCGAGATCCATCACAACATGTGCTATCGCGGTGAGTTTAAATTGGGTGGAAATGTTGTGAGTTTAATAAAATAGAACTGTTGAGATGTACATGTGTATCTGGGTTTAGCTGATAGATCCTCCAAGGGCATTGTGATGTCAAATATGTTTGGCAGGTTCAATTCTCTTAGCACCCACATTTGCACTGTGTTTAAGATGGGGTGATTGGAAGCACGTGTGTTAACAGTAACTATGCACGACATGTGAAATTAGGGAAGTGTGAAGGTTTCACTCTGACTTTCATTGTCCTAAGCTAACTTTTTCCAGTTGTGTGTGGGGAGAAGGAGCAGAGGTTACATCGTTTTCTTTTTTTAATTTTAGAAAATAACTTGAACGTGTAGCCTGTCTTTCATTTTGGAGCCCAAATGCATGTATGATAAGAATTGAGATCATTGAATTCTATCAGAGAGCTAATATACAGCACAGTGACAATGAATAATCAATAATGAATAATGATGCATTGCATACTTGAAATTTGATAAAAGAATAGATCTTAAGTGTTATCACCATCATCACACAAAAAATGGTAACTGCAAGGCAATGGATATGTTAATTAGCTTCAGTGTGGTGATCATTTCACAATGTATATAATTATATCAAAACTTCACCTTGTACATTGTAAATATATATAATTATCAATTATAATGCAAGAAAACTAGAAAAAAGAAAATGGAAAATGTAAGCTTATAAGAAAAACTATTTGGGGAAGAGGTTGATATCAAAATAATTAAATGTCAAGGTCATAAAAGACAAGGAAAAATTTAGTAATTGTCATAGATTAAAGAACATTAAGAAGACATGACTGCTAAATACAATATGGAATCCTGGACTGGATCATAGAATTAGAAATGGACTTTGGTGGAGAGAAATGGTGAAATCTTAATAAAGTCTGTAGTTTAGTTATTAGTATCAATTATATACTTAGTTTTGACAATTGCAATATGATAATATAAAATGAAGCTAAGTGAAAAATATATGGGAACTCTGTACCTGTTTTATACCTCTTCTATAAATCTAGAACTATCTCAAAAATGTTTTTAAAAACTTAAAAAAAGATGATTATAAACAGGATTCTAGACCTTAAAAGAACTAAGCCAAGTAAGTAGAAATTATTACAAAATCCTATATGAGTAGTCTTTTAAAGGAGGAGGACCTTGGTATGTTACTCATTATATGCAGAATTGTACTTTAGCTCCATTTTACAGATAAAGAAACAGGTCAGAAATCTGTACTTGTCAGAGCTCATTAGTGCATATGTAGTGAAGATAAGTGACTGATAATTTCTGCTGGGAACATTTCCTTGACCTTAAATGTTTACACAGGCAATTCTGAGGCACATGGATAAATAAAAATGACAAAGGGACAGATATAAAAGGCCAAAAATACGCAGTACAAGTAAAAATAATTTTGAATGATTGAGATAATATCTCAGATTAATGGTAAAGGATATCTTATTCAGTTGTTTTAGAAGAGCTGAGTTTACATTTGAAAAAAAATCAAAATAGAGTCCTACCTTGCACAATATTTCCTATTTTCCCAATTTACAGAGGTTGAGTTAAAAGTGAAAAACAAAATTAAAAAAGTGGTAGAAGAAAACAAGAGACATTTCCTATATAATCTTGGTTTGTGCTATATTTTTTCTAAGGAAGACTCCCAAAGGCATAAATCTTAAAAGGCTGATGGATTTACTAAATTAAAAGTAAATGCATTTTTACACACCAGAAAATCTCCACAGTATACAAATCCTTCAGGTTGACCCTTTATAACCACTCCACTTACCTCATGCCCTCATCCTCTACTTAACTGTTGGTGGCCACTACTTTGTTCACCATTACTATCATTTTGTTATTTCAAAAACATCCATAGAATTAACTAGTATATAACTTTTTGGAATTGGCTTTTTTTAGTTCAACATATTTCTCTAGAGATCCATCCAGGTCTTTGCAATATAGTAGTAGTTCATTCATTTTTATTCTGCAGTAGTATTCCATGGTAAGAATGTACCACAATTTTGAGCGATCATGGTTTTAATTTGCATTTCTCTGTTGGCTAATGGTGTTGAACATATTCTCGTGTGGTTGTTTGCCATTTGTATACACTCTTCTTTGGAATGTCTTTGCCATATTATCCAATTAGACTTTTTTTATTGCTTAGTTTTGAGAATTCTTTATGTATTCTACATATTAGGCTTTTGCTGCATATGTGGTTTACAAAGATTTTTTTTAGAGCAAATGTTTTACTTTTCATGAACTCTATCAGTTTTTTCTTTATAGATAAGCTTATGGTAAGAAGTCTAAAAAATCTTTGCCTAGCTCCAAGACTTTAATATCGTCATTGTTTTCTATAAGTTTTATAATTTTACATTTTGCATTTGTCTGTGATCCATTTTGAGTAATGTTTAGTGTAAAATGTGAGTTATCTTTTCTTTAGTGCTTGAAAAATATATCGCTTCTTTCTCACTTTCTTAGTTTCCCATGAGAAATCCATTGATGTCTGAACTGTTTTTTCCCTTGTAGATGAAGTTTTAGTTTTTGCTGGTGCTTTAAAGATTTTTTTTTGTCTTTAATTTTCAGAAGTTTAATTATGATGACTTCATAGATTTCTCCCATTTAGAGTTTGCTTAGCTTCTTAAATCTATACTTTAATGTGTCTTGCCAAATTTGGGAGATTTCTGCAATTATTTCCTTGAATGCTTTTTTTCACCCACACTGTTTCTCCTCTCTTTCTGGAGCTCCAATGACATGGATGTTAGATCTTTATCACTTTTTTTGACTATTTTTTTTTTCTATTGACAATTCACTATTTTCCATGTCTCAATTACTCTGGTGTTGAGCTCATCAGCTGAGATTTTAAAAATTTCATTTATTGTATTTTTCAATTCTAAAATTTGAATTGGATCTTTATATCTTGTGTTTATTTTATAAAACTTTCTACTTAATTGTTGAAACTAGACATTTTCATATTATGTCCTGACACTCGTGTTCTCAGATAATGGTTTAGCAGGAAGAGGATAACATTTCATTATTGCTAAGGGTGTGTGTGTGTGTGTGTGTGTGTGTGTGTGTGTGTGTGTTGGGGGTTTCCAGCTCCCAGATCTCCACTACTAATGCAATCAAATGGCCTTACCACTGGTTAATGGTGAAAGTCCTGGCTCTTTTCCTGGCCTTTTCTAAGGAGTTATTGGGATGTCTTGATATGTCATGCAAAGGAGGAAGTTGGGATTCCTCACTTGATCTTTCATTGGTGTGCAGTGCTTCACTAAAGTGGAACAGTTGTTATTTAGTTGTTGTTGTCTTGCTTGGTTGCTCCTTTGTCCAGATTTTGTTGGGGCTATTGTTGTCTCTGTTTATTGACTTCTCCTGTTGTCATTTTCTTCAGCTCTAAATCTGAAATATATAAGGTAAAAAGAAAACACATGGAACTCACCACATTGTCTTTTCTTGTGTCCTAAGATTCCTAGGAGGTCTGCCTGCCTATACATGTTTGTTTTACACATATGTCCAGGGTTTTTACTTGCACTTAATAGGAGAAATATTTAACCTACTCCATATTTCCAGATGTGACCTTTCTCAGATGCTGTTTCTATTTTTATCTACTTTTCGAAGATCACCTTAGAAGGCTGGATATATTTACAAAATTGAATTGCACATGTATTATTTTCTTTATGCTTTCAGCAATCCTGTAATAGAGATAAAGTCTTTTAACAGGGAGATGAAGGAAGGTTCAGAGAAATTAAGCAAATGAATGAATTTATTTAGATTACTCATTCACCATTTCATTTGAATATGTCTTCTTCAAGAGCTTTTCCAATTTTCAAGATAAGCACAACTTTGAAAGCTACCTAATCTCAATTTTGTAGAAGCAAATTACTTTTTTGCATTTAGATGATCTGGTTCAATGAACTTTTTTGGTATA
>NW_004624784.1:6035861-6068130 GCF_000247695.1 Heterocephalus glaber | reverse complement strand
TTAAAATGATTAAAATGAATAATTGATAATTTGAAATAGGAAAAAAGGTCCAAAGAGGTAGGGGTGGTGGGAGGGGAAGGGGAAAGGGAAGGAGGTAAAGGAAAAATTATGAGAAAAGAAAAAAAATGGAAAGGATGTCTGTGTAAATAGGGAAGGGTGGAGGGTGTGAAGGGTGCACAGGTAATGGGGAAAAAAATAAGAACCAAGATACATCATGTACACGTACAAGCACCCAGTGATAAATGTAAATGTATTGTATACCTAAAATGTACCAACAAAAGAATTTAAGAATAATAAAAAAAGACAATTTTATCAAATGTATTCCATACAAGAATCAACTGGTTGAAATGACACCTGCCAGAGCGATGCTCAGGATAGTCAGTACGTAAATGTGCTGCCCAACCAATACTTAGGGTCAGCTGTTAAGTGGTTAATTGAAAAGTTGCTATTTTTCTTTAATAGGACTTCAGATATTTTTGTGCCTATTTAACACACATGTACCCATTTAATGTCCTTGTCATTAAGTAGTTTTCAACTATGTTATCAATTGGAAATTACTGGTTTCTGTTTCTCAGTGCAATGCCAATGACATAAATGATTTGAAAGTTTAAGCTGAACTTTTCAAGTAGTTTTATATTCATTTTCCAACGCCTATTCTGTCATTTATAAAAAATATAAATGAAGATGACTTAAGATGGACTAGAAAGATTGCTTGACTTTTTTTTTCTTAATCACTGAGGCATTGAGAGGCATTCTGATTTTGGTTTTCAACATGAAGCTGATTTGCAGATGGCTGATTGGGAAATCTTTGCAGATGTCGGAAATGTGGCCACCTGAGAAATCAAAGCTGACACACACGAAGGGCCTGACAATGTAAAAGACATTTCTGTTGATCTGGATTGGTGTGTCAAATAGAAGTTTATAGCATTGTGGCGAGGAAAACACCGTATTAAGAATATCAAATATCAGACTAGGAGGAAAGAATAGGAATATTTGGTATCTACCTCAAGGAAGCTTGGAAGGGATGATTTTTTTCTTATAATTGACTCTCTAATACATAAATATCAATGTTTTCTAGTGCCTGAGACTTTTAGTTTGTTATAATTTGTTCAATGAATACCATCCTTCTGATAACATCCATCAGATCAGAAGCCTTCATGTTGTTGCCTGGAAGTAGATTGCAACATCCTTGATGTTAAAGTCCTGTACTAGTCAGCTTAGGGTCCCCATTTTCTAGCATTCATGATGACAGAATATTGAGTGTTGAGGGATAAATAAAAGTGTGTTAGGCAAGATGGTTAAAGAAGAGAGATGCAAGTGTATGGCAGAAATTGTCAAAAATAGGGGAGTTTGAAAAGGCAAGGTATGTTCGGAGAATAGCAAGTTACACAGTGTGCCTAAAATATATATCTGAAGGGACATGGTAAAGATGAATTTTCAGAGTGGTTGGGTTCTATAATATTGAGTCTTATGAGCCAAGCTAATGATATGTTTTATATCTGTAACCCTTGAAGAAAATGACAAAGGTTTTTGCAATTAGAAGAGTTATATTCCATTTCCCCAAAAATAACTGGAAAATAAGCCCTATCATGATTTTTTCAGGATGATCATAGTATAAGCCCTACCCCAAAAATGAGTCCTAGTTAAGATGGTCAGACAGACAGACTCATTGTGTGTCTGTGACACATCGTAATACATGATAGATGTATTGAATTATAAAATAATGATATTAATATCTAATTAAATACAAACAATATTATTGACATTAATACTTAAATGATAATATAAATTATAGTTAAGTATAAGTAAATATCCAAGTGGATGCCTTTGGATGGGAGGTAAACACCAACATATACAGAGGAACTTGAGGCTTTTTGCTGAATGACCAGAGTACAGACACAACGCAGGAATATTGTGCGCACCAGATAATGAATGGACATGGTTGTGTCTAACATGAATTTTCATAATTCATTATGTCATGTGTTGTAGCGAACACAATGTGCTCATAAAATAAAAGTTTTCTGAATTTTGGTGCCTGCAATTTTGTTGCTTTTGTGTGGACCATCATTCTTAATTGTTATTTTTGTTGCTATTCCTGTCTCGTAAGTCTTCAATTAACACTTGATTTAATAGAAACTTTGTGAAGCCCAGCCTGCCAGAGGTTGTGACTTGGGTGAAGAAGTCATGGGATAAAAACACTAACAGCCAATGCACTCTCAGCAGGCTACATGGACAAGAAATTCTGTTGCTGGACATGAGATTGGAGCCAATCGTTCTACAGGAAATGTAGTTGCAAGAAATTCAGGTCCAAATTCAGGGTTTGGAGAGTCATGACGATGTTCCAGAAGATGATGGCATGTTTGTATTTGAATAAATGTAGATCTTTGCATATGAATAAATGCAGATTTTTTGTATCTAAATAAATTTAGATTGTTACACATGAAAAAAAGACACATCCCGTGAAAATAAGCTCCATTGTGTCTTTTGGAAAAAAATTAATATAAAACCCAGTATTATTTTGGAAGAATAAGGTGGTCAATGCTGGGCTTTAGAAAGCTGACTGGCAGCACGTTGATGTCCTAATGGATCTGATAACCACTAAAGACCCTTTCAAATCCTGTAATATTACAAGAAAAAAACCCATAAAACAAAAATATTTAACATTTTTTGGAAATTAAAGTGATTACTAAGTGGCCCAAGATATTGTGGTAAAACTATTTAAGGCACTGGCAAACTGATCTTTTTCTATATGTTATTTCAAAATGAGATAATGTTCAATTCTCTCTTTCATCTAAATTATTCCCTGTCTTGGAAAAAAGATGCCAAAATTGTTGGGGCAAATTCACCTGTGCTTTTTCAGAAGGGCTAGTTTCTTAGTTCATATAGGAGAAATTAATCTGCAAAAATATTCTTAGAAAAAGGGGTACTATCAAGATTTTCTTCTGATACGATTCTAGTGGGAATCTATGAAAGGATGAATGAATGTAAGTTATAGCCATAGACTGTAAGGAGAAAAGAGAACATTAACCATAGTAGAAATGTATTATGAAGTATCTGAGACTGTTAGTTCTTGGTAAAAATCCACAGATTGTCAAAAAAGGAAAAATCCAGAAGACTCCAGAACTTATATAACCTATATTTCAGTATCCCATTAGATGCTTAATTATTGATGGGTGTTTTCAAGGACATTGCATACACATTTTTGAGCAATGTGTAGGGTGCTGTGGGTATACTGATGAACAACATGGACATAGCCCCAGCTTTCATGAATCTTTCATTTAAAATAAAGGGACAAAAGGATAAATAATGGCTATAAAAAAGTATAACATTATAGTGTGGATGTGCTTTGATAGCAGGAACACCATAGGGTGTTATGGGACTATATTGGCTAAATATGGAGGTCAGGGGACACATCCTTGAAGAAGTTATGACTAAGCTGACATCTTTAGCTGTAATAAGAATAAGTGAGTCCTAGGCCAGAAAATGGCAGAGTGGCAAAGAGAATAGGTGAGAGTATGAGCAGAGTTCTAGACCCATAATCCAGAGAAAGATGTTGCATTCAGGAAACCAGGTAGTTTATTTCAGTTGGAATGTATATATACACTGTGTGTGTGAGGAGCAGGGCAGAGAGTAGATTATCCATGGAAAAAGCTGCAGAAGCTGATAAGGGCCAGATCCTGCCAAGTCTTGTAGTACTCATAACAGAATTAGAATTAGGATTTATCCTGAGGGCACTAGGAAACCATTGATTACTTACAAGCCAAGAAATGCCCATGATCATGTTTGAATCTTACATTACTCTTGACCATAGATTAGAGAATGGATTGGTAGATGTGGACAAATTGGAGGAAGAAATCTCAGTATGGAAAGGTGTAATAATCCTCAGGAGAGGTTATAAAAGGCTAAACAGGAAAGTGGAAATGGAGACAGGAAGGTGGGAATAGATTTTAACAGTACTAACAAGATTACAGACAAGGCTTTGTAATTGTTTAGGATGGGGGAGAATGGGGACCCAAGAATGATAACCAGATTTCTGGTACAGCTAGTGTAATGGCTATATACTAAGATAGGGCTGTGAGGTTGAGGGGAAACAGACTAAGGACTGAAGATGAGTTCAGTTTTGTTATTGAATTTAGTGTGTCAGATGGGTATTCAAACTCCTATTGATAATGGAATGTACAGACTTGTAGCTGTGCATTGAGATGTGAGAGTCTTTAGCATCTAGATGATCACTGGAGACAATGTGAATAAGGAATGCTTAAGTCTTTGGGGTGAGAGGACTCCTAAACATCCATTAATATTACTTAAAATGAGAAGAGTTGCCCAATTTCTGAATTGCCTTTACAGTAGCCCTATAATACATAAAAATATTTTCTATTCTATCTTTGGCATCTTCTGCATTTCTCTCCTCTCAAGGAAATCATGGATTTTCTTTTTCTTTTTCTTTTTTGGTACCGGGGAGCTTGTAAAGCAGGTGGCAGAAGCACTGAGCTAAATCCCTGGCCCCAAAGAAGTCATGGATTTTGAATCAATTACTTTTTGGATGTGTGGAGCTTACCTTGATTCAGTCATTTCTTCTTCTGTACTCTGTTTATGACATTGTATACAAGAACAGGATACAGGAGAGAAAAATCAAGACAACTAGTTGTAGACAAAATAATTGAGTTGAGTTTTTAGGGAATTTTTGAGTCACTTGATATTTAATTTAAATTATATGCTTCTTCCTTCTCTTTTAATTCATCTGCTTGGCCTGCCCTGAGATGGTCAAAACTAATTTAGGATCTCTTCTTTCCAGTGATTAAATTGCTTTGCTAAAGTATCTTTGGTTTCTAAAACTTGGTATCTCTAGGTTTCTGGTGCCCATACAAAGACCACATACATATTCCAACAATCCATGGATTGTTGTTCATGAGAGGCACCAGCTCTTGGCCTTTGAGAGGAAGGGCACAGCAAATTTCTGCATAGGGGGAAGTGATGGAGCTATTATTACATTCAAGGCATCATTGGCTTGTCCATTCAGAAAGGCACAAGTCAGGCTCTGTGGTCCACTCAAAAGAGGAGGCTGTGAAAGTGGGTCCCCGTTGACACTATGACTGACAGCCCATCCCTCACATCCACCCAGTGGCAGAAAGTTCCCAGCTTCCTGGTTTGTTAACCTTGACCTTTGCCTATCACCATGGAAATGCCACTGACAAGAAAATTTCTTCCGTGATTATCATGCAGACTATAGAGAATAGAAGAGGAAAAAAATCTGGAGGGAAAAATCACTGTCCCCTTCATCTCACCGTAAGTTTTTTTCTTTAGCACAAAGAACTGCTCTTCCACTTTGGAACTTTGGTGTAGTGGCTGAGGTGTGGGGTGGGGAGGAAGAGGCAGGCCAAAGCTGCTGCAGTGCTTTGCATGCTATCAGAAGTCTACTCTGTGGAGTGTTTATGTTAAGGGAAGTGAGGCTTTCCTGTGGCATACCTGGAATAGTGGCTATATATGCTCAATACTATTACATATTCACTAGGATTTTCACCAGACATTGCTAAGGAAACAGTCAACTATCAATATTTCTATTTGAGCCAGGCATGGTAGCACCTACCTACAAACTGAGCAGGCAGAGGAAGGAGAATCTCTGCCAATCTGAGGCCAGCCTGGGCTACATAGTGATTTCAAGGCCAAAACTACAAGGCTAAACTACAAAGTGAGACTGTCTCAAAAAATCAAAAGAAACAAAAACATTACTATTTGCTTACCATCTTGTTGAATTAAAACCAGAATTTGATAGCAATAAAAGAAGCTGAATCTCAATTTATAGTGAAATTGCTTCTACAGAGCTGTAAGGAACCATAGAGATCAATCCTAAGGGTTTTTAACCTGAAGTCCATAAACTTTTGAAACTGTATGTAAAGTATATTATGTGTATCAAACAAGGTTCATAGGTTCATAGCCTTCCTCAGATTCTTATATGTTCTACCATTTAAAAAACACCAGGAAGAGCACACTCAGTTCCATCACCTTATTCAGCAAAATGCTGAAGTGATTGTGTTCTTTTATTTCCTCTCTTCCTCTTGCTCTTTGCCTTCCTCTATTTCTTTTCTTCTCACTCTTTCCTCTTTCCAAAATTACATAACTATAAATGTGAAATTTTGTATTGGGTATGAATGAATGTTAAAACTGAATGTGTTCCACAATAGAATGACAGAAGACAAAGAATGGGAATGAATTTGGAAGTGCCCTTGCACTCAACAGTGAAGATTATCAATGAGTAACCAAATAGTGTTATAAATGCATCTTGAAGTTTTGGACATCAGTTAATACAGATGCCTACCCAGCAATCAGGGCCTAGCATGTTCTTAATATATATATTTTTTAGTCTTCTGGTTGTCTTGGGAGTTGATTCTTCTTATCTCCAAAAGTGTACATCTCGTCCTTTCATTGGAGATGTTTTATCATGTGGTGACTATTTTTCTAAACCTTGAAGTCCTCAGGCTCACCGATACTGAAAATATGGGCTTTGAGACAGACTTACATAGGTTGGAGTGCTGTTTCTGATGCCACTATCCTTGGGAGCCTTGTTTTTTCACATGCAAAATGGCAACCACGGTAAACTCACCTCAAGAGATGGTTATACAAATTTAATACACTAAAGTTAATAAAGTGTCTAATATGGGATCTAGCACCCAGTAGACCCTCACTATAATAGTGACTTTCTACTTCCTCTTACTCAGCTCCTAGCTCTGAAAACTATGCAACTGACTCAAAGTGTAGAGAATATTAGATGCATTTCTTTTTGTTATTTGGTCTGCACTTAAAAAAAAAACCACTATTAGACCTTTACTTCTTCTCTATGCTTTCTCATGAGTCCTTAGGTGAACTAATGACCGATTTAGCAAGACACTGGTAAAACCAGCAACAACTAAGCAGCATTTTCTGACTTCAGTGAACATCAAAGGGCAGCATTTCTCAAAGTTTTCTTACTTGTCAATTCCTTTTATGATAAAACCTTGCCATCTTCCTTAGGAATCTTAACAATTATTTTATCATTTTTATGTGGTATTTATTTTTAAATAATGTTAAATTAAATTAGACATATTTTAGATCTGTGCTCTAAATTCTAAAGCTAGATGATGAGAATATGGATGTTCACTATATTATGATGTATATATTTTTGTATTCTTGAACTATTTCACTATAATAAATTATACCAACATTTCATTTTAATAGTCTAATAATTAGTTTAATAAGAGAAATTTCAATAGTTTCATTTATCGAGTGATATATATTATTTTATCTATATTCTGTATGAAAAAGGATGATTTATGGAAAAATAAATTTTAACTTGACTATCATATTTCTACATTGGGACCAAAAATGTATTAAAAATAGATTGGAGTATGACTGTAAAATCTAGAAATAACAATTGCTTTCATAAATTCATGTTTGAAATTTCTCACTTGAACTTTAAAAAATCAATTGGTATCCCATTTTAAGTAATTACAACTTTTTGTTTCTAAATTACAAGATGAGAAAAGAGGTTTCAGCTTTGATTTGCAAACATTTCACAAATAACACACTACACCTTATTCTCAATGGGTAAAAAATCAAACTGTATATAATCACTACAATATTTTACATTTTAAACATGATTAATGTGCTGGTGACATCCTGCTGAGTGATACGAGAACTTTGAATGCTACCTGTGGATCTAGTAAGAGCATCTTGAGGCAACTTTGCAGAATTATCATTTGTATATTTCTCTTCTTTCTTTTTTGTTTTTGTTTTTTTCTTTCTTTTTTCTTATATTCTTATATTCTCTTATTCTTATTTCAGAATTAAATTATTTCTGTATTTAAGAATAACTGAAAAAAATTAATTCATGACTAGGAATAAAAACATTTTAAAATGATATATGGTTCAAAAATATTGTAGCAGCTACAGGGGTTTGATGTTTGAAAAAAATGACCGAGTCAATCATGAAGACTTGCCTGATACCCACCAAGCCCTGTATGCTCAGTGACATGAATACAGAAACTTGCAGTGATACCAATTCTTGATGTTATCAAGCCACAAATGGGAAAGCTGCTGTGTAATGACAACCTGACTGATGAAACAATACATTAATTCCATTGAAGAAGCACCATTAGACTGGAATTCTTGGAAATGATAGTACAGCATTTCTGTGGAGGAATGAATAGAATTCAGCAGGCCCATAGTCACTCTGGCTCATAGACTGTCAAGCTGATGGGCAAATCAATGATTTGGGTACGAAACTAGGAGGTCCCCAGAATTAAGAAAACATAGCATTATTTTCCACCATTCAGAGAGTTACTATTCTAACAGATAACTCACATCAATTATTTAAAATCTTTTCTGTATTTCTTAAGCCTCAAAACCTCCAGACTTATTCTCAGTAGATGGCTTTACCCTTCACCTACTAAGAAGATCAAAGCAGAAAAACTCCAGATTGCTATGTACAAGATTGCTCATGCCCAGTCACTCCAAATCTCAAGCCCCTCCTCCTGCATTCCACAGTCCCCTCTGGACCTAGCTTTTCCTCAGAGAATACCTACGGTCTTGTCTCTTACTCCACTAGTGATTCTCATTCTCTCTCATTGCTAAGGCTCACTGTTTTTCCTGATTTTATCTGAAACCCGTGACAAACTGGTTATCTGTTATTCCAAAAGAATTCTCTCTGCCTGTTTGATGCTCAGAGTACTAGCCTGACTTGCTCTTTTTGTTGTTGTTGTTGCCAAACATTGAGTCCCTACAGCCTCTCTGTCCATCCTCCTCTGACCATTGCAATTTAGCCTCTACCCAGGACTCACCAAAAACCTCCCGAAGATCTCATCCAGTGTCCCTTTCTACATCAGTACCATCTAATATCACTAACCTGGCCTTTCTTGCCACCCCTTTCCCCTTGGTTCAGATGCCTCTCAATAGTCATTCCTTCCACTTTTTCTCCTGCTCCCCCACCCCACTCCTTCTTTAAAAAAAAAAAAAGTAATAGTTTTAATTAAAATTTGCACACCATAAAATTTACAAACTTAAAATGTATTATTCAGTAGATTTTAGCATATTGATATAGTTGTACAACCATGATTACAATCAAATTTAGATCATTTTTGTTATCACAAAACAAGACACTCCACCCATTAGCTATCATCTCCCAATACTGCTCCTGCTAAATCTAGGCAACCAACTATCGAGCTACTCCCTGTCTTCATAGATTTTTCTATTCTGGAAATTTATTTTTATTTTAAAAAGACCACATTCTTAGCAACAATAGGACTTTAATATATACAAAGAAATGGAAATCTTGCAAAGTGAGCTTTTATACCATATTGGAATGAAACTAGAAACTGACAAGACAAACATACTTAGAATACAATAACATGTTCCCTCTCTTTTTTCCTATTAACTTTTTAAATATATATTTTTCATATAAGTAAAACAATAAGTAAAAGCAATTTTCAAGCTTCTATGTCTGATTTAATTCACTTAACATTATGGTCTCAAGGCACATCCATTTTCCTACAAATGCCTCAAGTTTATCTTTCTTTATGGCAGAGTAGTACTCAACTATGTATTTATACCACATTTTCTTTATCAACTCATCTGTTGATGGTTCATATAGGCTCTTTAGCTATTATAAGCTGTGCTGCTATAAATATGGTGGTATCATCATTGTGATATGATGTTTTTAACTCTCTGGCAAAGACACCTAAAAGGGGAATAGCTGGATCAATGCAATTTCTATTTTTAATTATTTGAGGAATTGTCATAGTGATTTACATAGTGATTGTACAAGTTTACTCCCACCAACAATGGAGGATTCTTTTCTCCCCACAGCCTTGTCAGCATTTGTTATTGCTTGATTTCTTGTTGATAGCCCTTCCTTCTGGAGTCAGATGAGGGTTTGAATGTTTGTCCCTTCTAAAATTTGTTGAAATTTAATTGCTAATGTAATAATATTGAAAAGTGGGACTTTTAAGAGATTAATGAGCCTTGAAGGTTGGACCTTCATGTGGATTTAGTGCCTTAATAAAAAGTGGGAGTGGGTTCTCTCTGCTCTTCCTCTCTTCTGACATGTAAAGATATAGCATTATACTCATCTGGAAGATACAGTATTCAAAGTGTGATCTTTGAAACAGACTGGACTCTTGCCAGACACCAAACCTGCTAGCCCCCTTAATATTGGACCCTCAGCCTCCAGACTTGTGAGAAATGAATTCCTACTCTTTATAAATTACACAAGCTCAGGCACTTTGTTATAGCAGCACAAAATGGACCAAGACATTTACCACTTAACTTCGTGTCCTATGAATCTAGGTCTTTAATTACATGTTCTCTTTGTCCTTTTTATTTTTTCTTCTGTCTCTCAGTCATCGCATCCACAGACACCTCCAGGATTGAGCTATCTTCCTTGTGTCCTAATGTTGTCATCATCTCTCCCTCTCCAGATTTTCTCTTGCCTTGAAATTTCTGTCAGTTCTGCCCTTTTGCTGATCACTCAATACATTCTAGTCTACATCCTCTAATCACCTCTCTAATATTCTTCCAATTTCTCTCTCTACAAGTCAACTCCTCTATTATACACTGCTGCCAATAAAGACCAAGAGTTTATAACCTCTACTGGAATAAGGAAATTTATTCCTCAACTTGTTCTTCCACAAACTGCCCCAATCTAACTTTCCAGAACTACTTATATATTTCTTTCATAAAACACCTTTCCTTAAGAATCAAGTTTTAATCTTCCTAAAACCTTCTCTGTGTCTCTGTACAGTCACCAGTGTTGTTCCTCTTGCCCGAGCCTTTATCTTTTCCCCTTTTAAATGTCACATGCTCTATATTAAATACATTAACCTACCTTCAGTTATGCTGTCCTTGAGACACTTTGTCCAAGGTACAATATGCTATTATTCAATGGACACTTTCCAGCTTGCTTTTTTGTCATCAACATCTGTTGAGGATCTTCCTCACAGCTGCTCTTCTCCTGGTAATAGCACCTCTCTCCCACTTTAGGAATTATCTCTGCGCTATATTGTGTATTTCTTCCTGGTCTTGTCCAAGTGCCTTATCATCTCCTCACCAAGGAGCAAGCACATTAGAATGTCTACCCCACAATATCTTAAAAAGTAATGCAAGGGAAATAAAAGGTGATGTGTTATTTAGTCTGTTGGTGTTTCAAAGAGAATGAACTTAGTTGCTGCTATGAAGAACCCCGGTACTACCTAAGTGCTTTTTATTTTCCAAGTTCTTTCTCTGATTTTGAACTGGGAAATCTATGATAAAATCCTTCCTATGATTATATTAGCCTGAGGTGTTTTTGTTTTTGCTGTTGTTGCTTTCAACACAAGAAGTCTGGCTGATACACTATTGTATCCTCAAGTGTCAAAAATTCTTATAGCAATGTAATAGGAAATTTGTGTAAATTGAATCCAAAGGTTTTGATCCTGGAATTTTATATAGGCATTCTTTAAACAATTATTTTGTTTTTATTGGTACATGTTAGCATAACAAAATGATTGCATTCATCATAGAGTTGGTACATGTGTATAACACATTTATTCTTCTTTTCCATCTCCTTGCTCCCCCAATGCTTCATCTTCCACCCTCCCCCCATCTCTTTATGCTGTCAGTAAACTTACAATGAATTGACGATGGTAGATTCTAGAATGTGTGCCCTAGAATGAGGAGACAACTCATTTGTCTTCAATGCTTAGACTTACCCAGATGGATAATTTAAACTGGGCAAGCATTTTTTCCTGTAGAAGGATTTGTAGTTATTTTTGGACCTACCTTCTCCTTTCTACTTCCAACTCTTTCCTTATTTCTCATTCCTCCCCTTTCTTCTGCTTCCCTTCCTTTCCCTGCCCTCAACTGGCCTCCCCTTACCTTCTCTCCACTTCTTTTCTCTCCATTTCCCTGCCTTTCCCTATCCTCCACTTCCCTACCCTTCTCCAGCCCTTTCCCATCCTACTCCTGCCAGTTATAGCAAGATATTTATTTTATTATTTATCACATTTATTCATTGTAGTGATTATTTATTATAGTTAACATTTATTAGTTTATTAGAGTTATTTATATTTACTGTATTCATTATTTATTAGTTTATTATATTTATTATTAGATATTTATTTTGCTACTTAGAGTAGATTTAGACACTTATCTTTATTCTCTTAAAACATCCAAAGAAGACCACCAACTAGACATTGAAGGTAATGATCAGGAAACTGACAAATATGTTCCACTGCTCAGATGGAAACAGGGTACCAGAACACACCTCCAGAACATGGTGCTCTGGACTGCTTAGAAAATCTATGGCTTCCTGTGTGAAATAAGAACTTCAAATAGGAAAATACAGAGTGCTGAGAACACTCCACAAGGGGAACTATGCAAAAGACAAAGTAGCCAGAGATGTCATCACAGGTGCTGAGGTTGCCATAAGAATAATTGACAAAACTCTGATGAGTAAATTAAGACTCCAGAAGCTCCACAGAGAAGTAAAATTATTGAAGATATTAAATCATCCGAACATAGTACAGTTGTTTGAAATAATGGAAAGTGAGAAAACATTCTATTTAGGAATGAAATATGCAAAAGGTGGTAAATGTACTACTATTTGTTTGCATAAGGAAAATGGACAAAAAAGAAGCAAGAGGGAAATTTTGACAGATCCACGATAAGGGGATAGCACACAGAAACCTAAACACTGAGAAAATACTGTTAGATGAGGACAGCAACATCAAAAGAGCAGATTTTGGATTCATCATTGACTTTACTGTGGGCAACAAACAAGACACATATTGTGGCAGTCCTGCATATGTAGCCTCAGAGATCCACCTGGGCAAGGAGTACCAGGGGCCTGAAATCGGTATGTGGAGTCTTGGCATGGTTTTATATAATCTAGTCAGTGGGTCGCTCCCTTTTGACAGAAGAGATCTGAAGGAAGTGAGAGAAAGAGTGTTCACAGGGAGATATAGGATCTCTTTGTACCTGTCAACAGACTGTGAACAGTTTCTGAAGTGGTCCCTTGTCATAAACCCAAAGAAGCATGGCACTCTAGATGAGATCATGGAGAAGTGGATAAATGAAGCCATTAAGGGAGATGAACTACAACTGGTTGAACAAGAGCTAAACATCCTAGAAGAGAAAAGAATAAATATTGCTATGGGATCCCCAGAAAAAGAAATTCATGGACCTCTTTTAGAAAGAAAATGTGATGAAAACTCAACTACCTATTTTTTTATTCTTTAATTTTATTGGTACATTTTAGGTATACAATACAATGATATTCATCATTGCGAATTTGTACCTTTACATGATATATCTTGGTTCTTATTTTCTCCTCATTCCTCTGCCCTCCCTTCAACCCCTCCACCCCTCCCTATTTACAAAGACTTTGTTTCCATTTTTTCCTTTTCTCGTATTTATTCCTTTCTCTTTTTTTCTGTCCCCTACCCCTCACACTTCCCCTTCGGACCTTTTCTTCTTATTTCATATTATCTATTATACAGTTTGATCCTTATTTACACTTTCAGTTTCTTATACCAGAGAAACTATTCAGTATTTATACATGTGTCCTATTTATTTTACTTAGGAGTATGTCCTCAATGTGCATCCATTTAGCTGTAAATGTCTCTAGTTTCTCATTCCTTAAGGCTGAATAGTACTCTGTTTTATAAAAAAAAACAAACCAAACCCACATTTTCTTTATCCAGTCTCTAGTTGATGGGCAATTGGACTGTGTCCAAGTTCTAGCTATTACAAACTGTGCCACTATAAACATGGGTGTACATATATCGCAGTGGTATGATTCTTTTAATTCTTTTGGGAAGATACACAGCAGGGGAATAGCTAGGTCAAATGGGACCTCTAATCCTAGTTTTTTAAGGTGTCTCCATGCTGATTTCCACAGTGTTTGCACCAGTCTACACTCCCACCAGCAGTGGAGAAGGCTTCCTTTCTCTCCATAACCCTGCCAGCGTTTATTGGTTGATTTCTTGCTAGCAGCCATTCTTTCTGGAGTGAGATGAAATCTCAGCTTTGTTTTCATCTGCATCTCTTGAATGACCAGTGATATTGAACATTTTTTCATGTATTTATTTGCTATTTCTACTTTTTTGTCTGAGAAATGTCTGTTGATTTCAGATGCCCATTTTTGGATTGGGTCTTCAAATTTGTGAGGTCTGATTTTTTAAAATTCTTTATATATTCGAGATAGTAGACCTTTGTCTGAGAAACAACTGGTAAAATTTTTTTTTCACACATTGTGAGTTGTCTCTTCATGCTGTTGTTGGTTTCTCTTGTTGTACAAAAGCTTTCTTTTCTTTCTTTTTTTTTTTTGCAGCTCCTTTAATTACACCAAGAAGAAAAGTACAGAGGTCATGAAAGTAGAAGCAGTTCAGAAAATAAGGCAAAATATTTGCATACATACATTCTATTGACATTTTAGTTTTGATGGTAAAAATACTCAAGATTTTGCACTGAATAACTGCTTATGAATTAAGAACATTCTGAAGTACTGGGAGAAGATTTCATACATCCTACTTTATAACCTCACTCATATAAATGGTTGAGTTATATTTTCTTTCTAGAGATTAAGTTCATAGTTGAATTCATAAGAAAAATGACTTCATTGATTCACAGTGCCTTTGAAGAGCAGAAATAGAAAATAAGTATATACTGTATCAAATATACAGTTGTAGTGGTATATCAGATGTGGTACTGAGTTGTAATGGTATATTAGATCAAAGTTGAATTAGTATGATAATAGTGTTTTTATTTGTATTGTTTTTCAGTAGACTAATGAAAACACATAGATACAAATGCAAAAAAAGGTTTAATAATGTCAGAATAATTCTCCACTATATTAGCATTTTATATTTAAGTTATATAAATAAGCGATGAAGTCCATGCTATTTCTATCCTTAAAATCAAATAATGCATAAAGATATTTATTAACAATATTAATAATCATAAAGATATTTATTATTTTTGGCAGTTACTGTATAACAGATCACCAGAGACAATAAAATTTAATTGACTTTTGATAGTGTGTATTTTTTCTGGCTTTTAGGTCATATTATATTCTGTTGATGCTATGCTAGTATTAAAATAAAAGTAAATGCAAAGTAGAAAATGAAAGAAAATAAAATAGATCCATTAATAGCTCAAAATATTGTTTTGGCTTGTCCTTAAACTGGAAATCAATTCTCTAAAGTCGGGAGGGGGATCTTCATAGTTCACAGAGTATATTTTAGAGGTCTAATGATTGATGCAATGCCAGTGTAGGCCAGCTTGTCATGTTCCCTTTATTCAGTGTCAATTGGTTCCATAGCTATCAAAAAGCACTTAGCTGTTTCTGTGCACAGGAAAGGAACAACTCCAAACTGGACAGGCTTCTCTGTCTGATGACTTGATCAAGCCTTTTCTGTTCTTTTATATACTCAATTGCTTATCTTTTGTTCTTCTCACTTCCTCCTCCACAGCCTTCTCACTTCACTTCTGCTCTTCTATTATTGCTGCCTTAACAGTTTCCTGACTTATTTTTCTTTGTTCTTGTATAGCTGTTTCAATGGCCTCAGATACTTTTTCTTGATCTTTTGCATGTTCTGTTTTCCATAATTACCTTTCTTCGGCATGAGCTTTGTCCAAATTCTTTCTGAATTCTTCTATGGCTTTCATAACTACCTCTTTCATTGCTTCTTGCTCTAGCTTTGCAGAACATTCTAATGCCTCCTTATATTTTTGCCTTTCTTCTTCCAAACATTTTTTCAATATTTCCTTCTGATCTTGAGATTGTTGATTCAAGACTTCATTTATTTTTCTTTTAACAGTTCCTTCTCTTTATCTAGCATTTCAAGGAGCCTCTGATGCTGAGCATTTAGCAGCTCCTCACACTTGTGTGCTTCTTTCTCAATTGCAGAGATGTACTGTTTTTCATTAGCTTCTACTTGTTGCTTCAATGAAGACTGTGGTAGTGCCATTCTTCTACTGCAACAACTCCATAAGATTTCATTAAACTATTTCCCTTAAAAAACTGACTCAAGGACCAGTAAGACAGTGAGGATGCCCTTGGCACACCCACCAGCAAGCAGCTAGGCACGTGGGCTGAGAGGCTCCTGGCTGTCTGGAGCCCCGCTTCATCTGGCTCCACAAAAACTTTTTAATAAGATGAGAGATCATGGTTGTTGATTCTTTGTGCTAGCTCACATGCAACTGAGGTTTTGTTCATGACATCTTTTCCCCTCCCAATGTCTTCCAGAGTTTTACCTAACCTCTGTTCTAGCCGGTTTAATGTTTGTGTTCTAATATTTAGTTCTTTGATCCATTTTGATTTTAGTTTAGTGCATGGTGAGAGATATAGGTCTAGTTTTAATCTTTGGCAAGTTGAAACCCAATTTTTCCAGCACCATTTATTAAAGAGGCTATCTTTCCTCCAGTGAGGGTTCTTGGCTCCTTTGTCAAAGATGAGGTGGCTGAGTGTGTCTGGAGTTGTTTCTTCATCTTCTAATCTGTTCCATTGGTCCTCTGGTCTGTTTCTTTGCCAGTACCATGCTGTTTTTATCACAGTAGCTTTGTTAGTATAGTTTCAAGTTGGGGGTTATGATACCCCCTGCCATGTCTCTATTACCTAGAATTCCTTTTGCTATTCTAGATCTCTTCCTGTTTCAAATGAATTTTTGGATTGTTTCTCAAGGTCCATGAAGTATGCTGCTGGAATTTCAATTGGGATTGCATTGAATCTATATAGCAGTTTTGGAAGTATGGCCATTTTCTCTATATTGATTCTTCCTACTCATTTTCTGATATCCTCTTTGATCTCTTTTCAGAGTGCTGTCGTTTTCAGAGAAGAGGTCTTTAATTTATTTTGTTAGCTTGATTCATAGGTATTTCATTTTTTTGATGCTACTGTGAAAGTTGTTTCTTCAGTTCCTCTCTCAGTGAGTCTTTTGTTCGTGTACAGGAAGGCTATTAATTTTTGTGTGTTGACCTTGTATCCAGCTACTCTACTGAATTTTGTTAGTAAGTGTAGAAGACTATTGGTGGAGTTTTGGGGTCTTCTATATAAAGTATCATGTCAGCTGCAAATAATAACAATTAAACTTCTTCATTTCCTATCTTTTTTGCTTTTCTTTCTTCCTCTTGTCTAATTGCTGCAGCTAATGTTTCCAGAAATGTATTGAACAGGAGTGGTGATAGTGGACATCCTTGTCTTGTTCCTGATGTTAGTGTGAAAATTTTGAGTTTTTGACCATTTAGTATGATGTTGGCTGTTGGTTTTTCCATAGATGGCTTTTATTAGGTTGAAATAAAAACCCTGTCTTCCAATTTTCTGTAGGGTTTTTATCAGGAATGGATTTTGGATTTTGCTGTATACTTTTTCTGCATCTATTGAGATGATCATATGGTTTTTGTCCTTGGCTCTAGAAATATAGTGTATTACATTTATTGATTTCCATATGTTGAACCATTTCTGCATCCCAGGATGAATCCCACTTGGTCAGGGTGAATGATCTTCTTGATGATCTTCTGCATTCTGTTTGCCAGTATCTTCTTGAGGATTTTTACATCTATGTTCATTAGTGACACTGGCCTATAGTTCTCTTTTTTGGTTGGGTCTTTCTCTGCTTTGGGGATCAAGGTGATGCTTTTTTCCAGGAATGAATTTGAGAGTATTGTCTCCCTTTCAATTTCATTGAAGAATTTAAACAGTAGTGTCATGTCTTGTAGAATTTAGTAGTGAAACCATCAGGACCTGGGCTTTTCTTCATTGTTAAGATTTTAATTATGTTTTCAATTTTGTTGATTGATGTTGGGTTGTATAGAATTTTTAGGTCTTCTTCGTTTAAATTTCATAATTCATATGTATCTAGAAATCTGTCTTTTTCTTCTCTGTTTTCCATCATATTGGTGTATAGGTTCTCAAAGTAGGTATTGATAATCCTCTTGATTTCTTCAGGATTCCTTTTAATTTCACCCTTTTCATTCCTAATTGCATGGATTTGGATCTTTTCATTCCATTTTTTTTTATAAGCATGGCTAAGGGTTTGTCAGTTTCGTTTATTCTTTAAAAGAACCAACTCTTTGCTTCATTGATTTTTTGTATTGTTCTCTTCGTCTCCATTGCATTGATTTCTGCTCTGATGTTTATAATTTCCTTCCTTGTATGAGCTTTGGGTTTGTCCTGCTCTTCTTTTTCTAGAAGCTTGAGGTTCAGCACTAGCTTGTTTATTTGAGCTCACTCTATTTTCCTAATATGAGTATTCACTGCTATGAAGTGCCCTCGTAAGACTGCTTTCATTGTGTCCCATACATTCCAGTATGTTGTATTTGGATTGTCATTTAATAGTAGAACCTTTCTGACTTCTTTAATTTCTTCTGTGACCCATTGGTTATTCAGATGTGTATTGTTCAATTTCCATGTGTATGAAATTCTTGCTGTTTCTTTTGCTACTGATCTCCAATTTCATCACATTATGGTCTGATAATATAAAGGGGATATCTTCAATTCCTTTGCATTTTACTTAAACATGTTTTGTGTGCACGTATGTGGTCTATTTTGGAGAACGACCCATGTGCAGCCAAAAAAAGAATGTATATTCTGATTTTGTGGGGTGGAACACTCTTTAAACATCTGTTAAGTCCATTTATTGAAGAGTTTGAATTCTAGTATTTCATTGTTCATTTTTTGTCTAATTGATCTATCTATTTGTGACAGTGTAGTATTGAGGACCCCACTACTCTTGTATTAGTGCTTATTTGATTTTTCATATTCATTAATGTTTGTTTTATATAGCAGCATACACTAGTATTTGTTGCACATATATTTATGTTTTGCATCTCTTCCTCTTGGATTGTTCCCTTTACAAAAATGTAGTGGCCTTCTTTGTCCTTCTTAATTAGTGTTGGTTTGTAATCCACTTGATCTGCAAAGAGGATTGCTACTCCTGCTTTTTTTCAGGTTTTTGTCACATGGAGTATTGTTTTCCACCCTTTAACTTTCAGTCTCTGGGTTTCTTTTTCATTTAAATGTGTTTCTTATATGAAGAATATGCTTCCTGACCATTCTGCCAGTCTATTTCTTTTGAGTGATGAATTGAGATCACAATAACATTGATAGTTATAGTTGACGTATATTGACTTATCCTTGTCATGAATATTTCCTGTTGTTGGATTTTCTGCCTTTGCATTTAATTTCTTGTCTTGCCTAATATATGCATTCTGCTGGGTTTCATGGGATATGATCCTCATTGTCTTTTTCTAGGATATTGTTTAAAATTTTTTTGAGTGATGATTTGGTATTCATGAAATTTCCCAAGTGCTCTTTGTTGTGAAAGTATCTTATTTCTCCATCAGTTTTGAAAGATAGTTTTACAGAGTATATCAATCTGAGTTGAAAGTTATTTTCTTTTAGGGCTTGAAATACTTCAACCTAGGCTCTTCTTGACTTGAGGGTTTGTATTGAGAAGTCTACTGTGATTCTGATGGGCTTTCCTTTGTATCTTATTTGTGTCTTTTCTCTAACTGCTTGTAGAATTTTGTTCTTCTGTTGGGTTTCTGGAATCTTGACTATTATATGCCTAGGTGTAGATTTTTTTTTTAACCTAGCTTGTTGGAGTCCTATATACCTCACTTATCTGTATGTCAACTCTTTCACCCTGCCTGGGAAGTTTTCTGCCATTACTTCTGTGAACAGTTTTTTTATGTTGTTTGCACTCTCTCCTGTTTCTTCATTGACTCTGATCAGTCTAATATTATTCGTCTTTGCATAATCTAGGAGCTGCTGAATTGATTTCTTGTGATCCTTACTGTTTTTAAGAAATTTTTCTTTTCCTGGTCACTAATGGCAATCCTGTCTTCTATATCTGAAATTCTGTCCTCATATTGGCTCATTCTACGGTGTAAACTTTCAATGGAGTATTTTTAATCTCCTGGATATCTGTTTGCATCTGCTTCATGAATTCCATTTTTTTCCTATGCTGGGATTCCATCATGTTTCTCAGCTCCTCTATTTTTTTTTAAGCTGTGTCTGCTCTAGAGTTATTAATCATGTCTTGCACTATGGACACAATCTCTGTTGTTTATCTGAGAAATTGTTTCTGATTGTATTTTTTCCAGATCCTCTTTCATTGCCAGTTCAGGGAGTCCAGGTTGTTGAGTATCAGATTGTTCCATCTCATTGCCCCTTGATGTTGCCTTTGGTGATCTGGAAGTCTGGTTTTGAGTCTTGTTTACGCATCTTCTCATTTGAACAGATGCAGTCTGGTGCACCTTTGTTAAGGTGACTCTTTGCTTGCCCAGTGGGCTTCAAATCTCAGCAAGCCTCAGAGAGGCCTTCTCTCTGCTGCTTACCACTGGGCCAATTACTGAGTTCAGAATGATGGCCTTCTGGATCCCTGAATTGTGCTATTGTCCAGGTGGGTTTCTGTAGACATTTAGAGATGGTATCTGTGGAGGCATCTGGCTAGACCCTGCATGCCTGTTCAGCTATTATCCAAACAGGCCTTGGCTGGGGCCTGCACACTCAAGCCATTGGTGTCTGGGTAGGTCCCTGACTGGAGTCTGCATACCTGAGCCACTGTTCTCCAGGTGAGACTTTCCTTCTTGTCTAAGTTGCTGATGTCTGAGCAAGGTCCTCTTGGGGCTATGCACCTGTGCTGTTGTTGTGCAGGCAGACTTCTCACTCAGCTACCTATTTTTTGATGGAGAGAAAAATCTGAACCAGACTGTTCTCACTCCTGTGCTAGCAAACTCCTTTCACTTGCTGAGGTGCAGCCAAGCAGTGACATCAATAAATGCACTGGCCAGGCTGCTGGCCACAAAGTACAGACAAGTTTATCTTGCAGCAAGATTCAGAGACTGTACACTGACCATGCTGGACCAAATATTCCATCTGCTGTTTTCTGTGTAGAAAAGAGTCAGAGGAACATCACACATAGTAACCTCAATGAAAAAGTCTACAACAAGAGCTCTCAAAGGGAAGATAATTGTTGCAACCAGTTCCATACTTGGAACTCTAACTAGTCCTTGCAAAGCAAATATCCATTTTTTTTTGTTGCAAATATTCTTAAATGTGAGAAAAGACCTGCCATGCCCAGTAGTGGCAATACAGAATTTTTTTGGAATGATGGGGCAAAATTGTTACTTTTTCAATGAGAGACTGATTGCAGACAGGTGCTTGATGATGCATAATGTGCCAGACAGCAGCGCCATTTGTGATCAGAGAGCACCAGTTGCTTCAACACCCATTATTACCAGTACAACTACTGATGCTGGCATACACTTTCCAAGAGACAATACCAATGGTAGCACTTTGTACTACCAGCCACAGGAAGTTGAAACTGCAATATACTATGGCCCGCCTCCATTGTCCAGCCTCTTCCAAGAAGATATACCACAGTTCCAGAAGCAATACCAAGGCTCTACTTATCTTTTTATTACATTAGCTTCAAGATTCAGAAGACATTGCAATGTATCTCCCAAACAAAAATATGAAAAGAAAGAAGCAAAGCCTCGAGCCCTCCACTTCACTTGGCAAATGAAAACCATCACCATGGATCCCAGGGACATTCTGAGGGAGATCTGGAGAGTCCTGAATGCAAATAACTGCACCTATGGGCAGAGGGAGCACTTCTGTCTCTTCGGTATCAAAGGTAACAGGCCTGGTGAGAAGCCTGTGCAGTGAGAGATGGAAGTGGGAGATGGAAGGCTGCCAAGACTGTCACTGAAAGGGGTCCATTTTAAGCAGAAGGCAGCCACATCTGCAGCATCCACAATTATTGCCTCAAAAATTGCCACTGAGCTAAAGCTGTAGCATACTAATTATCATTTAAATAAAGTGGCAATTGAAAGTATTTTCCTGAACACTGATGGAAATGTATAGAATGATGTTTAGGCAATAACACCTGCATCTTGTAAATTAAGACTTAAAGTCTGAGGGTGAGAAAAAGACATTCTCATAGCATACATTCATATTTAGGTTCAATGTCAGTGTGTCTCTCTGGTACTACAGTAGTTTCCTATTCTAGGCCCTTGGTGCAGAAAAGGTTTCATTCACCTTGTCATCTCCCATGCCATCTAGGTCAGGCTTGGTGTGGGGTAGATGTTTTATAAGTGTTAGGAATGTAGTGGACTTGAATAACTTTCCAGTGAGTGGTAGACAATAGATGTGGTGGCAGCCAGGGTGATACATATATCAGCATCACCAATGGTCTGGAACTAGTGCAGAGATCTAGTGCTGCAACTCTCAGGCACGGGGATTGGCACGTACACTTAGGTACCTGGCAGGCACTGGTCCTCAATGTACACCCACAGGACCAGGGAATAACCCAAGGGATCTGACCCACTGAAGTCTGACAGAGACAGCTCTTTTTGTTCAATAGCTACTGTTTCTAAGGTGTATTTCTGTAACCTTTCACTGATCTGGCTATACAAAACTGAAGAAAATGGGCTATCTCACCTGGCAGGTGGGTACACTGACCAGAATTCAGGGATTGATCAGAAGTCCGGTAGTTAGGTATTTAAGAAGCGTCAATCAGGAGCCAAGATTAATGACTTTTGAAAGAGATTGCTAAGAATGAGACAGAAGAATGAAGATGCCAAATTTTCCTGGGAGTGAGGATAGCAGTGCTGCTGAACTAACAAGTGTGTGCTGAGCAGAACTGCTCACTACTTTCTGCCTGAGTCTGCCTTGTTCTTAGCAGTGTGTTAGGTCTGGACCTACCCCAGTGTTCTTAGCTATGTGGGTGGCCTTTGCCATGGGCAAGGAGGAAGTAGATGCTGGAAACATGGACACATCAGTTCAGAGGTTTTTTTGGTTTTTTTTTATTTTCCTTGATTCTTGAGGCCAATTATTTTAATTGATTTTGAATACCTTTTAAACTTATTCTATATTTTCATATCTATTTAGCCAGGGTGTTATAGATTTAATATTAGTGTTATTTTAACAAATGTTCTTGTTTTTGTTTTTGTTTTGGTACTGGGGATCAAACTCAGGTCCTTGCGCTTGCGCAGCAGGCGGCGAAACCACTGAGCTAAATCCCCAGCCCAAAAAACGTTCTTGTTGAGAATCAAATATAACTATGGCCCAGATTAATAATCCATCTACATTAATTCACGTTCTGATGCAACCAGAACCATATACACTATCTTTCATTTTATGTATTTGAGGCTATGTTGCTAGGTACCTACAAGTTTCTGATCACTGTACCTTCCTTGTAACTTATTCTAAAGTTGGTTTTCTTCCTCCTTCATAATAATGTTTGCCTCAGTATTTATTTTTTCTATTGCTAGTGTAGGTATGGTGCTTTCTTTTGATTAATGGCTCTTTAGTATAACTTTTGTGTCACTTTCAGCCCATCCTCATGTTTTAGCTATGTGTAGTGTACTAACATGCAGCTGATTTTAAAAAATTTATGTTTTAGGTATGTACAGTGCAGTGGCATGTAGGTGAATTTTAAAACTTGTAAACTGATATTTATCAACAATGGGTTGTTTCATTACATTGGCCATGATTATTGATAAATGTGAATTCTTCCTAGAATTAAATTTTTTGAGGTAATAGTGTGCCTTGTATGCTTTTTGCCCTTCTAACTTCATTTATACTGAGTGTAGGTTCATTATTTTCTCTACATCCTTGATGGTGAACCTATGGCATGCATCCTGCAGCAGGCATGCAGAGCCTTCTCTGAGATGATGTCATGAGTTCTACCTAAGTATTCAGGCTTAATTGCAGTGTTGGCAGTTTGTGATAAGTGTGTTTTGGTTTGCAGTTTGGGCACTTGGTCTCTAAAAGGTTCACCATCACTGCTCTACAGATTTGGAAGTCATACATTTTATTTCCTTTAATTATTATCCTTAGGAGTTTAATATTCATACAAGACCATAAGGATTTTATTCTCCTATTTGAAAAATATAAAGTGAATAGAAAGTTCTAATCCCAGTAGCACTCTTCTGTTTTATAGTGCTGCCTGGTGTCTTGGTAACATCATTTTATATGCTCAGATTACTGTCACATTTATTGTTCTACACAGTCAATATCTATGTCTTAGTTACTTTTCTCATTGCTGAGACAAAATACCTGGCACTGAAAGTTAAAGGAGGAAAGATTTATTTTGGCTCATAGTTTGAAAAGGTTTCAGTCCATAGTTGGCATGCTCCAAGGTAGGGTGGCATGGCAGAGGGGCATCACAGAGGAGAAACATTTCATGGTTCAGAAGGCAGGAGGCAGAATCAGCAGCAATCAGCAAGCCTCCCTATACTTTTTATCCCATCCAGGCTATGAGCCTTTTGGGTGAAGCTACCACCCAGGAGGGGGCTTCCCATTACTTCAATCAGATCAATGGTAAACCAATTAGTGGACTAATCCAATACCACACACCCTTAATCCAAGAATCATACCATAGATCCAGCCACCTCCAAAAAGCCTCACCAGTGAAGACAAGAGGCTTTGGGAGGCATGTAGATATAAGCCATAACATTCTGTCCCTAGTCCCCCAAGACTCAGGCACTTCCCTTTGTACAAAAGGCATTGTGTCCATATCTAAGAGTTGCCAAAATCCCAAATTTTTCTGCAAATCTCAAGTCCAAAGTCTCCTCTGAGATTTAAGGCAAATTATTAACTATGAGCACCCATACAAAAGAAAGTTAAGACACTCAATATACAGTGGCAGAAGACAGACATTCCTATTCAAAAAGGTACAATTAGGGAAAAGAATGGGACCAAAACAAATCCAAAATCCAGCAGGGGAAACACTAAGTCCCATAGTCCCATGTCTAACATCTGGACCAACCCATGGCAAGATGTGAATTCCAAAGGATTTGTGTGGTTCCACCCTTATGGCACTGCTGATAGTTGTAGCTCTCATGGCTTCTCTCTTGGGCTAGCTTTGCTCACTCCTTGCAGCTTTCCTCAAATGATCCATGTCCCTGGCTTCTCCAAACTTCTGGGATCTCCACTGCACCTTTGACTTCACACTCACAGCTTTACAAATTACCCTCTCAGGGCACACTGCTTGGCCTGCGAGGCTACCTTCTGAAATCAGGATGGAAGCCTTCCTGACCTCACATCTCTTGCATTCTGCATGTGCCTAAAACTCATAATACATGGATGATGCCAAGATCTGCTGTCAGCTGGAGCGGTAGCCAGGCTTCCTTTTCTCTTGCCTATAGGGATGCAGTTCCTGGATTGCTGAACACTTTGAACCCAATCCTGAGGAACAAATTCCCTAGGTCACAGCCACTCTGGAACATGGTGATCTGGGATTCTGTCCTCATACCAAAATATTTTGCCTTTGCTACTTTGAGGCTGCAAATGATGGAGTCCTGCTGCTTATGATGCCTTCTGGCCATCTTTTCTATTGTTCAGTTTCTTTTCACCATCCAAGTTCTCCTCTGCTCCTCTTTTTGTAGTCCAAAATTTTACCAGAGCTTCCTTTCTAGCCAAACTCAAAACATTTTAAATCATTCTGCTAGGCTCTTTACTCTTGATTCTCAACATGGGTTTACACAATATTTAAGAACCATTATTAAGTTTATCAACATTATATTATATAGGAAGCATATTAACAGGGAACTATAACAATTAGAATCCTTGTTTCTGTGCTGATCATGGGGTTGTAGCTGGTATTTAAAACTACCTTCTACTACTAGTATCCATTCTGTATTCCCTTGACCTTCAGCAAGCACCTCAACAGGTCTTAGTTCTTTCCCTGGTGGAGTGACCCATACCTTCATTCCTGAAGGTTCTAGATTGTTATCCTGCTTGGATTGAGTTGTTATAGTTTTTTATTGACCTTAATAACAGGGCATATAAATATTAGGAGGTTCCCTAAGGAAATTCCTGCATTTTAAGTATATTGTTTCGTCTTTCCACTGTGGAGTAATAGTCCAATCTCCCTTTGACAGTCTGGGTCAATCACCCTTGCCAACACTGTAACTCCTTCTTTAGCTTGACTCAGAGGTATGAGAACAAAATGATGAGAGGGAAGTCTTAGCTTCAAGTTCAAAGGGATCATTGTTGTATAAGCCTTCCCCTCTATGGAACTAAGAATTATAGGCCAGCAGAGCATAAGATTTTGAGAACAGGAAGCAAAACTTTTGCTAGTGGATCACTAGGGGTAATAGTCAGTGGTACCATTCCCACTTCCACCACTTAATTCCTGGACCCATGAATCTTGGCTATGGGAGACACAGTACTGCATAGGTGGATGCTGATTCAAAGCATATGCACCCTTTTGAAGTGCTTTGCCCCAGCCCTGCACGCTATTGCCACCTAGCTTGCATCTTCAAAAGGCCATTCCACCTTTCTATCAATCCAGCTACTTTTGGATGGTGAGGAGCATGATGAGGCCAGTGAATTCCATGAACATGAGCCCATTGCCTTACTTCTTTGGCTATAAAATGTGTTCCTTGATCAAAAGCAATGCTGGGTGAAATTCCATGACCCTGGATAAGGCATTCTGTGAGTCCACAGAGGGTAGTTTTGGCAGAAGTATTATGTGTAGGGAAGGCAAATCCATATCCAGAATAAATGTCTATCCCAGTAAGGACAAAGTTTTTCCGTGATGGAAATGGTCCAATATAATCAATTTGCCGTATAGGACCAAAAAGTTTTCATCCTCCTATTTGAAAAATAGGAAGTGAGTAGAAAGTTCTAATCCCAGTTACACATTTCTATCTTATAGTGGTGTCTGATGTTTTGGTAACATCATTTTATATGCACAAATTAGGCTCTATCATTTTCATCACTTTACAGTCAGTATGTGTATAGACTTTTTCACATTTTCATTAGTTTCATTGTTCTTCCTCACATTTCACTTCCATTTTCTGGATGAGACTTTCTTCAGAGGTTCAACCTTTAGAAGTTGCTACAGGGAGAATCTTTCTCAGCAATGGAATTTGTTTTGTTGTTTGTGAGAAAATGTCTTTGTATTTGTATTCTTAAGTAATAATGTAGAAAAATATAGATTATAAGTAGACAGTGATCTGCTGTCAGCACATCAAAGATATCATCTCTTTAAATTTATTATACTGGGTTTATGGGTAGTTGAATTTGATCTCCATCTTGACTAGTTGAACATAATTGAATAGGATTTAAAGAATTCAATTTACTTATTGTCTCTATTGTAACCAAATTCTAATTTATGTTTAACATAAAAATGTAATTTTAAATGTTTTATGATATCCCTTTACTTCTAAAATAACCAAAAAGTCTGCACTGGCTCTTCAAATGTTAAAGATTCTTCGTGAATGTATTTCTTTCTGTATTCTTTTGTGGATTTCCATAAAGAGACAGATTTTCTTTTTTCTACATAAAATAACTTTGTCCTTGAAAATCTCAATCCTGAAAAAAAAAATAGAAGTAGTACAGTAGCAAAACACAGCTCCACCATGTCAGGTTCCGTTTTGAACTATCCAATGAATGAAATAGTTAAATTTATATTAGATTTATTAGTCTGCCTGTTATGGCTTGTATCTAGATGTCCCACTCCAAAGATTCACGCAGTCATGGGTGGGTATTTTCAGAGGTAGCTGAATCTAGGGTGTGTGATGCTGAGATCAAGGATGTGATGCTGAGATTGATTCACATGCACGGTGCAATGTTAGGATTAAGGCTGCTCCTCGTGGGTATGGGTGCTACCCTCCCTAAGGGTGGGCAGCCTGGATAGGATATAAGGGCCAGAAAGAGGTTCACTGCTTATCATTTGCCATTTGCTGTTTGTTACTCCCCTACTTTGCTGCCTCCTGCCTTCTGTTCACCATGAACTGTTTCTCCTCTGAGATGCCCCTCTGCTGTGCCACCATGTCTTGGAGCCAGCCAACTATGAAATGAAACCTCTACAAACTGTGAATTATAATAAACCTTTCCTACTTTAACTTTGGTTGTCGAGTATTTTGTTTCAACAATTAGAAAAGTAACTAAGACACTGCCTTAATGCAAAATGTGCTCTAATAAACAGATAATACATAGTATAAATGTTAAATGGCATTTTAAAATAGCAGTAAATGATTCTGGTAAAGATAAGTTGAAAACTCACATAAAGATTCTATACACTTCCTTATAGTATTTCAATTTTTCGTATATATTTTTTCTTTTTTCATTGTGCCAGAGAGGGGAAGAATTCCCCCAGACTTTGTCTCTTTACAAATATTCTTTTTTTTTAACCCAGCTGTAATTGCTAAACAACAAATGAAATAGTTAAATTTATTAGATTTATTAGTCCAGATAGCTTATAGACAAGTTGCCAGTGACCTATAAGATAAAAAGCATACACATGAGGCTATGTTGCAGTTAAATCTTCTTCCTTTTGTGTCTTGTCTCTTCCACTCTATCCCCCTTCTTTACTCTCTGCCCTCTCTTATTTTAGAGAGTTGATGAGGTAACCTTTTATTTAAAGACACTGTCTAAATCAGAAAAACCTCTGTGCATATTGGGCTGGTTGGTTTCCCATCCCATATCATTCAGTTTAATAGAATTGCTTCATATTTACTAAAATACTTAGTATAATGGCTGATGCAAAGAAGAATATAGGAACTACATTCAGATGAAATTCAGAAAAATGGGGGCAGTATTACAAAGTGTACCAGTTAAATGGCAAGTGTGCTGTATGGTACCTGTGTAATATTTTTTGCTATTTTCATTTTCATTTATAATAGCTTTGCTCCAAAAAATGCAATAGGGCTCATTTTCAGGGGATATCACTTCTAAAATCATGCTAGAGCCTGTTTTCTGGGTAGGTCTTATTTTCAGGGAAATATGACATTACTCTCTTGGACACAAATTTTCTGTCTTCTAAACTACTCCATATATTGCCATCACTGTGACCTGACACACACCTGAGGAAGTCATACTAATCCTTACAATCTTTAATTATTGCATTCATTTTCATTCACAGAATATCTGGCACATATTGGTTGCTAACTAAGTGTGTGTGTGTGTGTGTGTGTGTGTGTGTGTGTGTGTGTCTGTGTGTCTGTGTGAATGAGTCAAGAAAAAAGAAAATGAGAAATAATGGAAAAAACACTATCTTCATATCCTTTATAAATATTTGAACTCTTACTGTGTCCCAAGCACAGGACTTGGTGTTCACAGTGGTGAGCAAAACATACAACCTTACTGTCTCCAGTGAGTTTTCAGTCTTTCATTCAAATAAATAGATAAAATTTACACAGGCCTGATTATGCATCAGGTACTATGCTAAGTACTTTATTGAAATGATCTCATTTGGTCTTCACAACCATCTCAGTAAAGGCACTCTTACTCTCCTAATTTTGTTCAGGAGACAACCAAAGCAAGACAAGGTTAACGTTCATAAGAAATGGAGCCAGGATTAGAAGCTAAGATGACTTCAGATTTACAGTGTATAGTCACTGGCCAATCATTCTTGAGATGATTGGGAGACGATATAAAACAGAGGCTTCACCAGGTATCCAAATGCATAAAACTGCCTTCTAGAATCAGGCATAGCCACCACTTAAACTGGGTTTTCAGAAGCTTCCAGAACCCTTGGTACCTAGTAAGATGGAGATTCTTTTCTGTGACCTTCTATTCTCTGCCTAAAGTGTATTGGTCAAATTTGTTTTCATTCTAGGAATTTCAGCTCAGAAATTTATCCTACTATGCATTTTTGTGCTCCCCTTTTGTGGCATGGTAGATCAAACTCAGGGCTTTTTGAAAATATTTTTTTAGTTTCTAGTTTAATTTCTAGTCCAGTTCTTTTATTGCCTTCCTGTATTCATTTGTATCCTTAAAAAAACCCTATGTTTTTTAATGTTTTAGTGCTTAGACAAACATTTTAAGTCATTATTTTTAATTTTTATTATTGATATTTTTTACTATCTTGTAATTAAACTTTTAAATGTATTTTTACTTTGTACTTTCAGAGTTTCCTTTATTTTCACTCAGAATGAAACCTCGCATTATTCTTTTAATAAAGGTAATTGATGAAATGTGGTTGAATTTCATACCTTTGTAAGACTTTTAATACAGATTCTGCCATAAATAAGGAAATGGGATTGTGGAGCATAAGACTCAGAATGGGCTTTGACAAACAGTAAAGTAGTTCAGAAGGTAGAGTCGAGCATGGAGCTAGCTCAGTAGGGCTTTGTGTGTGTATGAGAGGGACATGTGGAGCCTTAAGGGAGTATGTCAGTAAGCCACTCTATCCACTCACTTCTTTTGCCAACTGCTTTTGTGACCTTTGGCAGATCTCTTCCCCCTTCTTCTCAGCAGTAGCAAGAAGGGGCTGAAATAAGTCATCCAAAATGTGTCCTTCCAGCTCTTGTATTGTGTGTATCCTGTGCTTCCAAAAGGAGTGGATTAGCAGAGAAAAACAGCATGTTTTGATTGAGTCATGTTAAAATGGCATATCAAATTATCAAAACTCTCCTTTTTATTACCTAAATAATACCTCCCCAAATTCCCAGATGTATCCCCTATGCCAGTTATGATGAATCTTTTAGAGACTGAGTGCCCAAACTGCAACCCAAACCCCACTTATTTGTTGCAAAGTGCCAACACTGTTATTAAACCTGAATACTTTTAGTTTTAGTTAAAAAAAAAAACAACTCACAGAACACATGATGTCATTGTAGGAAGGCTCTGTGTGCACATTGCAGCATGTGTGTGTTGGGTTCGCCAACACTGCCCTATGGTATTGTAGCCTTGCCCTGTCTATTAGCCTTTGAGCCCCGTCAACATGTTCCTGGCATCCAAATGGCCTGTCCAGTTAAAATGAACCCTTTGGAAAGTAAAAGGAATGGTTTGTATTCCAGGTTCAGTTGCTTACTTGTCAAATTATATGGCCCTGCGAAGGAACTTCTTCACTCTCTGTTTCCTTATCCATAAAGTTATAGTATGGGCTCTGGAAAAGTCATTAGTTTTAGAAATGTAAGATATAAAGATGCAGTGCATGCCTCATTATATATAAAGGGAAGTAACTGTTTAAGGTAGTCTAATGTACTCAAAAGAACTTCCTAAAATAGAAAAGCTATATTTCACAAAAAAGTTTTAAAATCATGTTTTATAGGTTGGGAAACAAACCTATTTTATAGTTGGACCTTTTTGGGGCAGGCTGATGGCCCCATGGACTAGGAAGATAGCAAGCAGGAAGAAAAGCAGAGAGCAGACATTTGGATAGTCTGAACACCTACTGAATAACTTATCAGATGTGCAAAGAATAGGGAATTGTTTGTGAAAAACAAGCCCATGGCTCATTCCACCCTGTCTCCAGATTAGAGCTCTGGTTTCTGAGTCAGAGCTAAATATTAGCATTTTGAAGAATTATTGTTCAACAGGGACATGTACTACAATGATGCAGCAAAATTACTCTTGAGCTCTGTGCTATCTTGACCTTGTCTGGCTGAGCAGAAACTCAGCAAGGTTCATGGGTTGCTCAAAGTAGTGACCAAGCTGGCTAAAAGGCCCAAAGATGAGCCTTTGGAACATTTAGTGAATTTTTTACAAAATCAGACACTCTTACAAAATTGAGCTGTCTGGTTGCTGAATTTCTGAGGAAAAGCAAACACAGTACTGGGATATGTGTGTAGGAGTAAAGAGGAGGGATTAAAGCTGGTTAGATGGTGTTGATACGGATGACAATAATATCTAGAGAATCACAAAGAAAAAAATGCATTAGTTCTAGAATATTGTATCCTCACTCCTGCTTCCAATTTTGGTACAGATTTTTACCCACAAAAGAAAGTTTTACCTACACAAATATCTCACTTTGAATTTTAATTCTTTTTAAGTAAGTGGGCACCATGGCCATATTATAAGCTACTGAACCAAAAAGGATATGGCACCCCTCTTCCTGGATTGAATTGAGATTCTTATGGGGATAGAAAGCTCACCATGACCAAAATGATGGTGTCATTATAAAGAATTGGGAAAAGTGTTCTGGATCACAGAGGATACATTAGCCTTTTCTTCCTATGATAATCACAAAAAGTCTTCATGGGAGAGGTAGTACTTAAACTTGTTTCTTAAAATGAAGGCAATTGAGGGCCAGGGATTTAGCTCAGTGATTCCGGCGCCTGCCTTGCAAGTGCAAGGTCCTGAGTTCGATCCCAGGTGCCAAAAAAAAACAAAAACAAATTTTAGGGCTGGGGATTTAGCTCAGTGGTTCCGCCACCTGCCTCGCAAGCACAAGGTTCTGAGTTCGATCCCTGGCACACACAAAAAAAAAGCAAAACATTTGGGCCAGGGATTTGGCTCAGTGGTTTTGCTGCCTGCTGTGCAAGCTCAAGGACCTGAATTCGATCCCCGGTACCAAAA
>NW_004624784.1:5960159-6022851 GCF_000247695.1 Heterocephalus glaber | reverse complement strand
AGTATTGCTTCCCTTTCAAATTCATTGAAGAGTTTAAACAGTAGAGGCAGTATTTCCTCTCTAAATGTCTTGTAGAATTCAGCAGTGAAGCCATCAGGACCCGGGCTTTTCTTAGTTGATAAGTTCTTAATTACATTTTCAATTTCAGTGATTGATATTGGGTTGTTCAGAATTTTTAGATCATCTTCGTTTAACTTTGATAATTCATACATGTCTAGGAATCTGTCCATCCCTTTTGTGTTTTCCATCTTATTGGCATATAGGTTCTGGAAGCAGGTATTGATGATCCTCTGGATTTTTGCTGGGTCTGTTGTAATTTCATCCTTTTCATTCCTAATTGCATGGATTTGGGCCTTTATTTTTAGATTTAAAAAAACTACTGGTGAGAAACAGATTAAGATATAAAGAGAAGGAATTGTTGAAATGGAATGATCTTAGGGTCTGTAGAGGATGGACTGAATTGCATAACAGCCCTTCAAGGAAAGGAATTAACTAAAAGGAAAGTGAAGTGACCTTTTTTTTTGAAACAAGATGGCAGGGAGAATTATGTTATGATCACTGAATCTAAAAACAGTCACTAAAGACAAGATCTTTCCCTGTGTGGGGCAGAAAACTATAATGCCTCAGTTTTAGGACCTGGAGTCAGACAGACCCAGGTCCAAGTCTTATCAACAGTTACATAGCCTTTGGAAAGTCTCTATTTCAAAATGCACAAAATGGGAACAATAATAACATTTGTCTCATACTCTGTTGGGAGTATCAAATGGCAGTCTGCAAAGTTTCTGATAAGTAATAACACCACTGTATTAGCAAATGGCTAGTAGAAGCTAGCAACCAAACCTTTGGACTTTTACCTGTTCATGCTCTTCAAATTTTACCCATAGAACCATGATTGGTAACTTGCTGAGTGGTACCATATGAAGACAAGAGAAAGAGGGAATTGAAAGTCTCAGTAAATCATTTAGTTTGTGGATAGAGTCAAATCCTTGTTCAGGCTGATTGTGAGAATAGCAAGAGCTCCTAATGAGGATTTTAAAAGTTGCTTTCTTGGAGGGAATAAGGGAAGGAGACACATAGAAAGCTTGAAGGTTATGAATAGAGAGAATGACCTCCAAATACACCAAGACAGTGACATGCCGAAGAAGTCCCAGATAACCTCATGTGACTCCTCCCTGTTACATGACAGTCTGGAAATGGGAGAGGGCTGACTGAATTATGCTTCCCAGGGCATTTCACCGTACACCAAGGCTTTCATAGTGGGAATATGGGCTGGGGAAACAGCTGACCAGTAGGGGAGCAGCACTGAAAGGAAATTAAGTGAAGCTAAAGCTTATGAGATGGTGAACAGACACCATACAGCAAAACAATCCTCTTTTTTTTGATCCGCACAAGCTTAGAGCAAATCTACCAAAATTATAGCATTCCTGGCAGGTTTGATATCTTACAGGGGCCAGAAAAGGAGCAAACCTTGAATACCAGATCAGATTCTTTAGCTGCAGCACTTTGCACCATCCCAGGGAGCATTTATGAAAATGTTCAAGTACAAACACCATCACAAAACAATGAAGTCAGAATCTCTAGGGATCAAACCCTGAAAAGTTTCTCAGGGATTCCATTGTGCAGCTATGGAATCCCTGACTATGTACAAATAGTGAATGTAAGGGACTCCAGGAGAAGAGACCAAGGCAAATGAGAAGAAATAAGGTAGAAACCCTCAGAAGATATGGGACAAGAATCGCCTAATCACAAAGTGAAATTGGAGATCCCACTCAATTTACATACATTCTTAAAGGCAGGAAACCCCTTAAATGTCATCTGAGCTACAGAAACGTACATGTTTAGAGGGCTGTAGAGGTGGAAAGGAGGCAGAGGCCTTTGACACAGAGGGCCAGGAACAATTGATGTTGTAGAGGGTTACATCAGAGGCCAAGATGAGGAATTGTTTTTACCTCACCAGGGAGAAATTTTCTAGGGTTGCTTAGTTCCACCAGCCCCTTTCTTCAACAGGTGAGTTCATAGTTGTATGAATGTTTTGTTCATGTACAACAAATGACTGGCTTTAAACAAAATACATTTATTATCTAATAGTTCCTGTGGATCAGGGGTCCATAAATAACCTATCTCAGTCTTCTCTTAAGGGTCTCTTAAGGCTGTAGTCAAGCAGAGGCTGTAATTTTACTTGAGATCCTAGCTTCTTTTTTGAGCTCACTGATTTTATGTACAATTTAGCCCCTGTTTAGGTCAGACCTACCTAAGATAATCTCTCTTGATTAATTTAGGGACCTTAATCACATTTGTAAAATCTCTTCACTGTTGTCACACATCATGGGGATCAATATTTCATCATATTCACAAGCCCTGCTCACACTCCAATGGAGAGTGATGGTACAGGTGTGTATTGCCAGGAGGTGAGACTCTTGAAGATCATCCAAGAATTTGCCTGCCACAATAGCCATGGATATATTTAGCATTTAACAAGTCTTTATTAGACACCTACTATGACCAGGCATTATGACATATTTGAAGGCAGTAAATGCTTTGAAAAATAAAGCAGAATTTAGTCTGTAGGGGCTGGCATGGAACTTTGATGTTTAAATGGGGTAATAAGTATTGGTTTTGTAGAGAAAGTAATTATCTAAGCAAAGTCTCCTTTTGATGAAAATAGATTTCCCTTATGCCTTGAATTCTCTGGATGTTTCAGTTTATTGCCCTTTAATCCTTAATCTTTATTTTTGTAGAAATAGTAAACCAAAGAAAAGTCTGCTTTTGATTTTATTAGAAATAGCTTGTTATTATGCAAATCAAAGTGATCCTGAAAGCAAAATCTAAGTCAAAGTAAAACCTTCGATGATTCAGTGGCTCAAAACGCAGAAGTCTGCTACCCAAAAAAACAAAAACAAAAACAAAAACCACACACACGCACACAAACCCAACAACAACAACACTCTTATATTGTAGTACTATTAAAGAACTGATAGACACCGGTTTTGTCCAGAGTGTATGGTTTATTGATGGATTCATTTATTCATTCATTTCATAAAATGTACTAAGAACTTATACATTAGACTCACTAAGCATGGGGTTTTCAAAGAATAAAATGTTGCTAATTTTGAAGAATTTATAGTTGTTTGGGACAGATGGACTCATGTATAGATAATTTCAGTTATAAAATCATAGTGGGGCAACAACACAAGTTATTATGAAGAATTAAAACATATTCCTTAGGTTATCTGAGTAGAACTACGGAATCAAAGATTTAATAATTTCTAGAAACAGTTTTTCAAGTGTGGCCTAAGATGATTCTGACAAATACATAGTATTCTAAACATCAGTGGCTGTGAACCTTTTAGAGGTGAGTGCCCAAACTGCAACCCAAAACCCACTTATTTATTGCAAAATGCCAACACTGCAATTAAACCTGAATACTGAGGTTTTAGAAAAACAACTCATACATTAACATCTTTTGTCTTAAAAGAAAAACAAATAACATATGTGCCATAGTTTCGCCACCACTGCTATAGACCCAAGGTAGTTGTGATGAAATAATCAAGTTTGGCTCCCTTGAGCTGAGCTGGAGGAAAGGAAATGGTAAGCCAATGTTGTGACTTGATCAGAAGACCCAGGAGAGAAAAGCATCCAAAACATTAAATATTGATAGTGCAGCATTTATCTAGTGGTGAAAAGCACAGTAATACAACAAATAGCTAGGAAAGCAGCAGCCTCATATAGTATCTCCAGTGTTACTTACTAAAGGTACTGTATGAAAACTGTCCCGTTGACAGTTCTGGATCTTAGTGCATAAATCCTAAAGATTGATATGGCTAACATACTTTTCCATATGCAGGGACTGTGCTGCTAAGTGAATTCTATGACTAGAGAACAAACCAACCTAAAATGTAACTGCTTGAAACCACAACTTTTGATAAGCTCAGAGTTCTGCAGCATAGATGTAATTGAGCAGTTCTTGTCTGGGTCTGGCTGGGTGGTTTGAAAGAGCTTTACCTAGGACAGGTGGGATGACTATAGCCTCTTTCTCCACATGGTCTCTTGTTTTCTAGGAAGCTATAGCAGAGTATTAGCATGATGGTTGAAGGATTCCAATAGCAATGGCAGGCAAAATGCTTTGCTCAAGCACTTGTGTCACAGTCCTTAATGTCCAATCCACAAAAAGAAAGTCATACACCAAGGAGAGTGACTTTATTTTAGATTTATTTTGTATAGAAGGAATAGAATTAACTACTGTACATCCTGGTTATGATTTGTGATTATATCTTTCTAGTATTTTTGATTCTTTTTAGTTCTCTGTTTTGCATACTGGGTAAGTCTGTGGTTTGTACTGATACATAGAGAAGATATGACAGCACTGAGATTTGAAAATTCGTGGAATCAAACATGGAAATTTGAATACTAACTATGTTGTTTACCACCTATGTGGTCTTGGACAAGTTTCTTCACTACTTTGAGTGTAATTTCTCACCTGAAAAAAATGAAGATAAACATTGTATTTCATAGAAATATAAGGATTAAATTATATTGCATATAAAGCTTTTAATACAATATCTGATATATAATACATTGTCAATAAATAGTTATCATCATTAGCACTACTATTCCCCTATCATCACAAATAATGTCTCTACTTTATCTTTTACTTTTTCTTCAGTATCATCATCACCACCACCACCATCATTACCTTTTCTTTCCAGGGTGGGGGATTTAGCTCAGTGGTGCCACTGCCTGCCTCACAAGTACAAGGTCCTGAGTTCAATCCCCGGTACCAAGAAAAACAAAACTTTTTCTTTCCAGTACGCTCTTCCCAGAGCACTCAACTTGAAATCAGATCTTGGTTTTATGTTTACTGTGTATGCATGTGGCTTTACAGAAATTACTTAGTCCTTTGGAATTTAGATTTTGTCTATCTAAATAATTTTACAGTACTTGAAATATTTATTTTTATACACATTTATAAAAAGCATTTTACAAGGTAGTGAAAGCGGTAGTGATACTCTTTCCTATAAAATATTGAATGATATTAGTTATCTATTGATATAATAATGCTGTAAGAAGGCACAAAACCTCAGAGGTATAAATTGGTGAATGTGTCATTTTTTATGAGTTATCAGGGCAGTTCTGGTCATGTGCTGGTTTAGGCTGCTCTCAGCTGAACTCTCATGAACCTCTGATCAGCTGATGGTCAGCTGGAGTCTGACTGGTCTAAATTGGCCTCAAATGGGACAATCCATTTCTGCTTCATGTAGTCTCTCATTACCCAACATACTCACACAGCTTTTTTATACCTTGGGAAGAGCCCAAGAGAAAGAGAGAGCTTTTTACAAGGCCACTTAAAGCCTAGGTTTATGAATGACACATTTTTATTTGTGTTACATTGTATTGGTCAAAGCAAACCATGTAGTAGAGTAGATTCAAGGAATAGGGAAGTTACCTCTGTCACTTGATGAGAGCTGCTGTAAAATCATATTACATAAGGTGTGGATATGAGAAATGGACAGCAAATTGGGGCAGTTTGTATAGTCAATCTATCACAACACCCAAAATATGGTAAAGAAAAATCATTTGTATTTTTATACACATAGCCTTAGCTGAGTGCTTAAAGCAGACAGACTTTAATTATTATATTAATGACACTGATTACTGTTTAGTCAAGTTTTTATATAAGAGCTCATTGCTGCAAAAATGACATTTCACCTCACTATTTCTTAAAAGCTAAGCTCCTCCAGTAACTTTTATTTTTCCTCTAAAGGTATGAAACATAGATTAAAAATTCAAATAAAAAATGATTCTTTTGGCACTCTTTTTGAGCAATCTGTTGGCAGAAAAGTCTACAAAACATATAACACTGGATGTAGGAGTAAAGTTACATAGTCCAGCCCTACAAATCTGTCAGTCTGAAGGTGGAAAAGGGTTGGGAATCTGTTTAATTAGAACATCATTTTCCATGCATTTTGGTGTGTTCGTCTTGACCATGCTAAGAGAACTTTGAAAATGCCCCTCTTTACTTTTCCTTTGCCCGATTCTCTTTCACTTCCCTCACCAGCTCTTGTGAGATTTAATTATATAGGATAAGTGACATAAAAGGTAAATCTTGTATAAAAGGTAAATCTCCACAAAAGCCAAAGGTCATTTTTAGGCACCAGACATAGTTTATGTTATTACAAGCAAGGACATTCTGGTCCATATGAATTGGGAGAGACATAGAACTGACCAAAACCAACCTTTTAAATTAAGTGAATATAGAAACCTTCCTTTTACCCCTAGGAGGTTCATGGAGGCTAGCAGAAAGAAGTTTTTTCGTAAGATAAACACTTATACTAGCCACAGGAATCTGGAGTTTAGAGGAGAAATGAGTATCTCTGAAAGGATGCTTCTCATGACTAGGTAAACTAGACAACACATCCCTAGTTTTACTGGCCTTTGTCTTCTCCCATTAATCCAATCTGCTGGAAAAAATATTCACTAAATAGTGGACTTCATTTTATAGTTCCACTGGAAACTACCTGTCTCTACTGGGTTCCTCTGTCTCCCTCTATGGTCACTTGACCACAGTTTTAAAGAGTTTTGGAATAGATGAGGCATTTACTATAGGGTCTCCAAGGGGGCTTTTCATTTTTTCTTAATATTCTAGAAGTTTAAGGATCATGTACTCATATTAGTGATAATTTAGGAAGTAGGGAAACAACAATGTAAGCAAATTTCCATAAAACAAGATTAACTTATTTGCTCTATTTATTGCATGGCTTTGATCTACAATCTCTCTCAAAGGTCTCTTCTCTTCAGAGGTGGGGATTTTAGAAGGTGATCAGATCCTGGGAGTTGGATCAGTGGATTAATCCACTGATGAGTTCACAGCGGACTGTGCTGTTGGGTGGTAGAGCCTGATCAGAAGAGGCATATCACTGGAGGTGTGACCTGGAAGGGTATATTCTTGTCCTCAGCTCCTTCCTCTCTTTTTCTGTTTTTTTTTCTCTGTCATTGTTGAGGAGCTTTCTTCCACCATGCCCCTTTACCTTCCTGTTTCTCCCTTGGAGTCAATGAGCTATTGACAGAATCCTCTGACATATGAACCAAAATAAACCTTTCCTCCTTTCAGTTGCAGGTGTTGAGTATTTTGTCCTAGTCATGAGAAAGTGACTAATAAAGAAAATTGATAGCAAGAATTTGGGATTTGCTGTGATTATACCTTACCATGTGGTTTAGAAACCTTTTAACTGGTTTGAGAAGGAGTTTGGAAAGCTTTGAAGATGTGGTCTAGAGAAGCCTTTAAATCTATCAGCAGAGCTTTATGGATAATTCTGGTCAGAACTCAGAAGATCAGAATGCTGATAGGAATGCAGACAGTAAATGCCTAGGAGGTGTTAGTTGGGAACCAGAGCTCCATTGGCAATTAGACTAGAGACAAAAGTTTGTCTGCATTTTGCCCATGCCCTGAAAATTTGTGAGAGACTGAGATTAAGGGTGGTGGATTAATTGATCTGGTAGAGGAAATTTCAAGTCAGTCCAACATTCAGTTTGTAACATAGGTATTATTGGCTGCTTTAAGTCAGATTTATAGTGAGAATCAGAAAGAAAAAGTAGTTGAAAGATATGAAAGTTTGCTGTTTCACCAGAAAGGAAGCTTGCCTGCAAAGTTGCCTGCAAAGGAGAGCATGGTTGCTGAAAAAATTAGCATTAAAAAGAAACCAAGTATTTTGCATCAATGCAATAGGAAAGATGGCTTGAAGGCATCTCAGGAATAGATCAGTCCCCACTCCTCACAGGCTCAAGGACATAAACAGGTGAACTGCTTTGAAAGACTTTGCTTTGATAAGAGAGCTCCAGGGTGTCCTGCTCATTCAGGGATGCCTATGAAATTGTTTCCCCAAATTCATTCATCCAGGAACTCTGAATTCACTGCAATCATGTTCCAAGGGGGCCAGGCTACTGCTGCAAGTGACAGCAAATCTTGGCATCATCCACATGGAAATACATTTTCAGGCATTAAGGCAGAATGGGAGAATTGTGGTGTCATAGAAGTATCTACTCAGATTTCAAAGGGTGACCTGAGAGTATAGGCAATTAGCCCTTGAGAGGGTAATGTATGAAGCTCCATGGGTAAAGCTGAATGTTCAGCATTCAGTGGAGACCCAAGAAGTTGGAGATTCCAGGAACATGGAACATCTGCTGAGTAAAATTGTAGGTAATGAACAGATCCTGCCCAAGAGAGAGGCCATGTGAGCTGCTTCTGAGTATCTCCCCACTTCTGAGTATTTCCACCACTGCCTCACTCTTCTGAGTATCTTGAATGAGCCCTGGATTCAACACTGGATCCCAAGAAACCTCAGCCACACTCAATTTGTCATTTCTTTTAGCAGCTTTCAATTTATATGACTGATTTTCCCCCTAAGCTATTTGAATTCATTGTGAAAGTGAAATTTCACAAAATGCTACATTGTCTGCTTTACCCATATACAAACATCTAGAATTTATAGTGTTACATTAAAAAAAGCAAAGAAAATCTGAACCAGCTCAAACAGATTCCTCTGCTTAATTTTTCCCGTTCATTCCAATTAAATGCAAAACATGTGTTACTCCAGATGGCTATAGCTCTTTGCTCCCTGGGTAAAATAACTACAAATGGAATAAATCAGGTGGCTGACTTCCATGATTTTTTTTATTTTTTGAGGTACTTAGTTGGCTTCTGGTTATTATTTCTGATGCTGCTATTTTCAAGTAATAGTTCCTGGTATTTACTGAAAGGGATCATGTAGAAACAATGTAGGCTTGAGAGCTTTTAGTTTGAGTTTAGGTCCAACTCCTCAGTTTGCTGGTTTGTAATCTTATGCTGTAGTGACCTATCTCCTAGATGATCACTGTGGTTCCACGCATCTAAGAGGAGAAAAATAATTCTCTTTCCTTCTGGATTTCAAGATCTTCAACACTAAATAATTTGTATGCCAAAGTGGAATATTTTGTGGAAGCATAGTCTGATCTCCTTCATAGCCCTAAAATAAGTTATTCAGTAATACAATTCACTGGTTCATTTAGATATATCACATTCTGTGCTGAAGATTTTGAATGTCAAGTATTCTATTTTGTTTGTTTACAAATTATGAGGACCAGGATATCATTTTCACTTTGAGTTGCTTAACAGTGTCAGCATAAAATGTACACCTCTGACAGGATCCATGAGAAGTTCTCTATCTAAAGAATGTGTTCTTCAGTGCTGTGGAAAAACCGAGGGCAAAAACTTTGCTTTTCCTTTCTGACTTGAATCTAATTGTGTGCTGCATTTTATTAAGGTATGAAAGATGGATGCCAGTCACCTAATTTACCTCAGATGGTGCAATACAGTTTATACCAAGAGATGAACTCTACTTAGAGGACACAAAATTCCTCAGAAAATAATTTACCAATTTTAAGAGAAAAGAGAAGGAATATTAAGGAAGGCAAGAAATTTCTTTGGTCTTTATAGTATCTGAGTGAATGTCTAACCAAATGATGAATGTGTTTACCACAGAACTATTATGAGCTATTTGCCTGTTTTGATGCTGGCTTCTTTAAGGAAGTTAACCCTGAGGAAAACTGAGAGCTGGGTTATCATGACTGAAGCTGAGAAAAAAATCTCTTTGTGTCTGGAAAAGACACTGCATGATTGTTCTTATTGAGAGGTCACTACTACATTATTTTTCATTATTTCCTTCAAATTTGGATAGGTATAATGGAATTGAGCTATTAAAAAGAGGGGACTAATTACAACTAAAAATATTTTTATATTTGAGAATATCCTTATTGGGAGCAAAATGAGGTGATATATATTGATATCTGTAAATTACATTCAAATGGTTCAATTAAAAATGTAAATATATTTACATACAGAAATATGCATATATATATATATCTCTACATGTGGAAAGACCTATATAGATATATATCTATTTATATCTATATGTATGTAGATTTATACATTTATATATGGAGAAAGAAAGAGGAAATATTCCATTTTCTTTTACCCTTCTAGATTCTTTGGCTGGGGGCCCTCCAAAATTAGGCAGAGAAAGTGACAGACTATCAAGAGAAAAACAGAAGTATATTAGCATGTGCATTGTATGTGCACATATGAAGAAAGAGAGCACAAACATATGAACAAGTGAGCAAGTACATAAATTGGCTGAGTGTTAATTATTTGCCAAATTTAGGTAGTGCTCATTTCTCTCTTCTTTAAACTTTTCTTTATGTTTGAAAATTTTTAAGGCAAACATCCCAGAATAATTTTAAAGCAATGTGCTAAAATGTCCTGGTGGAGCTATGCAGAGCATCTGAGTTAGAGAAAGTGCAGACTCAATCTAGTCTGCAGAAGGTTGAATTCAGGGAAAGTATATCAGAAGAACTAATGCCTAAGCTGAAACACTTTCTGTATAAAAGCTCAAAGAATCCTCTCAGAAACCACTGTAAGGGAGCAACAACTATGTATGATTCCATTTTCTAGATAAGAAAACCAAGATAGCTAGAAATGAGGTTGCTTAAGTTCACAATGAGGCAGTCAGTTTGCACAGCTCCAGGAGCAGCCATTCACAAAGTTGCATTGTTTAGTAGTATGGGCCACCCATCTAGTAAGAAGTAGATCTGGGGAGTCATATATCCTTAACCTCTGCAGGGAGGTCCATATGGCTGGGACACAGGACATGAAGTCGTAATGGGGAGGAATGAGGTGAGAAGTCACATGTGGCTGGATCAAAAAAGGCCCTCCATGTTAAGCCAAGTTGTTTGACCCTATGTTGAAGATTATGTAGTCATTGAAAAATTTTAAGTGGAGATAGAAGAGGGTTGGATGTTAAAGAAATCTTTCCTGGGGCCGGGGATTTAGCTCAGTGGTTCCACCGTCTGCCTCGCAAGGGCAAGTTCCCAAGTTTGATCCCTGGTACCAAAAAATCAATCAGTCAATCAATCAATCATTCCTGTGAACAGGGTGAAATATAGGGGAGTGAAACCAGTAGACTAATTGGGAAACTTGCAGAAATTCAGGCAGAAAACAACAAAGATCCAAATCAAGTAGTGGGAAAGAATGTAGGGAAGACAATGCATTAGTCAGCATTTTCATCCCTATAATGAAATATCTGATACAGGTTACTTATGAATAAAAAGACTTATTTACCTCACAAGTTTTGGAAATCCAAAGTCCAAGATAAGGTGGCTCCATTTGCTATGTCTCTGGTGAGGGCAGTGGATGGTGACACATCATGGCAGAAGCATATGTAGAAGCAAGTAGTCACATCTCAAAGATAGAGGACGGTAGGGGACAGACTTGCTCCCTTTATAACCACCCTTGTGAGGGTACTGGAAGGGGTCACATGAGAGCTACCTTTCAAGGGCACATCACCAGTGACCCAAGGACCTCCCACTAGGTTCCACCTCTAAAGTTCCCACCACCTCTCAGTACCACCACCCAGGAGGCCAAGTCTTCAATCACAGTGTGCCTTTGGGCGACACTCAAAGCACAACTAAACCGTAGCATAGGGTGATTAATAAGGCTGATCTGAAGAACTTGAGCCATCCATTGGACAATGGAGAAAACTTTTACTGATTCTTTCTAGATTTCTGATGGGGCAAATTGGGTGTGAGGATTGAGAAGGAGATTTGGAGGTAAGACAATTTGGATGGAAAGGTGGAGAATTCATTTTTGAACTTTTTATTGCACAAGTGTCTCTTCATCTAAACTAGGAATAGGGAGTAGTGTCACATTCTACTAGTACTCACAGTGCCTTGCGTGCTTTCTCTTATAAAGCAGATACTCAAATAAATAGTTTTTGGATGTGTTGAATATTTGAGGAATGACTTAGAGAACGTCTCAGAATGTGAGGATGAGAAACAAATGTGAAAGTCACTAATAGCTTCTTTGAGGATAAGTGGACTTCTTTTTCAGTACTCTCTTCCTTTTCCCTCCCCACTGAGGTGGGCACTCACAGGGGTGTGAATTGATTGCCGTATCTCTGTCTGCGACATGTTAACTAGAAAGAAGCTGCCATCGTCTTGCTTACATCATCAGGCCACCAAATCTGGACCTCTCAAATAAGGAATGATACAGTAACAGGATTAATGGATTAGTTAATTTAATGGATTATTTTAGCCCTAGACTTTGAACAGGACAAAAATATATGCTTAAAGCCATTCAGGGAAGAAATACGAAAGCTACCTATCTGGAGGAAAATATTTCTTCAGAGTTCTCAGCAAAATCAGATTAGAATGAGACTATTGGACCTTTTTTCCCAGTAGAAATTTCTTTACAGGCAAAAAGAAAAAAAAAATCAACCTTTGCAGTGAGCTCTGGAAAGGGACCATGTTTACTGATTTGGGGATGAATACTATTGAACAGAAGGCAAAGTGACAGCTGAGCTCCACACCCTGACCTTGACCATCCTCAAAGGGGAAAAATGGAGTAGAAAGTACTATATGGCTAAGATTTTATGTTCCATTAACATCTATCTGTAGACAAATAGGAGCAAGAAGTTTAAAAGCTGCATTAAAAACAGTCTGCTATTTTCTATGTATACTTATGTATGCCTTATTTAATTCAAGTAATTTGACATCCTAAATTGGTACATGCACGGTTTATTTTCTGATAGACTAGAAAGTAGGGTATTCGCTAAAGATCTGCTATGACTGAGTGGATTTGATACATACTTTTAATTGAATTTCCTTTGAATTTGATGCCAACATAACTCTACCTTTCAATAAGCATTTGAAAAGGAGTAGTTGGGCTACTCCATCAGTCATTTAATGAACATTTACATCAACTTCTCTACTGCACATTCAGGCTAGGAACGGAAGCCTTTTCATTGTTGTTGTTCTTAAATCGTGAGTGTTTGGGGGATTATCTCTTTAAAAGTTTCAGTGGACTGATGGTCACTGCTAAGTTAAACAGGTAGATTATAAATAAGTAAAGTTATAGGATGTAATGATCAGATTGAGAGGGAAGGGAAGTACTCATGGGAAATAGTCTAGTGAATAATCAATTGGCTGTAAACAATAAGATTATTGAGGGAGGTTACATAATGAATTCAACAGAAAAGGACAACATTTTCTGTTAGTGATGTGGAAGATGAGAAGAGGGAGCTTCATAATGAGCGTCTTGTATTGGCCATTCTTGCTATAAAGAAAATGGAATAGAGCAAAAAGGAGAAACTTGTGGGCAGAAAATCAAGCCCTGAAGCACAGATAGAAAGGAGTACAAAGAGGGTGGACCCAAAATTGTTTCATCTGAATAACAGTCCCAATACCAAATAGCAGATGGCAGGTAGTCAGGATTCTTATAGCAGAAACTAAATTGCCATCCAGCAAGCGTTTATTGGGAACTATCTAATTGGCAAGGAAAGTGGCTATGCAACTAGAGGAGTTTTTATGGATCTCAAATATGTTAGAAACACTCTCACATGGAGGGAAAACATAGTGACCCAAGCTTGTTCTGGGACTAGCACAGGGATCCAAGGATGACCTGAAAACTCCAGAGATGTGTCATCCTAGAACTGCTTAATATCTTAAAGTCTCAATTTTGTAAATCAAGTAACAATATGTGTAACTCTCTGACTCCATACCTATACCATGCACGAGCACACAAAGTGTCCTCCATGAATGGACCGCTTTATGGCCTCTGTTCTGACATACACCATTGTCTTCCTCATCACACATTGCCTTATGCTCCATTGCATCATTTAGTGCTGGTCACAATTAAGTCTGAGGGTCCTGAATATCCACCTAGCTGATTTCAACTGTAGTGCATGTGACTTTGGAGAGGTTTTTAATGAGCCTACTTTTGAACACTCTTTCAGCATTTTTATTATCCCCATTTTGTAAATTAGGTAACTGAGCTAGTGTAAGTTTAAATAACTTTCCTTAAGATCTACAACTGGTGCACTACTTTTACAGCGGGTGCTTATCTCATCGATCTTAGCAGCCCTCCAAGGCAGCACTACCCTGATCTGAGTTCAAGGTATTGAGCAGACATCCAGCCAGACATTCCCATTAGCAGGCTTTTCTAGGTCATTGTTGTCTCCAAAATCCACATACTCCAGCACTATAAGTCTCCTTCCATCTTTGTGATTTTGAACACTTTTCCCTTTCTTCGTCTTTCCTTTCTTTCACTTAAAATAATGTTTTGATGACTATTATTTGTGGCAAGGGGGATCCCTCAAAGCAAAAAATTTTCACCAAGAAGACTTCTCTAGGATCAACAGGTGGTTTGCCATGTTTTAGGAGAGAAAAAAAATAGATGCTGTTTTGCTATAGTTGTCTTAGATATGATTCTCAGAGCATGCTGATAGATCAGTGCCTCATCTTTTTTTTCTTCTTTGAAATTATTCATTTGAGCTCAGCCTGGAAAGGAGACTCTATCCTAGTGATGGCAGACCTTTTAGAGATGAGTGCCCAAACTGCTACCCAAAACCCAGTTGTTGCAAAGTGCCAACACTTCAATCAAACCGTAATACTGAGGTTTTAGTTTTTACAAACCAACTCATACATTAACATCTTTTGTCTTAGAAGAAAAAACAAATAACATGTGTTCTAGGTTGGCTCCCACTGCTCTATCCTTTCCTTACCCATGGGGCAATCAACAGTACAAAACAGTTGTCAGCAGTATCTGTGTTATGGTCTTGGTTGTTCATCTGATATAACCTATGGAAATCAGGGATGGGGACATATAGAGTTGGGGAACATGTCCTTCAACAGAACTATTCTCCTTTTTCTATGTAAAGGCTTCTTGAGGGCTCTCAGTTACTTTGAAGGGAAGAAATGCACCTCCATTCTCCCTACAGTATTTATTCTGGACTTCCTTGGGTATTACTAGAAAAAATACACATATACTGCACACATATCAGACTTACACATTTTTACTTTCACATGCAGTAATTTTTAGAGGATAGTATAGGAAAGACAAACACAATATTATCTGGAATACTCTCACTCCCTAACCCAGGGGTGGCGAACCTATGGCACATGTGCTGCAGCAGGATGTTTGTTACCACTGAAAGCTCTTAAAGGTTCGCCATCATGGCCCTAGCCTATCTACTTGACAGAGGACAATGAGGAAGGAGCAGTAACATACTTTCACTTTCCATCTCCAAGGGCTTACTATTCCAGTACAAAGTCCAAGGTAACAGTGGGTCCCCAGTTGAGCACCTTTAGCTACAAAACAGAGGAGAAATAGAAAAATCTAAAACTGAAGTGTTTTTAAAATCTTGAATCAGAACAAATGCTTAGGCAGAGCTTTCACTTCTACAAAGATAGTTTTTAGTATAAGATATAGCATACCCTATACATCGCAAACCCTAAAAGGGCAGGGCAAAGGGAAAAAGATTATTCTTCTAAGTATAAGTGCTTACTTCTTATTCCCACTAAACTGTGTGATTATGGAGGGCAAAGGCTATGTCATACTACTCACTGCTGAATTCCTAGTTTCCGGTAAATAGCAGGCCTTTGATCAATGTCAACTGTAAAAACAATGTTATGATTTTCAAATATATAACCAAGAGAGCAAAGAAGAACCCTGAAACAACAGCTAGATATAGTATCTTCCTTCCAAGTCCCTTTTTAATTTTTAATTTTTGTCAGAATAATAAGATAAGAATTACATTCAAATATAATATATAATATCTTGATCATGTTTGGTCTCCCCCCGTTCCCTCTCCCTTGACCCACTGTCTCCATCCCTTTCTACCTCCCTTTTCCTACCATCTCTCCTTTACTTTGCTCTTTTTTAATATTTTGGATTTCTCATATAAGAGAAACCATGTCTGATTTATTTGTTTTATGTCTGATTTATTTCACTTAATATACAGAGATTCCTCAAAAAAATGAAAACTAGAAATTCCAAATAAACCAGCTATTCCCCCTTCTATGTCTCTTTCCAAAAGAGTTAAAGCATCATATTTTACTGATACACATATACCAATATTTATAGCAGTGCAGCACAACTCCTAATAGATAAATATTGGAAGCAAACTACCTGTTCATCAGTAGATGAATTGATAAAGAAAATGTAGTATTTATACACAATGGAGTACTACTCTGCCATAAAGAAATATAAACTTGAGTTATTTGTAGAAAATGGATGCACCTTGAGACCACAATGTTAAGTGAAATAAATCAGACACAAAAGCTTAAGTATTGCATGTTTTTTTCTTATATGAGAAACTCAAGGTATAAATAAAGAGCAAATAAAAGTTAGATAATAAGAAGTAGAGAGGTAGATCTTTCTCAAATGTAAAAGGAATCAAGAGATGGAAAGAAGGGGAGGAAAGAGAGGAAAAGGTGAGGAAAAAAAGAAATTAAGATGTGTCATGTATATGTACCAACTCCACACAAGGAAGGTAAATATTATGTACTGCAAACTTGTACTAATAAAAAATAAATAAGAAAAGGAAAAAAAGACATAACTCATAGCTACCTTTGAGAGCTATCCTCCCAATGTGTATAGTATATGTAGTGATTTCCAGTGGGGACAAAGAGAACCACAAAGCATAGACGACACCATCGCAACAAACCACTGATTTAGGGCAAAAACATCTCAGAAACAGCAGCCATCAAATTAATTTCCTATAAACAATACAGTGAGAACCAGAGTTGAGAGGCTAGATCTGGGTCTTAAGCAGGAGACATAAAGTAGATAGTTATTCAATGTAAGGCACTGAATTTAAATCCAAGATGTGGAGATTAAGATCCAAGATGTGGAGGTATGAAAGGTATACTGAAGATACCCAAGTTGATCTTATTATGTCAAAGATGTTTAAAACATAATTTGTCCACCTCCCTCTAAAATATACCTCTCTCTCTTCCTCACCAATTTCCTTACTCAGTGGATGCTCCTTGCATTGTTACTTGCATGAGAAACTAGGCACAATTCCTCACTAAATTACATTGATTTTACCAATTAAATGTTTCTGGTTTATTCCCCTTCTTCTAGACTTACTTAGTGTGTCTAGATTCTTGCCCTTCTTTATGTCTGTATTTCTGCCCTAGCTAGACAATTTTCTCTTATCTGGTTTATAGCAACACCTTCCTAATTGTTCTCCCATCCTCTTGTCTTGCCCCGTCCCTTTCAGTCTTCCTTCTCTAGACAGAATGATCTTTCTGAAATACATGTTTTCTGTAGCCCTTTAAATAGAACCCAATCATATAGAGAGTTAAATCCAACTGCATGACCTAGAATAGCTTGTGCTGTGCTAACCTGGCCACATGCATCTTACATCCGCACACTTTATGCTTCAGTGAGGCTGAATGATGCAGAGCCACCACAGTGCATGGCTAATCAGGTTCCTGGGACTTGGCTCTTGCTCTTCTTTTTGACAATCTTCCCCAATAATTATTTAAATTATTTTTGTTTTAATGTTTTTATTTACCAAAGTATTAAATGAAGAGTTTTAAGATGAAATAACAAGCTTCTGTTTCTGGGAAGGTGTTAAACTGTGTATCCTGAAAAATCATGTGATGTAAAAAACAAACAAACAAACCTGGAAACCTGGAGTAAAAAACCTGTTTTGTTTTGTTTTGTTTTTTTCTCTCAGGGAAAATTTTTTACTTTGAATGTATACATTTAGACATTTTTTTAAGTAGCAAAACAAACAAACAAAAAACTCTAAGCAAAATAAAAGATAAAAAGGAGATTATAGAACCATAAACAAATTGTTGTAAAATGTCCTATAAAGTCATCTATGGAGCTAGGTAAGGTTGAGTCATAAAAATTCACTGAGTTTAGTTTGGGATATTGTTGTTTAGGAGTGTGTGTGTGTGTGTGTGTGTGTGTGTGTGTGTGTGTGTGTGTTACATCAGTAAAAATTTTACTGAGTGCTGAAACCACAATGGCAGAATAGGAGCTACCAGCTTTCATCCCTTCCAAAAATAGCTCCGAGAAGGCTCAGGTGCCATTAAAGAAGCATCAACAACACAATGAAGTAAGAAAATGAAGAATATCCACACAGGAAAGATTGCTGGTGAGACATACACACCAGAAATAGAAACAGTGAGTAACAAAGAAAAGACTTAGGGGCTATTGGCCAAGTGGTAGGAATTACATTGGTCTCCAATGTCCTCCTGCTCCCCAGAGAACACTGGCATCTCTTGCCACTAAAGTAACCAACAGCTGTTATTACAAGGGAGCCCTTTCTGCCCACAAGAAGTAAGTTATTTTTTGAGCTTCTTTTAAAAGGAGCCATTATCTCTTTCAGCCTCACATGAGCTGCAATCTGGAGTTTCAGATGGCCCATGAGTGTCTACTCTGTGGCTCTGTGGCTGCACTGGGCCCACCCACATCTCAGACACTGGAGCTATCATCATAGCAAGCTAGTTCACACTCTAGACCTAGGAGCCAACCTGTTGCTGTCTATGCTCAGGGCACTGGCTTAGCCACCATAGAGAACTATGTCCCACCCTGACCTGGGAGCCATTCTCTCTGCACATTCCTGTGCCACCATTCTAGGTTCCCCCAACTGCTTCATAAGCATTTGCACTGCATGTCCTGTTATTAACACCATATCAGGGATGCTTACATCCCAGGCACCAGCACCTCTATTCCCCAGATCTCAGAGCCATAGGCCCTTCACCTGTGCTCATGTTTCAGGCTTTAGCAATGTGGCCACTCCTGGGGTACTTACTCATGAGATGTTAGTGCTACCACCACTGCAAGTGAGTCCACAAGCCAGACCTAGTGCCAGAAGGTATCCTTACAGCCACAACTTCTCCAGTGGGAGAAAAAGAAATTAGGAGGATTCCAGCAGCCACTGCTACCAAAGACAACAACAACCTTTGCTAGCCACTGTAGACATCCCAAAGCATTTGACTCAGTAATCTTCATCACCAGCTTTAGAGGATAGAACTATAGAAATACTACAGGGCTGTGCCCTCACTGGTACCAGAAGCACTGAACCCCACCCAGCAAATGGCTTTGCACCCTCCTGAGAGATTTTTCCACTTTGAAACTAGCCTTCAAAAGATGGGCATCTTCACAAAATGTGCAGACATCAACATAAGGCCATGAGGAACGAGAAAAAAACCAAGAAGGCATAGCACCACAATAGGACACAGTAATAACCCACTAGCTGATCCCTAAGAAATAGAGATATATAAACTACTTGACAAAGAATTCCAAATAATTGCTTTAAGGAAGCTTAGTAAACAAGAAAATAGAGAAATGATTCTCTGGAATCAGGAAAACAATAAATGACTAAAATGAGAAATTTAATAGAATGATAGAAAAAATATATATACTGTATATGCTTTCAGATGGAACAGTGAGCTTTTCATATAGACTTTTTTTAATTTTTGTTTTTATTAGTACATGTTTGCAGTACATAATATTTACATTCCTTGTGTGGACTTGGTACATATACATAACATATCTTAATTGGATGAAATCATATTTTTAAAAATTCAAACAGAAATTCTGGACCTGAAAAATATAATTAATAAAATGAAAAAAATGTGCAACAGAAAACATCAACAGCTGAATTCATCAAGCAGAAGAAGGAGGAGGAGGAGGAGGAGGAAGGGGTGAGGAGGAGGGGGAGGAAGAGGGGGAAGAGAATCTATGAACTCAAAGATAGGTTATTTGTTAGGCACTAAAATCAGTGTCTTCATTGCAGGGAGCTGGATGGATGCTTATTGAAGAGAAGATTAAACATGTCAATTTTAATGAATTTGTGGAAGCTAAAAAAAGGTTATTTGAAAACTGTACAATCAGTTAAAAAATTTAAAAATAAGATTAAAGAGGAAGAAAGAAAGCTTAATGAGATGCAATCAAAATAGCAAATATGTAAATTATAGGAGTTTATGAAAGAGAACAGGGAGACCAATGAGAAGAAAAACTAAAGAAATAATTACAAAAAATGTTCCAAACCCAAGGAAAGTGATAAATATCAAGATACAAGAAACTTAAAATTTTACAATCAGATTCAGTCTAAATAAGACTATACCAAGACACATTATAATTTATACTGTCAAAAATCACAAAGAAGAATCCTAAAAGCACCAAGAAAAAAGAAGTAATTCACACTGAAGGACATTTCAATAAGATTAACACTGGATTTCTCATCAGAGACCATATAGGCCAGGAGACAATGGTATAAGAAATGTGACCAAGAAATACAGTGACTGTATAAATGTTAAATTTATTACTGTGAAGAAAACATTGCCATTAATCCTCCTCAAAATATTTTTTCTCTATTTGAACACACTTATCCCATTGTTCTTACCCCTGGAACACAATAGTAAGAGACTTCAATACCTCATATTCAATAATGGACAGATCATTATAAGCATAAAGTCAGTTCAAATCCTGTATTTTATAGCAAATGAAGCTATTAGACATATTCCATCCAACACCAGCAGGATAATCATTCTTTTCTAGTGCACATGGAATATTCTCCAGGACAGTTTATATATTATACCACAAAACAAATCTTAACAAATTTAAGAAGATTGAAATCAGATCAAATATCCTTACTGACCACAGTGTCATGAAACTAAAATACAATGAGAAAAAGAATATAAGAAAATTCACAAATATGTGAATATTAAACATATTACTGAACAACCAATTGGTCAAAGAAGAAATTAAAAGAGAAATTAAGAAATACTTTGAGACAAAGAAAAAGAAAAACACAGTATACTAAAACTTATTAGAAGCACCAAGAGCTTTTCTAAAGGAAATTTATATCGATAAATGCTTATATCAAAAAAAGAAAAAGGATGAATCTAAATTTTTTAAAGCTAATATTATAGCTCAAGGAACTAGAAAAACTAAGCACAAAGTAAGTAAAAAGAAGAAAATAACAAAGAATAGAGAAGAAATAAATGAAGACTAGAAAAATTAACAAGACTTAAATTTTTAAAAAAATAAACTGAAGCAAATTTTTAGCTAGAATAAGAGAAAAGAGAAAACTCTAAAGCAGGAATAAAAGATGAGGTATTACAACTGATGCCACAGAAATATAAAGGCTTATGAGAGATTACTGTGAAAAATTACATGCCAAAAGAATTGAATAACCTACAGGAAATGGATGCATCCCTAGAAATACAACCTACCAAAATTGAAACATGAGAAAATAAAAAAAGTTGTACAAACCAGTAATGAATAATGAGATTAAATCAGCCATAAAAAAAATCTCCCACCAAGAAAAGTCCATGACCTGATGACTTCATTGTTGATTTCAACCAAACATTTAAAGAAGATTTAATCCCAATCTTTCTTAGACTTCCAAAAAATTGAAATGGAAGAAACACTTCCAAACTTCTTTTTTAAGGCCAGCATTAGTCTGATACCAAAGCCACACAAGCATACTGTTAAGAGAAGAAAATTCTTTCTTTTTGGGCTAATAGCCTTAATAAAGCTAGAAATAAGAATCCTTAGCAAGATAAGAGCAATTAAATCAGCAGAACATAAAAAAGATCATTCATTATAATCAAGTGGGATTTATTTTTGAGATACAGGATATTTTTGAGATACAGATACAGGATGCAAATCAACAAATGTGATATGCCACATTAACAGAATGAAAAACAAAAACCATATGATAACCTCAATAGATGCAGAAAAAGCCCTCAATCAAACTCAACATCTTTTCATGGGTGGGCCATCCTCTCCCACCAAGACTAAGGCCACTAAGACTAAGACAATTTAAGATTAAGACTACAGATCATCAAGATTAATGATGTCATCCATATACCCTTGTTACTATTGGGTCAGTATTACCTAAGCACCTATACTTGTAATCTTATTGGTTGATTATAGTTTTTAGCCATATTATACTCACACTTCATGAATTTGCTCTATAAAACTTTCTTTGAGAAGTGGGCTCATTGGCAACTGATTCGGGACCCTTCCTGTCTCCCAGGAGCTCTTCCTATTCCCCATTCTTATTCCTACTCCTACTCCCTATTCTTATTCCTCAATAAATTTTCCTATTCTTAACAAAAAACAAACAAACAAATTAGATATAGAAGGAATACATCACAACACAGTAAAGGCCATATTTCACAAGCCCATGGCTAACATCATACTCAGAAGGAAAATACTAAAAGTTTTCCTCTAAAATTAACTTTAACTATTTCTATTCAATATAACATTGGAAGTCCTAACTAGAGTAATTCAGCAAAAGAAAGGACCCAAAGCATTCAAATAAAGGAAAGAGTAACATTGCCAATGATTATAAATAACATGAAAAAAATAAAGACTCCACTAAAATATATTAAAAATGATAAATTCAGTAAAAAAATGCAGGACATAAAATCAATATACAAAAACCACTAGCACCTTCATACACTAAAATAAACTATCCAAAAGAGAAATAAAGAAAATAATCCCATTTACAATAGCTACAAAGAATACTTAAGAATAAGTTTAACTGAGGTGAAAGAACTGTACATTGAAAACTAAAAACTGATGAGAGAAATTGAAGGAAATATGAATAAATTAAGATAGCCTTTGTTCATGAAATGAAAGAATTAATATTGTTAAGATATGGAGGGAGGAGGGAGAAAGGGGAGGAAAAAGAGATGACAAAAGAAATTAAGTTGTGTTATGTACATTTACCAACTTCCCACAAGGAATGTAAACTACTGCAGACATGTACTAATAAAAAAAATGTCCATAGTACCCAAAGTGGTCTATAGACTCAATGCAATCTTAATCAAAATTCCAACATTTTTACTGAAGTAGAAAAATCCTAAAATTCAAATGGAACCACAAAAGTTGCAAAGGAGTCAAAGTAATCCTTAAGAAAAAGAGTAAATTTAGAGGCATAATGGCATCTATTACAAAGCTATAGTAATCAAAACAGCATGATATAGGAATAAAAAGACACAAATCAATGAGACAGAATAGAGAGCCTCATAATAAATTCATACATATATGGTCAATTGACTTTCAACAAAGTTGTCATGAATGTAAAATGGTACAAGGTCAATATCATCAATAAATGATGCTAAACAAAACCTGGATAGCCACATGCAGAATAAAACTAGGCCTTCAATTCACAACATTTACAAAAATCAACTCAAAATGAATTAGATTTAAAAATATCATAAAACTATTAGAAGAAAACATATAGGAAACAGCCTCATGACATTAGTCTAGGCTATGTCATGACTCCAAAGCAAAGAACAGGCAACAAAAGCAAAAACAGACAAATGAGATCATACCAGATTAAAACCTTCTGCACAACAAAGGAAACAACAGGCTAAAGAGACATCCTATGGAACGAGGAAGCAAATATTACATGCCATACACTTGATAAGGGGCTAATAATATATAAAGAATTCTAGTAACTCAATAAAACAATAATCCAATTTAAAAATGGGCAGAAAGTTTATTAGACATTTCCCAAGAGAAGAGATACAGATATCCCAATGGATATACAAAAAAATGCTCAATGTAATTTTGTTAGTTAATTTTCTTGTTGCTGAGACAAAATACCCAACACCCAAGGTTAAAGGAGGAAAGGTTTATAGGGGTTTGTAGAGGTTTCAGTCCATAGTCGGCTGGCTCCAAGGCAAGGTGGCATTGCAGAGGGGCATCACAGAGGAGAAACATTCATGGCATGGCAGCAAGCAACCAAATAAAGCAAAGCAGCCTTCTCTCTATATATATTCTTTTCAGGTTATAAACCTATTGATTGGTGCCACCTGCTCCCAAGGTGGCACGCACTTAATCCCAATATCACACCCTTAATCTGTATTCCTTAGCTATTACCACTTGAGGCTTTGGGGGACATCTCAATACAAGCCATAAAAAGTCATTAATCATATAGGAAATGCATATTAAAATCACAGTTCATAACTGTTAGAATGGCTGTTATCACAAAGATAAAGATAAATAAGGATGTGGAGAAAGAGAACTCTGTATGCCGAATGTAAATTAGCACACCCATTATGGAAAACAATATAGAAAGAAGTTCATAAAACATAAAAATAGCATTACAGTATGATTCAACAATTCTACTTTGGGGTTTATATATGAAGGAATCGAGCTCAGTATGTCACAGAGATACTTTCATTTTTATGATCATTATAACACCATTCATGATATTCCAGATAAGAAGTAAATCTAAGTGTCATCAATGGATGGATGGATTTTAGAAAAGTATAAATAAACAATGGAATATTATTCAGCCTTATAAAAGAAGGAAATCTTGTTATTTGTGAAAACGTAGATGAACTTGCATTAAGTGAAATAAACCAGACACAGAAGGACAAATACAACATCGTTTCACTTATATGTGGAGTGTATATATGTCAAACTCATAGAAAAAGAGAATGGAATAGTGATTACCAAAGGGTGGGGTGGATGGATTAGGGAAATGTTAGGTAAAGGGAACAAAATTTCAATTAGCAAGGAAGATAAAGTTCATGAGATCTATTCTACATCATGGTGACTACAGTGAGTGAGAGCATACTATATAGTTAGAATTGCTAACAGTATATTTCAAATGTTCTTATCTTAAAAAGGTAAGTGTGTAAGGCAATATATATGTTTGAGAACTGAATTTAGCTATGCCACTAATGTGTACATATATCAAAACATCATGTTGTGAATCATAAATATATGATGTTTCTCAAATACATAAAATTGTTGAGGTAAATATTAGATTACCTTTATAGATTTCTAATAAGAGCTCATAACATATCAAGGTAGTTGTTATTATTTTAAGTTTCCAAGTGGTCTCAAACATCAGTGATGGTTTTAGGAAGAGTAGAATTCTTCCTTTGCTTAAGACAGTACTTAATGCTGTCTAATCAGACAATGTCCAATAAGGTATAAATAATATCATAAAAATTATGACAAAGCTATAATCTAAAAACATGATTTCAGGAATTACAGTTCTAGCACGCTCCAATAGTAGCAAAGGTAGCATCAATTAAGCAACAGCAGTTAGATGGAAAAGATATAAAATTACTCAAAAGAGGGAAAGTGCAAGAAAGTATCTTGCTGTGGACATGGAAGCTGCACTAAATCTGCACTGATTCTGGATCCCTGAGCTTGTATACTGTCTGTACTTGACCTTCCCCTTCCTGTGGATCTGATGCTCAAGGAGCTATCCTGACCCTCTTAGCCTCTGCCCTATTCTGTGTGTTGAATGGCAGTGGTAAAGGTCAATGGGGAAGAGCTGACCTAAGGTATGGCAGAGACTCAGCAAGACAGGTCAGGCGGAAGTGACCAGCCCATGCTCTTTGTCCCATTGACCACATCAGCAACCCTGGGGCAGAGAAATGGCCAGTGACTTCAGAAACATTCATGAGATTTAGGTGGTTCTGCTTCTTCCACCTGTTTCAGTTGCAATTGTTAGTTGTGACCTCCCTGTCACATTCTTGTCTTGCCAACTGGAATGCTTTCTAGGCCCTGTTCATGCCACTGCTCCCCACCAAGAGCGGCTGGGCTCTGGGCCCATAACCCAGAACCTTTGCAGCTGGAAATTCAGCTCCCATTTTCTGACTAGACTTGTGGTTAGAATTGTGCAAACTTTACAAGGTTAAACAGTTCAGTTTGTTCAATGACCCTGGACTTCTGAGTGTTTTCCTAACTTTTCCAAACCCCAAAGATTTATCTAAATTATCTAACTTGTGAGAACAAGATTGCTCATGAGAGAAAAGTGCTCCCTCATTCAGAGTGAGTTTTAGGATTGAGGATTCACTTTCTAGGGCAAGTCTATTAACTTTTGGCCAGAGGTTCAACCAAGGAATGAAGAGACATGTAAAATTTTTCAAACGTTGGAAGTGCAGTATATGTTTCCAGTTAGGCTTAATTCAATGGTTAGAGGAGTTGATAAAGATTGCATATCTCAGTGGATGTAAAAATTTTATTTTATTTTTTAACTTGGGCCTGAGCTTTCAGTGTGGTGGTTGAAGCCAGTTGTATATTGTGGACAGGTGGGTTGGGGGTTTGGGGTCTTGGGATTTAAGAAGAACTGTTTGAAAACATCTGTATGAAATCTCATGTTGAAATATTGCCTCTCTGTTACCTCTTTCTTCTACCACAGCCTTGGAAATAATGAGGTTCACAATTTAGGCCAATGGCAGTGACTCTCCAGAAACATGCAGCTGCTCAGAATTCTCATGGGGCCACATAGAGGGCAGATTTGGCAGAAATTCCCCAGTGCATTGTTCTCAAAATGTAACAGGCCAATTATGGCATTTCCGCCTCTGTTCTCTCCCTAGGATCCTTAAGAATAAAAATATCAGCAAGTCAGATACAGAGGTGTATCACCGAAAACACTATTGAAAAGTTAATGGGTATTGAAGTCTCACTCCACCCCAGGGCTTTCCAACAGCCACCCTGTCACCCTCCCTCCATGTATGCTTTCATTTTTTTCATTCATTTATTGAGCACTATGGAGTGTATGTTAGGAACAAGGCTCAGTGGTCAGTTCTGTGGGAGATGTCCCCCCGCCCTACCCGGGCTTCATATTGTCCCTGGAATCTTCTTTACTAACATTCTTCCTCTCTCTGTTTAATCACAAAGCTTCTGCTGAGAATTGTGCTGTTACACAAACAAAGATTGAGCAGCTCTGGAGGAGGGTAGAACTGTGTGAAAGATTGCAAGCTGTGCTCAGTAGAAATGTTCCATTAAATCTCTGTCTTTATCATGAGAACATTACAAGCTGTTCTCATTGTCCACACTCCAGCCAGACTGAATGGTGGCAGCAGTGTGGAGTCTGTCTGACACCCCCTGCCTGTTTCCTCCATCTGGAGTCAGACCTTGGGGGGTAAATAGTGTCACTCTCACCTCAAAGTGGGCTTTACCGTGGTAGCAGGGGAGCAGTGTTTCTTCTTTCCCTCAAGATAAAATCTGCCTCAGAGTCCTGTGCATTCATTTGGTTCTAAGGGTGAACCACATTTTTGACAGGTAGTACCAAATTCAGAAATGTGAAAGCCAGTGTTCTTAATGCTGCCTGGGTGGTCTTGTAATATCATTTCAAATACATCATTCAGATGCCCATGACCCATGTTTTCTCATTTTTAAGCCAAAATGAAAATGTTAACTTGCTTCATGCCTGATACAATACCTGAAACTTTATAGCTATTCAAAGAATCTATTTATTGCATGAAAAAAATCAAGCAAGACATGGAATATGGTACATAAGAAAAGGAATATATGTCAGGGATGAGAGCATGAGTTCAATTTAAGTTCTGGATATATTGAAATAGAAATTCTGAGGGCAGCCAGCTTAGGTAACCAGTTGATAGTTAGAAATGTGAACCTCTAGATTAAGAAAGTGATTAAGAGCATTCTGCCTTCAGGAAGCCTGCCTGTGTTCACCCGTCCTCAGCTCAGTGTGATATGCTTGTCTCTCTCTCTCTCTCTCTAACAGTTATTCTCTCTGGTGATTTTTATTTATCTCCATGATTAGAGCAGAGGTTACTTGAGACCAGTGGCTATATATGGTGTTGATCAGTTATATCCCCAGTACCTAGAGGGACTCTGTCACAAGGCAGATACTCATTAATATATATTGATTGAGTTATCAAATGAGTAGTAGTTTTAAGAAAGCAAATTAACTTATTCAAATCCTAGGCACTGTTCTTGATCTACTCTCTCCCTGCATCCCAACCAGGGCAAAGTCATTCCATTCTGCCTCTTTCTGCAGGCTCATGAAGCTCACCTAGTCTATGAAATCAGTCCACCTGGTCTAGGAAGGATCCATCTATTTCACCTTGCCTCCCATCCCCAAATTCATCCTGGATTCCTCTCCCAAAGCAACCTTGGTACATGGAAATGTGCTTCAGGTACCTTCTCTGCTTCAAAGCCTAGAATGATTCCCCATTTCTTTCAAGATAAAATTCAAACCCTTTCTGAGGAGCAGCATGTAAGACCATTTAGAATCTAATTTCTACATACTATTCTGACTTTCTCTCTTATACCCTTCCATTTTAAAATTTAAAGCTCTGGAGTTAGAAAAACTTAGGATTCCAGTTCAACTACTTATCCAAAAAAGTTCAAGGAGAAAGATATTTATCTGGACCTCAGTATCATCAATTACACAATGGCTAAAATACTAATACCTATTTCTGAGATTATTATGAAGGTCAAATAAAAATAAGACAAAATATGTGAGGTGCTGATCTTAGTAATTGGTACATAGTGAGGGCTAAATAAATGTTGTTATTTTTATTAATATGAACATTCTTTTTCAAATATTACTTGCTCATTCTCCTTTGTATCCTATCTTGTACTATTTCTCTTATTTTTTCTTCTTGGTTCAACTAATTTCTCAAGATTTAAGACTCAGCTCAGATTTTATCTAACCAAGAAGGCCTTTGTTGAACTTACTATTCTAAGTGAAAGTTTTACAGATTCCTTGACAATTGTGTGTCTAGTTCTATTTGTATATCAGCATTTTATGGATATTTATTTCATATGGAGTTATTTTATAGTTTTTAAATAATAAAAGTAAATTGTTGAACTCATCTACCTGTTTCACTATACTAGGATCTCTTCAAATGCAAAAGGTCATTTAGTATGATATCTAGCCTATAGCAGGTATTCAATTAATACTTTATGATAAAAGGGAGAGAGAGAGGGAAGGAAAAAGAATGGAAGGAAGGAAAGAAAGAACCTTTAAGAGAAGTAGGGATGCAAGAGAAAAATGGGTCTTGGAAAGAAGATATTCAGTTTAAGAGCTATTGAAATGATTATCAAACACATGAGTTTGTGGTCAGAAGCTCAAGAATATAGGCCAGGAGCAAAGATACAGACTTGGGAGATGCAGCCCATAGGTGGTGGTTAATGGCATCGAAGGGGATCCAGATGCCTTGAGAGGATATTCAGAAGGAAAAAACAAGGAAGACTTCATTCCTAAAACACACTAATATTTAAGGAGCAGACTAAAGAATGTACAGCAAAGGAGAATGTGCTTCTTTCCTCAAACCTAGGTATAGTTACAAAATCTCTCCCTTGTGACCCGAATAACTAAGATTTCAAGATGCAGAACATTCCATCTCTCCTTCAAGGGGCAACAAACTAGGTTAAGTAAATATTATTGAGTCATATGCCAAACAGCTGTGTCCTTCTTCAGCCCTATTTCTCATCACTATTCTGCATGAGGCTTTGGCTTTTGCCAAGTCTCTCCACCCTGCCCAGTTACATACTCTGTTTTTTCCTTCTCCACCCCCACACTTCCATCTTAGAGGCTTTGCTTATGCTGTCCTCCCATTTGGACTTCCTTTTTTCTCTTTATTTATCCAAAGTCCATTCAGCTCCCAAAACTTTACCTAAGATCCCTCTCTCTGCTATAAAGTCTTCCACAGTTATTCCAGTCCTCACTGACATCCCTAATGTCTATAGATCAGTGCTACCCACACTTATATTGCTTTGTTTGTTTGCTTGGTTGTTTTTACATTGTCTCACCAGTTAGGCTATTGTTCCTTGATGAAAGAAGCTTGGCCTAAGGAACTACATCCAAAGATGCTTATGTTTTAACTGCCCAAACTCATAATAGAGCTAGAGAGCTAGAGCGAGTGTGTGCACTCTTCCCTTCTGCTGAATAGCTTTCCCCCACTTCTTCCCAGAGACTTCCTGGCTGGCCTGGGATTAGAGCTCTAACTTTGGCCTGGGTGGCCTGGCATCTTGTAGGTGAGTGGCTTAGCTACTGAACATTAAAAGGTCTTGTGTGGACTTAAAGAATTAAAACAACTTGGAGGGCCGAGTTTTCAGAGAGGTACCTCTCAAAGCCAAATTTAGCAAAGATAGTTCACCCCTACATCAGCCATTCCCTTATAAAATCAGCGAGGTGCAGGGCAAAGAAACACTATTGGCAGACAGAATGCTTTTTCTTTTAAATGTGTGTCTTAGACAGACATAAATGTAGGCATTGGCAATCCTAAACCCCTAACTTTGGTATCTTGTTTCAGAGTTGTATATTGGGGATGGATCTGCCCCTGGCCAGAGGAGAATATGCCAAGGAATCCTCAGGTAAGGATGCTTCTCTAGTCTTTGAGGAAACTGGTGTGCGGTAAATAAGGCCTCGTGGCTGCAGCTGCCCTGTGGGACCCATTAGAGCACTCACACTGTGTGATGATGACTGGGAACAGGAAGATCCTTAATGACAAGATACAGGCCAGGCCTCATACTTGGCCTAAACGCTAATAAGTTCACAGAACTCTGGGTGTTCCCAGAACTCTGGGTGTTCCCAGAGCCTGATAGAAACCTAATGTTTTCATTTCATATGAAAATTCTTCCAGAATAACCAATTTAAGTGGACTTGCTCAATGCCAGTTCTGCTTTCACAGGAGTCTGCATTGCCAAATGGAGAATGTGTTCAAGGAAGAGGGGACAATAACAATAGCCACCACCTTGTGGGCCACTTCAATGTGTCAGCCAAGGCTGTGGGGCATTTATAAACACCGTTGCCCCCATGAAAAGTAGCTGCTTTTACCTTTGTTTTACAAGGTAGCGAACAGTGGTTCAGGAAGATAAAATAGGATGATGGTTAAGGAACTTGGAGCAACACCGGGTTGTTTTCAAATCCCAACTCCACCATTTAATTCATGTAAATCTTTTCTGAAGGCCTACTGTGTGCACAATGACCTAGGGAGGGCCCATTTGTGAATAGGACACGAAAGATCTCTGCCATCTCTTAGTTGACATTTGGTAGTAGATTGGGAAAGGGAGAGAGTAGGACTGATGCAGCAATTAGACAAGATAATTTCAAATAGAGATGTTATAAATAACAAAGTAATATGATGTATCCTAGGTCACATATCACTTATTTGCTGGCAAAAGCTGCTTAACATTTCCAGGCCAGTTTTTTCATCCATAAAGTGACTATGCCAATAGCATCCACCTCATAGTCACTATAAGAATTATATAAACTTTGAAGTTCCTGGCATAAGTAGGTTTACTAAGTGCTGGCTCCTTGTTATTATTGAGTCAAATCACTGCCACTCAAAGGATATGTCCTTCCTATGAATACATTTGTCATTGATTTTAGGTTGTTTGTTTCCAAGTCATTGCTGTAGAGGTTTGCAGTGCTTTCTCCCTTTTTATTGTCCATTCAGCTTTATTCCCCTTCCCTCTATCTCCTAAGTTCTTATGTTGGCTGTGACAGAACAAAAACCCTAAGAAAGTACTGCTGACTTGGGGTGAAGCTTCAAGTGGGGGAAAAGAAAGAAAGAGGGGGAAGGAAAGAGGAGAGGAGGAAAGGAGAGGCTGAGAGAGAGAGAGAGAGAGAGAGAGAGAGAGAGAAATGTAGGAAGTACTAATGTAATAAGCTACATGTCTGATTTTAAGTAGCCTTTATTCTAGACTCTTTTCTTCCTCTACCCCAACCTGTCTTCTGGAATCCCCACTATTATATCTATTCCATGTGGATTTTCAATCTTCAGGAAAGAGAACATTATGTAATGCAAGTATCTCACTTTGAGGAAAGGGGACATCCATTACTCACTCAAGAGAGGTGAGACTATCAGGTGACTGTTCGGTGCTGAGTCTGAAGGGTGGGCCTAGGTAGGGTCACTCTGAGGAAGGGTTAGGAACCAGTGTGTGGGAGCAAGTGTGTGAGGCCAGAGGGTGTAGGAGAAGCAGTGCCTGCCTGGTCTTCGGGATTCCCTTGAGCCCATGAAGGAACTTCTGTAAGATGGAGAAAAAAGATAGAGGAGAGACCATAGCCTCCTACCTCAGTCCAGACCTGGTGGGTCCTTTTTGCCCCTTTGGGCTTATAAAAAGCCAGATAGGCCTAAGTTCAAATCTACTTCCACTCTTACTACCATTTTGATCTTGGGAGGTGAATCTTTGTTTGTCATCTGTAAAATGATATACAACTAAAAAATCAAAACAAAAACAAAACTATGCAAAAAACCAAAAGAAAACCAAAACTGTCTTTGGTTTGTTTGATGGCTTGTTCCTTCTTCAAATGAGCACTGGCTAAGCTCTCACCAGGTACTGTGAACATTCAGTACTCAATATATTTTCCTCTTCCTTCATTTGGGTATGGAAGCCATAAGACTAGTCTAGCCCAGGTTGAAGTGATTGGTCTCCAACACCTTCAGAATAGTCATAGCCAAAGAGGAATATAAAAAGGGTGGTATGCTATTATGCATGATGTTCATTGATTTGATATACATTTGTCAAGTTTCCCTTGTGTGCTGTGACGGGGATGTGAAGAAAACCAAAGCTCAGCCCCTGCTGTCCATGCCTCAAGGTCTAATAAAGTAGTCTTAAGAAAAAAATGATAGGACCAGGTTAGAGCTGTAAGATATTACATATTTGGAGAGGAAACAAATCATATTCTTAATTCTTTATAGAAAGGCAGGGAAGGAATTTTAGAGGTGGTGACTGTTGAGCTAAAGGATATATAGTTTTCCATACTGAGTGGAGTACTGAAGAAAGCAGATATTGTAGGTAGAAATAACAGCTTATGCCAAGACTAACAACACAGAAAGAGCAAGAGTTCCAAATGATCCAAGCCAGGGTAAAGAAGGGGAGTCATAATGAAGGGAAATAAAAATATAGTTGTCATCCAAGGAATAGGGACCTCAGCTCAGCTATGATGATGCCCTGTATGGACTGAAGGGCTTCCCATTCTACTGCAAGGGAACCGTTGGACTAAAGAATGCATGCCTGCATGAATGAACGATCTCTAGGACACTCAACCATCCCCAAAGTGCTCATGTAATATATTTTACTTAAAAGAAAGGAAAAATTGTTGTGCTTCACAAAGTGAGTTTTAAATATTTTTTTCAAAGGATATCATCCTTGGAACCTGACACCGTTTGGTCAGGAATCACTTCATAAGTAGTAGTGCTTCTTGGAGAGCATGATGGGGAGAGTCAGTTGGAGCCCCTGGCTTCAGCACCCCCAAGAGCCAGCCAACAGTCTAGGACATACTGTAGGACCAGTGATAATTTGCTTTTCACAGAATCCTGCCTGTCTCTTGCCTATGAAAGGGCCCATGTCTGTATTGATAGCTAGGAGATAAGAAGTTGGAGGTCTTCAAATCTGCATTTAAACAGAGAAGCCATGCAGCCCATTACAGTGGGTGGAGTTCATGTTCTGGAGTTGGTCTCTGCTCATTCTAAATCCACATACTGCCACTTAGTAGCTGTGTGACTTCTGGTAAGCTTCCTAAACTCTCTGAAGCTTGATTTCTATATGTACAGAGTGCTCTCATGTTTCAGCTTGTCCAGAGACAGTGCAGAATTATTGCCCTGATGTAATCATTTATAGGGCCTCCTTTTACTCTCAAAAGTATTCCAGTCTGTGTGATAAATTATTTGACTCCGCTATTCATCTACCCCTGCCTCTCTTCCAGGGTTGTTATCCAGGTGAAACACATTAATATTATTCTAGTTGGGACTAAACTTAAATTTATATGGAAAATATCATAAAATGAAATGAACTAATGTAAACAATAGAAGAAATGTATAGTTCACATAACTGAAAATGATTATTTTCAATTCCAGAGCTATGGAGCTTATATTTATATTATTAGTAGTAGTAGTGACAAACATAGCATTATCATCACCACTTTTCTTCTTCTTTGTTAAAGCTCACCTAAAAGTGTGGTTACTGTGAGGATGGCAGAGAAAGCAGAACATGGAATTTGGAGCCAAGAGACTTCTTAGCTGACCCTGAACTCTCCTGAAAAAGAGTTCCCTTGCCATACACGATAGGATTTTAGAAGGATCAGATGAGATCCCCTATGTGAGAACGCTCTGCAGATGCAATAGGAATTGACCAGGGTGAAGGACTGCAGCTATGGCTCATAATAAAAGCTTCCTTTGTTTCCAAACATTCTCAGGACTGACATCTGATCTTCATAGTCTGTAAATACCAAAAGAATAAATACAAGTGGAGTTCAGAATTGGTGAGCGTTGAGGATCATATAGGATGCCCCCAGAAGGTGAACTTGAAAGGGGAAGAGAAAGGATAATGCATCTTAAAGTTACAAAAATCATACATGTCATAATTGTGATGATAAAGACTGTTCAATTATTAGATGCTGGTAGTGGCAGCACAGAAAGGAATAAGGCATACAGGCTTCAGATTGAGTGAACTTGGATTTGAAGATGAAATGAGATTTTGTACTAAGGTGTTTAGAACAACACCTGACATAGAAAGTGATCAATTAATAAAGGTATTACTGTGATTACTTTTAACCAGTTCTGGGTCAAGCACCATGCTGAAGGATGTTGTTCCCAACGCTTATCCCCCAAATGCTAAGAGACTAGGGACTGGCTCCTCACTTTTGCTCTTTGGTTGGTCTAACAAGTAAGGGTATTGACTAACTGAGCAACAGTAGGTTGCAGCGGTGAACCCAGAGTTGGCTTCTTTCTTTTTTAAATTAATTTTATTGGTGCAATTTAGATATACAGAGTGATCACATTCATCATAGGGAATTTGTACTTGTACATTATATATCTTGATCCCTCTTTTTTCCCCATTCCCCTCACCTCCCTTCAACTCTTCTTCCTCTCCTTATTTACAAAAGCTTTGTTGCCATTTTTTCCTTCTTTCCTGACTTTTTTCTTTTCCCTTCCTTCCCTCCTCCCCTCCCTAGTACCCGTTCCTTTTGAACAATTTCTTCCTACTTCACAATATCTATTTCTTAGGCCAGGGATTTAGCTCAGTGGTTCCACCACCTGCCTCACAAGCACAAGGTCCCAAGTTCAAAACAAACAAAACAAACAAAAAACAAACAAACACAATATCTATTTCCTTGGATATAGTTGATTTTCCTCTAGCTTACTCCCATGAAAAAACTTTTCACCAAGATGAGACATATTTCCTTGGAATTTCAGGGCATCAGAAGCATGCAGATCTCATGGTGAAAGGAGCAGAGGGAGGAAATATGGCTTCTTCCTCTACTGCTAGAGGTGCTGCCCTGAGTTTTTAGCATTTGAACTTTTTGTTTGCATTACTGATGTAAGGGAAACTGTGGTTAGGGTCAGAAGTCAGGCCACAGGAGATACTGCTCAATCCTAGCTGTCTGCATCCTGGAAGCTTAGCAATGGCCATGCAAGAGTAGCAATGGTGTCCAGATGACGTCTTGGGTGTTAGAGGCTAGCTGTCACCTGAGCATGTGGTGCAGCTGTTCGGCACCCTGTCAAAAATGGGTCAGTCTCATAAAAGGATTGCACAAGGGTACTCCTTTGTGGTGATGATCAGTTCTTTGAGTGTGTGTGTTGGTCACACAAATTTATACATGATAACATTGGACAGAGCTAAAATATACAACATACATGCACATACACAAGTATATGTAGAAAGTGATGAAATCTAAGTAAGGTCTATAGATTATACTAATATCAAGTTCCTAGTTAGTTATGTAAAGTGCTGCCATCAGAGGAAAGTGGCAGAAGCTAGGTGAAGGGTACATGGAACCTTTCTGTGCTATTTTTGTGACTTTCTAAGTCTATGATTATTTCAAAGTAAGAAGCTTTTAAATTTTTTAAACTTTTTATTGAGTATAATTAACAAAACCAATTTTATTTAAAGTGTACGACACCGTGTTTTGAGATACATATACATTGTAAAGTGACAACTACAATCATGCTAATTGATATATCCACTACGTCACATATTTACAGCAGTTCTTAATTTCTTCCACTTAGAAACATTTTATAATAGCACAAATAAAGAAGTATTAAAAAAGAAAAATGTGTTCATCATCTCACTCCCAGAGGCAGATTAAAATAACTATTCTAGAAAATTTCTTGATATCTCCAAACATTAATACACTTTCTAAAATAAAAAATTGGCAGTGCCATATGTACTGTTTTATGACTTGTCATTTCACTTAACAGAGTGTAGTGGACACCTTTTCACCTCGATAAATTCATATCAACATCATGATCTCTTAACTATATAATTGATAATTATTTTTCCACCTCCACTACCTTCCCTTATTCCCTCTCTTATTTCCTTCCATTTGTCTGATAATACTCTCCCTTCTACTTTCATGTTGTCTTTTTCAGATTCCATATTTTAGGAAAAAACATGCAATATTTTTCTGAGTACAGCTTATCTCACTTAACATGGTTGTCATCAGTTCCATATATCTTCCTATATAATTCCATTTTTCTTTACTATTTTATAATGCTCCACTGTGTATATACCACATTTTCTTTAGCTATTTATCTATTGATGGGCACCTAAACTGGTTCCATATCTTGGCTATTGTGAATTGTGCTGCATTAAATGGATACATTGGTAACCCTCTAATGTGATGACTTAGATACCTTCTGGAATATACCAAGCAATGGTATAGTTGGATCAAATGGTTAAAAGAAAGGTTTTTTTTAAAGTGAGTCTGGTTCTACATGAGGTGATTTTCTGGTATGTTCCTTTGCTTACATATGGTGGATTGATAGGATAAATAAATTAGTTAATGCATTTAAAAGCACCTCAAACAATGCCTGGCACAATAAAAAAAACACATTTAAATTATTTTTCCTACTTTTAGAATCACTTGATCTACTTTGAAGATAGTTCTCTTCAACAACCAACATGGTTCTTCTACTGAAGCCTTTGGAGGAACACCCCATTTCATAATGACTTGTCCAGCCCTATTGTACCTGAAAGCAGTAGTTCTCCCTTTGTAATCACATGCAAATCATCTGTAGATCCTGTTAGAAAATGTAGATTCTGATATGCTTAATCAGGCTGTCAGTAGGCTGCTGACTAATATCTGATTAGCTGACAAGAGATGACAAGAGTCACCTTATGTAAACATGTTCCATAAATGCTCCAGAAAGGCTAAGGGCACTCCACAGAAAAATCATAAAATCCCAGGAGAGTGATGATGCAACCCCTCCCTTGCCCAATAGGAAAGGCACTAGGGAGGTGGGCTACATTGCTTTGCACAAATTATTCCATTAATTTTCTTTTTTTCACTCTATTATTGTGTATTTTGGTCTCAGTGCTATGCTAGACTCTGAGAAGTAAGAGAGGAGTAAAATATGTTCTCTTCCCTCATAAAGCTTTAGTGAGAGGTAGATAATTACAGGTTTATAATTACAACAGTGTGTCTTGTTTGCTGCAATAGAAATGCAGATATGTTCTAGGAGTATAGAAAATAGGATTGTGATCAGACCAGGGGATCAAGAAAGGCTTCCTAGAGGGGGTGATGAATTACAGTGAAATGGCTGGAATTAGAAAGGTGGGCTGAGAAGAAAGGAAAGGAAGTACACCAAGAAAGGGACTCACTGTGAGCAATGGCATGGAACTTTGAGAGGTGAACACTTTTCCTTGAAACTACCCCAAATCAGCTGGAGCTGGAGCAAGTCTGCTTCTTGGAGAGTGGAAGAAGGTTAATAACAATAGGTTGGGGAAATTCTGGATTAAATAAAATTGGACCACTATTTTGCTGCAGGGCACCTCAGAGCCTTTGATATGCCCTCCTATTTCCTAAGTCTCCCAGGGGGTTATTATGTACAGAATTTCCCAGCCACTGGTACAGAGACTCTTTGTTTCAGGACATCTTGTGAGACACAAATTCTCTTGAACACACTTGGGAAACATTGGGCAATTCAAATAGGTTCTGACCAACATTCGTGTTTATTAGACAAAATAAAGATATTTTTAGGAAATCCAGAGTTATGGATAACTCTTTCCTTTTCTAGAACTTCATGGTAGTTCCTGAATCACATCATCTTAGTTTAAACTGGCTCTCTCCCAGCAGGATCCATAGGCAGCACTCCAGGAGTTCATCAGTTTAGCTCTATGCTAGCACAAGGGCTCTGTCTGGCCTTCTGGGCTCCATTAGTACTTAGTCTTTTCTTTGGCCACCAAATGACCTTCCAAGATTTTTGGGGGGAGGATGGGGTACTGGGGATCAAACTCAGGACCTTGTGCTTGTGAGGCAGGCGCAGTGCCAGGTGCCACTGAGCTAAATCCCTGGCCCTGACCTTCCAAGATTTTTGCAAATTTAGAGACAGATATAGTATCTTGCCCAGTGAAGAAAAGGCTTTAGTAGATAATCTTTGCATTGATTACTCAAGAAGAGAGTGATGTAAAATAAAAATTTAATCAAATCTTGAAATATAACCAGGGCTGGGGAATTCATAAAGTTACATTTTGTTTTCACAGGCTAAGAGCAGGACTGATGATTATGTGTGCACACGCATGCACATCCACACACACACACAAACACACACACACACAAAAATGCTGCAGGGGGCAGAGAACATTTTGCAGTAAATTCAAGTCCTGAAAATAAGTATCATAACAAATCATGAGCTCAATTCTTCACTCCTCATCTCCTCTACCCCCACAATACTCATAAATTCTTTTAACCAAGAAAAATATTCTGATATGCCTTAGTGTAGAATTTACTGCCTCTGTTCTCCATCAGCCCTTGCTCGATTATGAGCTTGCTAAATGTTTATGGTGACTTTTTCAAGGTACATGTGCTCTGACTTCAGTCCCAAGGGCACTGTATGGATGAAGTGTGTGATATTCCTGCTCCATCTCACTCTTCCTTCTTTCATGCCATCTGTGAGCCATCTTTTCCCAAATGGACTTCAGGCTTTATGCTTAAAGGTTCTTGTTCTTTCAAACTCTAATACTTGTGGATTCTCACTTAAAAGAAGATAACATCTTCCTAGAATATAGAAAGTAGCACAAGATTTATCAAAGAGTATAAAGTGCCCCTCAAGTTTAAGTGTTAGGTGGTGGGTTCAAGGATTGTTATGTTAGAATTACAAAAATCTCAAGGGTGAAAAATGACAAGTTGGGTAAAGAAGAGCCATCCCTACGGTTGACCTGGCTGAGAGTAGATTGTACTCCCTGATTTCCTTAGCCTGACAGTTCAAATATTTCTACCCTCAGCTCTCTCATACATTTAGTACTCAGTTTAAATGTTAGGTGCCTGACCATCTTTGAACATTATTGGGTATGGGAGGACAATAGCTACCAGGCTGTAATTCTAAATTTAAGGATAAAAAATTCTGGGGGGCAGTAGAAGTGACAAGTGACTTGACACCACACAACCTCTCTTTGATGCCTTCTGATGAAGTTGACATTATTTATCTTGCCCTTCATCTCCTTTATCCAATCCTACCAACTATCCTAAATCTGAACTCTCCGCAGGGCCACTAGACAGAAGCAGTAAAGATTATTTTTGGGGGGGGCTTTAAAACCCCTTGCCATTTCTTCACGATTTCAGGATAAATTTTTATGGCAAGAAAACACACACACATACACACACACACACACACACACACACACACACACACGCATACACTCATTCTGCCTCTAAACTTATTCTTTTTATAAGCTATAGCACATCTGCTCATTATAATCTCATAGAAACCCAAAACCTGAAATGTTGGTTTAGCGTATGTGTTAAAACAAAAAATATTTGGCAAACATTGTTTCTATAGCCAACTTAGGAAAGAGAAAGCAACAACTTCCATCCACATAATTACAGTATGAACAAGCAAAAAGTGAGTCTAAGAGGGGCCAGGGATTTAGCTCAGTGGTTTCACTGCCTGCTGCACAAGTCCAAGGACCTGAGTTCGATCCCTGGTACCAGGAAAAAAAAAAAAGTGAGCCTGAGACCAGGGAACAGAAACATTTCATTTTTAAATTCCTTTGATGGAAGATTGTGGTTCTATTTAGGAAGTAGCTTTTCTGAAAGCTGTGGAAAGGATTCCAGAAATAGGCATGATTCCTTTGTGAGTGAATGAGCATGTGGTTGCTCACCTGAGGTCTAGCCTGGACTCTGTTCTCCCCACTCCTAGATAAGGCAAAGGTAACATCCTGAGATAGCCAGGACAGCAGACCTATAACAAAGTTGTCATGTTTGTTAGTGGAGTACCCAGGGGGGAAAAGGTTGGCCAGATATCCAGGCAGGAGTTTTGTAGGATTAAAATTTCTACCACTCGTGGAATAGCAGGTGAAGTCAGAAGGTTATGCAGTAGTGTGAGGGTGTGAAGTCTCAAGTCTTGATGAGTTTATAACAGATTGTGTTAGGAGGTAGGCCTGTTAGAGGTTGGTCACTTGGGGTGTGACTAGAAGTGTATATCCCTGGCTTCTCTTTCTCTTTCTCTGGTTCCTGGCCACCATAGGTAGAGCAGTTTTCCTCCATCAGGCCCTTCTATCATGTCATTTCTGACTTGGAGTCAGCTAACCATGGAGTGAACCCATGGACTGAACCCTATGAGCCAAAATAAAACTCTCTTCCTTAAATTGTGAGTGTCTGGTATTTTGTCCCAGCAACAGACAAGTAACAAATACATCATGGAAAATTAGCTTTTGACTTTCAACATATGAACTCAGCCTTTGAACCCATACTATGGTAGGGGGTAAGAAGGAGCCGAATTGTCTGCAAACCATAAGGTCACAACAGAAAGAGAAAGAGAACCTCGATTTTGAGAGACAAAGCTCTTAGAGTCCTGATTCCAGGCCAGAAGAATAAAACTACATCTTATGGTATCCTGTACTTCCGGCCCGGGGATTCTGTTCCCTCTTCTTCAAGCCCTCCACAGTGTTTGAGTGACTCTACACACAGCAGTTGAGAGGAAGTAGGTGGGTGGGGGGAAAGTGCTGTAGGTAGATGTGTAGAAGTTACAAATTACAACCAGCAAGGGAGGGAGAGCTGCGTTTGAGTAATTCCACAGTGGGAGTGGAATGGGGCCCTGAACGTGGGGCAGGTGGGAGTGCCAGACACAAACTTAATAGACTAAAACATTTTGTGTGGGAATGCCAAGGATTAAGAAAATGCATCAATTGGGTAGAGTTTACTATCCATTGGTCAGCCTTGTATTCTGTGGAAGGCTGTACTGCAAATAGCCACAGGCATTTTAGAGTGTCCTTGCCTGCTACGCTTAGCAAGGAATGTCCCAGGGAATACCATAGAAGAAGGCCCCCTCCCTTAACATTTTCAAATAAGAAGTGAGAGATATCTGAAGGCTACTGTGCTATGTACTGACTCTCTTTCCTGAGCCTTTTCTACTCACCCAAGTGAGGAGCATTTCCTTCCACTGCCAGGAAACATCTGGGACCTGACACAGGCCAGAACTGAACTGACTTACTAATCCTTTAAAACCAGCCCCAGCTCCTAGAGTGACAAACCAGAAAATAATCAATTGCTTTTCCATTATTTTTTAAATTTTTAAATGGAAACATGAAGAGAAAAAAATGTCTTGAGCAGTATTAAATGTATCCTTCATTTTACTGGGAGCCCTTATTTTCTTCTATCAAACTTCCTCAAGTAATCTGATGCTTTTTAGAATCTATCAGCTCTAAGATAGGGGTCCCCTAGCTGGCTCGTTGTTCCTCTGAACATGCACTGGGAGATCACATCAGGTGATGCAGGGAACCTGTATCTGGTTGGGATCTTAATGATGAGAGAGCCACTGTGTTATTTGTCATGCTAATGGAATCAGTGCCATGGCTTTCTGGACACATTTCCCCCCAAGAACAGCCCAGCTAGAATGAACCAAGTCTATAAAATGAGTTCAATGCACAATTGCTGCCACCCTTGGGAACTGGAGAGAGTACAGCTCCAGATTTTTTTATATGCTCTTCTGGCATTGTAGAGCTTATTAAAATCATAGATCATAGAGCTGGAAGGCTGGAGAGAACTTTCAGCCATATTTCCATTATTCACTTTGCCCCCCCTCATGTAAGGCAGTCAGTTTAATCTTTGCATAAAAGATAGGGCTGTGGGAGAGGAGATTACACATCACACATGACACTAAACTGAAGATTATCCTGGCCTTTTTCCTCTGCATTTTTGTCCATATGCTTCCAGCTTCACGGGTTTTCTGTCTTCAGGAAGGGTTCCTGTGCTTTATAAGAATTTTTTATGTATCAGAAAAGCGCATTAAGTCCTATGTATCCTTATCTTTTCTACGAGGTCTCTCCCCTTCTAAAGGAAAAACAGCTCCATTTTCTATAAGACGGCTTCCTACTTCCACTCTCCTAGCCTTTCACTATTTATACACTGGTCTTATAATCAGACAAAGGAGTAGAAACCTGGTTGTGCCTTTTACTAGCTATTTCACTTAGATCAAATTCTTGCTGATCCCTCCTTAATGTGCCCCAGAGTGTGGGAAAAATTACTATCTCACTCTCATAATAGATCAGGGGTGGAAGGGTCTGTCCTGGGAATCATGAGGCCTCATTCTGTTCTCAGCGCTGGACTTACAGGTGGTATAGGCTTAGGAAAATCTCCTAATTCCCCTGACCATCACCTTTCTCACTTTTAAGTGAAATTAAGTGAAGTAGTACCATTTCACACGGTAGTTGGAGAGGTTAAAAAATATCAAATTATCATGGAGCCACACTTGGTGGTGTAGGCCTATAATCCCAGCACTCAGGAGACTGAGGCAGGAGGATTGCTGAGAGTTCAAGGCCAACCTGGGCTACACGATGAGTTCAAGGCTGCCCTGAACTACATAGTGAGACCCTGCTTCAAAAAACAACAACAACCAAAACAAACAAAAAAGTATCATGGAAAAGTTTTGATTTTGTAAAGCACTAAATCCATACAAGTTATTAACTTCATTATTATTTTGCCCTATTGTCAAGATCCCTAATGTGTACCATGGATAAATTTTCCATGCACTAAGCCATACCCAGCACATGACCTCATTTTCTGATGACTCCCCTCTTTTACAGAGTAGACTAGAAAATAAGATTTGTCTTTTTGTATCTTATCCTTCCTATTCAAAATTTGTTGGACAGGCGTAGTCATCTGACCCGATCAGGTTAATCATAATCTATCTCCAGGAAATTTAAGGTTAGGGTTTAGGGACTATTGTTAATTCATGGCAGTTATTTAAACAGAGAACAGATAAATTTAGGAGATAGGGAATGGATGTATTTGGTTCATACAGAAAGATGCAAAATGCAGAGAAGTAAGAATTAGCCACTGACATTCATCTCCTTTCCTATCCCCATTGGGCTATGGAAATACAAATATCATGGCAGGAGATGGAACTGTGGGCCCTACATGTGTCACTTCTGGGCAAATGTGAGTGTTGCTCCATGTGACGAAGAGCACACAGCCCATGGCCAGTTGGCCTAGCACTATTGGCAAGGCCGTCGTGCTGTGCTGTGGAAGATAAACAATTCTACCATAACATTGACATCAAACAAATCTGCTCTGTAACTATGACAGATCAAGACAAAAACAGATATCCCACAGGCATGTCTGAACACAGGCAAAAGATGAACATTGTGCAGCCTCAAAGATAACCAAACATCTTTGGCCCAGTCTAGCCTTTCCTCCTTCTTCCTAGGTAAGATTTAAGATGCCTACTTATTGAAATACCACCCCTTCTTGATAGTATCTAATTGGAACAAAGCCCTACTTCCTTGAACTCTCCCCCAAATTACCTAATATAAGCCCACATCTTATAGTATATCATTTATAAGAACTTAAAATGCTTCATGGTTCTTCCTCATTACAGCGAATAGCATAGGCTTCCATTTTATGGTTTAAGACCACCCAAAAAGTAAAGTGGCCAGTGTAAGGTCACAGAACAATACAGAGATTTTCTTTCAGAGTTAAGTCTAGAGTTGTTCTTCTGCCTTCTGTTCCAGTGTTCTTTCTACATCATGGTGCTCCTGAACTGTGTTCTACAATGATTTTTAAAATATATCCATGTGACGTATAGTAGACTAGGCCATATAATGGTAAAGGGATGAGTTTTCATGTATCATAGTGTTTAGCCCAATGCTGGATCACTATGTGGGGTTTTTTTAATTGATAGATAGAGAATAGAAAGCAGTGTACTTAACCCAGAAAGTTTATGTATTTAAGATGGTGATAGGTTCTTGCCGCAGATGATTCTGAATGCCTCCTAGAATGTCATTGAGAATGATTTGAAGTGTGCAAAGGGAACCCCTGGTCTCCTTTGCCTTTTTCTTTCTCCACAATAGACTCAAAGCTTAATTGTCTCCAATAAAGTGTCCATTCCTATGACTCAGTGCTTCTAAGTAGAACAGTAATGGGAGCCCTGGTGCTCTGCTTCTTGTCACAAGAGAACAGGGTATAATTTCTCACATTGAAGGAGACCCAATTATTGAGAAAAGAACTGAGTTCTTTTTAGTGTTACAATATAGTCCCTCTTGTACCTTGATAAAAAATAATTTGTGTACAAAAATCAATATTAAACCCTTTTTCTGAATATTCAACACCATTAACCCCCTTAGCAAAAGAAAGAAAAATTGATATTAAAACAAAGGAAATATTCAATACTGGAAGCTTTTGCACACTTAAAATTTTCTAAAATAAGAAACCTCTTAATTGAACTCTCTCTTCTCTTCAAGTTGGTATTCATCAATTTCTATGACAATAAATGCTTTCTAACTTAAGATGAAAGCAAACCTTCTCTGATCCCTGGAGCACAATAACGAGACTTTCATTTTGAGATGATGGGATATGGATCTCTTCCTGAAAAACAGACACAGTTTAAGCAGCAGTAGTGATTCATTGTCTCATTCCTCCTGTGGTGGAATTTTAGGGATAGAGGTGACTCTGAGCTCTTAGCTCCAAGTCAAAAGCTGCACTTGAAACTTCTATTTGGGGGAATCTTAAAATTTTATTTTTAAAAAGTATTTTTATGTCATAGAAATAAATAAACCTAGTCCTGGGCTCTTGGATTCTAAATATCATTTTCCACTAAAATAATCAAGGCTTATTTTTTTTAAAGATGTCTGATTTAAGGGCTGGAGGAATGAAATTAATACAGTTTATTTGTTCATATGTTTGTTATCCCCTCTATTCTAAAAGTTCCTATGGATAAAAAGCCTTATTCATTCTCTCCCTCCCTCTCTCCCTGCCCTCTTCTCTGTCTCTGTCTCTCTGCAATATTAGGCATTGAAACCAGGACTTTTGTACTGAGCTACATCCATAGCCCTTTTAAATTTTTTAGTTTTGAGACAGGATCTCACCAAATCACTAAGTTGGCTAGGCTGTGCTCAAACTTTTGACCCTCCTACTTCAGCCTCCCAGTGTGCTGGGATTATAGGTGTTGTCTTAGTGACTTTTCTTGTTGACCCAAAATTGAAGGAGGAAAGGTCATTAACCCATCATTGGCTGTCTCCAAGGTAGGGTGGCATGTCAGACAGGCATTGCATAGGAGAAACAGTTTATGGAGGGCAGAGGTAGCAAAGCAAGCAAGTGTGTAAAGCCTCTTTCTGTTTCTCACATTGTATTCAGGCTACCTGGACTAATGCCAAATCAATCAGTGGACTGATTTAGTAATCACACACCCTTAGTTCCAACATCACACTCTCTAGATTCAGCCACCTCTGGAAAAAGCCCCACCTATGACCACCTGCGGCTTTGTGGGAACAACTAGACACAATTACCATACCCCACCACACCATGGCTTCTTATTTGTTGCATTCCCAGTTACTGATAAAGAGTGAGTATATAAACTCTTTGTTGTATAAATTAATGAGTAAAATACTCAGTGCATCAATAAGCCAATCAACTGTATTATGAAGGGATGACTCAATCCAGCAGGACATGGGCTCACAGTAAAAAGTCCCTATGCTGTCTGACCTCCTACCTAGACAAGCCAGACCAGCACTGACTTTTCCAGTAGGCTTTTGTTCTTTTTAGAATGAAAGTTCTTGAAATTTAAAAGGAAGTCTCCCTCGTTCTACACAGAGATCATTGGTGCTAGAACTTCATGATTGTTTAACGGTAATCATTAATTTCATTCATAGCCTAATTTTTAAAAATTGCTTTATTTTGTTGTCCCTCAAGTGTATGTGTTTATGTATCTTTTAATCTACTCATTCCAGTTCATAAGCTCTTCAGAAGAAGACTGGTCAGTCTTTATAGAATTCCAACATATGGCTGTATTTAATCAACATTATATAATAAGCTGTCAGCTTACAGAAGGGCTCAGGGAACAACCATTAACTAATGAACAAACAGCTCAGGGATCCACTGCATGCCGTTATCTATGCCTGCATCTCCAAACAACCATTAGTTCACAGTGCAGGTTTTTCTAGTTATAAAAAATCTCACTGGTTGCTCCTGAAATTACTTTCTCTGATAGCTTTTAATTTCAACAACATGTATAAAGATTTTGCAATACAACAAACATACAGCACTTCCTCTTCCACCCATGCTCCAGGATTCTGTCACTTTCCCCTGTCAATTTTCTCTGGGGGCGGGATGGTGATGGTGGTGGTGGTCTTTTGTGGGCCTCCCTCTATACTCATACCATGGTACCATTGTAGAGCAGCTTCAATCTTAGAAAATATGGGGGCCAAGGAGACTTGATTCCTAAAGAGTGGTGCGAGAAAGAACTGGAGTGTGGGAAGAAGAGGAATGGGCTTAACACTCGAGTACTCACTTTGTGCCATGTATTACATTATTACATTTAATCTCTCCAGTAACCAGATTGTTCTGTTTACAGAAGGAAAAAAATGAGGCTCCAGTTTCCACAGTTACTTAACTAAGATGTCACAGAACATGAGCTAGCTTCCTAAGTCTACCTTCTTTCCATGACACCAGGCTTTGGACCTGATTGTTCTGATGACTTCATGCTCCCCAGAGGTTCAGCCTCAAATAAATTTGCTGAATGTAATATTTTGAGTATTTCTTTTCCAATCTCTTAGAAAAAACATTTAAAGAAAACAGAAAATCACTAATAAGCTTTGGAGGTATATTCAGTAGTGAGAAACATCCTACTATTAATGTATCATATATTCCTTACCAGGAAGAAGTTGGGTTATTGTATCTCCCAGTGAGATAGCTATGGTATGTCTCTTTTACCTTGAATCTTGTGGGGAAGAGTAATTTTCCCTCAACTCTACTTCTGGCCAAATATTTTAGTTAAGGATCACTTGGTAGAAAGATAAAAAACATAAAACAAAAACAAAAAATCCTTCTCAAACTTGTTTAGACAAAGGGAATTTACTACAATGAAATAAAGGTGTCTTATAGAACTCAAGGTCAGAAAGTAGTCAGGCTTCATAAGAGACTGGAACTGGGAACTGAAGAGTCAATAGGAAGTGAAGAAACATTTTCTCCTCTCTTTCTGCCCTTCTCTCTCCTACAGTTTGGCTTCATCCTCCACCCACTCCATGAATTTTGACCTTCTAACTTTTGTCAGGTACTCCACTCATAAACAACCCCTCTCCTGTGTTGTTCACCACTTCTCAGCTCTAGCACCTCATATGGTTCTCGTTGTATCTTTAGGTTTCCACTCTAAATATGCAGAAGACAGAATCTGATTGGTCTATTTTTGATCCTATATCTACTTCAGTTCAATCAGAGGTGACTATAGGAAGAGGTGACTTACTTCACTGATCTCTACTCACCTAGAAAGAGGAATGGGCAGGTTTTTAACAGGATGTGAGGACAAGGATGATTCTAAGAGGAAATGATTGGATTTCTGGTATGGCATAAAACATAGAAAAACCTATGAGAGTTGTCAATGATGGCTTAAGAGGCCAGAAAATAGAGGGGATCAACAAGGGGCCCCCAATTAGCATAGCTGGAAAAATGGTATGACTACAGAGAATTATTAGGATTATAACTGCTTTAATCCAAAATTACATTTCCTTATCTTTTTGACACTTTGATTCCATCTTTTCCCATTAAAAATCAATCTATTGTGTTATAAAATCTTGGGAACAGCCTGAATCTCTATCACTTTGGAAATAGTGGACCAAGTTCTGAAACAGTCTTGTTTATGATATACTGTGTATCTGTTAAAAAGAAGTTGGATCACTATGTATTAAGCTGATAAAATATTCAAGACTTTATTAAAAAATATATAAATATATATATTCCTATATTTGCTACCAAAAACCCCCACGAGCAATAATAACAATAGCAACAACACAAAGTCCTATATATCACCTATACAGGTGCTTATTCACCTATACAGGTGAATAAGGATAATATAACAAAACTGTTGACATCAACTACCTTGGTGGGGAGGAGGTAGGTTTGGAGAGAGCAAACACTCAATGTTTTTTAATATGTCTCTGCATGACTTAACTTATTAGAAAATCCATATGTTATAGTTACAATCTTTAAAGTTTATTAATGGATCAGAAATTAATTAATAATTTAAAATATATATTTAAATATATAGATTCTCTATTGAAAAGCTTATCTCAAATACCACCACTTCTGGCCTCTTCTGATATCCACCTAAAAATGAGCTCTGTGTTTTTAATGAAGCTCCACAGGATGGAGACCTCTCTCATGATTCTGAGATTCTGCCTGTTTACCCTTTAAAATCCCTCCAGGAGTCATTTTGAACCCCTCCCTCAACATCTAAAACAATGCCTTATGCAGCTTTCTAATTAAAATCTTTATGGAATAGGATTAATTTAATACTCAGCCACTTTCACAACATGTCCTGTATGTTGTCTTGAAGAGGCAGATTTTCTCTTAAGAATTTTTCTGGTTTATATATGCAGCAATATCTATTGATTTTATTTTTCTATTACAATAGTGTATATTTTTTTACAATTTTTTGATATCTTTATATATTTTTCAAAATAAATTTTATTTTATTTTATTCCAGACCTCCCTCAAGCCAGTGTCTTTATAATTTGTTCATAGGTTGAAGGAAAATCAAATGTGTGGTTATTTTGTTGTTTAATATTCTAAGCAAATGCAATGGACCCCAAGCAGCTATGTGTCTTTAAAATTAATTTGAGGCATCTCAACTGACCTTAGCAGGCAGAATTCAGTAAGTCCAGGGGTTGAAAAACCAAAACTGTGATTGACCCTGTCAGAGATCAAATGGTTGATGCCAAACTCTTCTAAATTACACCCATGCTTGACCTACTAGTCTCCTTCTGAATGCACCTCATTACTGAGAGACCATTATTCTAGGGACATATACTTAAATATTTAATAAATCTATGCTCAGAATCTGGGAGCATAATTAAACTTTTGATGAGAATGAAGGAGAATGAGAACAGAACCAAGAACAGAGAACAAAGGGAAAAGGAGGAGGGGAGATGTTAAGGTAGCCTGTGGTCAGAAATGCTGAGCTTTTCAGTTATCCTATGGGCCATGATTTCACTTGGATATGGTGATCTACTTTAGCCCAAGAACATTTAGACAGGACTAAAGACTAGTTTCAGGGTACATTTAGGAAGCTTCCAGTGAGTTAGACCAAGGCACTTTCAATAATGGTGGTGATGGAAGCTGACCTTGGATTTACCCATTGCCACCCAGATGTTTATTGTAAGAGTAATTTGTCTCAGTGTAATAAAGGCATAACTAATAAAACACATATGTGCAAAAACATTACTGGAATACAAAAGACTTGTGGGGTGAGTTTCCCATAATACATACTGGGGGGACTAGTTGGGTAATAGGTATAGTAAGGGGAAGGAAGACACAGCAAGAAAACATTGGGCCAAGTGATCTGGTTCTGGTCCTGTCTCTGCCGCTAAAATGTAGACTTGACCATGCCACATAATCTCTTAAGATTTTTGGGCCCCCATTTTCAAAACTCATAAGGACTACATTTGTTTCTGAAGCTGCAATGTACAAATGAATCAACTGGGAATGGTGCTAAAATGGGGATTTTGACTTAGGCTGGAGTGAGATTAGAGATTCTGCATTTCTAACAAGCTCCTGGGTGATCCACAGATCATACTTTATTAGGTTATTTGAGAAGGAAGGACTTAGATCTCAGAATTCCCTTCCAGTTCTAAACTTTTCATCCCAATTCAGAATCTTCACCTTCTCACATAAAATTCTCTGAGTTTTCCTTGCTTTTTGGTTTCAGCTGACCTCTATTGTCAAAGATTCATTCCACCTTCTTTCCCACCTTAACAGAGTCACAATCACTTTTGTTCACTTAGGATTCTTCTCTTATCTCTGTTCTATTGAGAAGGAAATTGAGACACAGAGACACGTCAAATGATTTCCTCAGGTTTACACATCCATTCAGCAGCAGAGGTGGAACTACTTGAGTCTGACTCAAAAATCAGGCTCATAACTACTAACTGCCAAAATGCCATGCACCTGTTTATTTATTTATTTATTTTTAATTAATTTATTGGTACATTTAAGGTATACAATATAATGACATTCATCATTGTAAATTTGCACCTTTACATAATCCATCTTGGTTCTTATTTTTTTCCCATTCCCCTGCCCTCCCTTCAACCTCTCCCTATCTACAATGACTTTGTTTCCATTTTTTTCATTTTCTCATATTAATTCCATTCCCTTCTTTCCTTTCCCCTATCCCTCCCACTTCCCCCTCCCCTTTGCACCTTTTCTTCCTATTTCACATTATCCATTATATCTTTTAGTCCTTATTTACACTTTCAGTTTCTTACACTAGAGAAGCTATTATTTATTCATTTATTTCTTGGGTGGGAGGGAAGGAGAGGGAGAGGGAGACAGAGACAGAAATTTAAAATTTTATTTTAAAAGTGATAGTGATTCATTGAAACAATCAAGCAATGTAGATATGTAAAAAAGGATTATTTCCTTTTCCTTTCCTTCCACAATTTCTTGAAGTATACTATCTTTCTACAAAGCTTTCATGCTTAAATAGCCCAGAGGATGGCAGGAATTGTGTGTTGCTCACTACTATATCACTAGTGCCTGACATAGAGCTAGCAAGACCTTTAATAAACATTTTTTTTAAAAAATGAAAAATTGAATTTACTCCTTTTTCAAATAACAAAAATGGAGTCTTACTACAATGTTTTAAATGACCCCATTAAAATGATATTGAAATTTAATCACCATTATGAGGTGTTAAGAGGTGAAACCACGTGGAACCTTGGGGAGGTGATTAGGTCCTGAGGACTCTGTTCCTGTGAATGGGTTAGGTTAGTCCATGGGATTAATGGGTTAGTGGTTATTTTAAGTGTTATGAAACTGGATTTTTTCTGTCTCTTGTGTGTGCCCCTTTGTTGTGTGATGCCCTGCACTGCCTTGGGACATTGCCCACTGTCCTAATCAGCAAAAAGGTCCTCACCAAACATGGCCCCTTGACCTTGGACTTCCCAGATTCCAAAAATGTAAGAAATAAATTTCTTTTCTTTGTAAATTCCCCAGTTTTAAGTATTCTGCAACAGAAAACAGAAACTTACCATACATGTTTCTAAGAAATTGTTATTTTCATTTAATATAGCTTAAGGAATGTTCCAGGGCAAAACATGTAGCTCTAATTCTTTTTAAATAACTGTATTGTATTCTATAAAATGAATGTGCCATAGTTGATTAAGTTATTTCCAACCAAAAGACATACATGTTTTCTTTTTCTTTTTTTTTTTGGTACCGTGGATCGAACTCAGGACCTTGCATTTGTGAGGCAGGCGGTGGAACCACTGAGCTAAATCCCCAGCCCAAGACATGCATGTTTTGATATATTAACTATTTCTTATGTATCTTTATGTGCTAAGGTATTTATTTATTTAAGGTAATTTCTATATTTCAGATTACTGGTTCAAAGGGCATGTGTAAGTGCTGGGCCAATTCACACTCAAACAAACAGTATGTAAAAGTGCCCATCTTCATACTTTTACCACCTATCAACTTTTTATGTATTTACCACTATGGTGTGCAAAACAAAAATCTTGATATTTTGCTTTGAATTTTCTTTGTTACTAATGAAGTTGAATGCCTTTTTACATTGTGTGTGTGTGTGTGTGTGTGTGTGTGTGTGTGTGAAATGCAGGAAACTTGCAAAACTTGTTTAAGTAACATTGCTAGATTAAAAGATATGAACATTTTAAAGATGCTTTACAGCCAAACTTCCTTCCAAAAGTGATGAAACAATTTACCCTCCCACAAGCAGCTAGTGAAACTTCCTATTTCATCAAACTAGGTATTGTGATTCTAAAAAGAAAATAAAGGCCATCTCCAATTTGAGAGCTCTGTTGATTTACTGGGGATTTCTCACTTCCCCATCAAAAGCAGGTGGGAGCACCTGGTGGGGAGCTCACTCCAACAGGGAAAGCTGGGGTACAAGGCAGTGCCACAGGCACCATAGCTTTGGAAAATTATCCAGGGCTGTGGTGGGAGGAGAATAATGACATTTCCAAGAATAGGAATGGGAAAATGAGCACCTGTGTGTGTCCAAGAGAATTGGTGCAGAGTGTGATAGTGAACTGGTGCTGATGCTTGCAGCCAGATACAGCCAGGGTGCTGTGGGGAGTGTGGTGTGAAGGGCGGATGCTGCTCTACTGAATGAGCCCAGCTTCTGTCACATTCTAGAAGACTTGGCCACAATCGATTTGAACAGAGTTGAATTGAAATAAGCAAAATTTTCTGCTCAACCATAGCTAAAAGCAAGCCCTTAGCCAAACAAATGGATTCCTATAGCCTGGACCCTATAATCAAATCAAATCCATACAGAGGCTGTTGATACAAACCTTGAATCAAAATAAGTTTTGAGCCACTTGAGAGGCACAGTGAGCTAACATGAGTTGAAACAAAGAGGCTACATCTAGGCAGAAGGATCAGGGATAACTTTCTGAACTGAGGTCAGGAGGCTGGAGGAATGCCTGAATCTTAAGAAAAAAGATATGTTTCCCCACCACTAGAGCTTCAGGCAAGTTGGAAGCCCTGGCCTTCACATATCCATGGTGATATTCACAAATCTATGAGTAGTCCTCATATTGGCCTTAGATCAGTAAGTCGATCAGAGCAAAATAAGGGATTTAAGTCACCCCTCTTCTCCACACTAAAGCTTGGAAGCTTCAAATCAAGGGCTGCTGAATGCTTCCTGGGATTCTCTGTGGCTGTCTAAGAAAAATTTAGTTAGTGACTTTGCAGGATTCAAATATGCTTACAGCTTTATTTTTGCTGAAAGAAAGGAGAGGTTTCTGCATGAGAGAAGGGAAGAAAGAGAAAATGTAGTAAGGACAAGGTGATTTGGTTGTGATGTGGTTCCTAGTCTCCTTGGACCTTGATGCCTGAGGGATTAGCTTTAAGGCCATGTGAGGAGGCATTCAAGACCAGAGTGGAAGATTTGCCTGGCCTAATAGACTGTGTGTCTGAGCTGAGGTGAGCATTCAGAGCTGAGAAGCCCAGTTCTCTCTGGCTGATGGGCTTCAGGAATTGTTAACCTGGGGGCACTTGTCAGCCCAGCGCAGTAAGAAGGGAAGATTATTTCAGCAGCTGGTTTGTACCATGAGCACTCAAGAATGACTGGGAAGAAGAAAAGGGAGGCGTGGAGGTCCTACATGAGGGAGAAATGGTTGAAAGCCATGAGGATTTGGCTATACCATCTTGAGGGCTGGGGACAGTTTAGTTGCAAAGGAATTGTTTAATATCCTACCTAGAGAGAATAGAGCTAATTGGTACTCACTGCCTTTGGAGAAAATGGACTCAAAACTTCTTACTAAATTAAGACCTTCAGTTACTGTAGCTGAACCTCCCCTAATCTTTAAGAGCATCTTAGAATCCCATTCCTATTGTGACTGTTTACGAGGCTCTGGGAAAATATTTAAACCTGGATTTCTTGGTAAGAACTTCTTTGGGTGGCTAGGGATGTTTTGATTAAATTCTCATTGCACAATACTGATTATCAGTTATATTTTGGATCCTGAACATAATAGATGTTTAACACATTACTTCACCTGGTTTAAGGTATTGATAGAGTATATATTTTATTTTGGTACATTATCTTTCTCTGAAGTGTGTATTAGCTAAGCCCATGAGAAACAGTGACATCCTTGGTCTCTAAACACTTTTCTTTCTACCTCTCCAGCTATTTGCTGCATAAAAAGAATCTCTTGCCTGTTTTACTACATTGAGGTTTATAGGAAATATATCAGGAAGGAGAGGTAGAGGACATTGACTTCCTTTGGGTTCCAGGCCTAATGTGCACGAGTACTTCCTTATTACTTTGTCTCTTTCCCTAGGTTCCCTTCTAATCAGAAAACAAGAAATTAAAACTCTTTACTACTCCAGAATCTCTCTTCCAGATTTCTCATTTGGTAAATATGATATTTCTGGGTATGACTTTCCAGCTAAGTTCAACACAGAATTAACACAGGCTGTTTATTCATAAATTTGCAATGAGGGAACCCGTCTGCTGTCACTTTCATTTGCATGGAAGCTTAAAGATGTTAGGAACAAGGATATGTTTTTTACAGTAAATACTGGGACCAGAATCTGGTGGTCAGGCTCCCTGTTGTGAGGTGAGATATATAAGCAAGGGAGTCTCGGGTGGGGGATTTAACTCAGTGGTTTTGCTGCCTGCTGCACAAGCACAAGGACCCAAGTTCGATCTCCAGTACCAAAAATAAATAAATAAATAAATAAATGCATATATTTTAAAAAAATAAGGGAGCCTCTGATCTTTGGGTACACTTGGGAATCCTTGGTCAGCTGCAAAAGACTAGGCAAGAAGTTTGGAGACATTTCCTAAGAGGAAAGGTTGCTCGGTGTTAGAGCAAAGAGTTTTCTGTGGCAGATCATTTCATGGAATAAGTGGAGATCAACAGGGCCCCTTTTTAGTCTTTATGAGAAGCTGACCTCCTAGAAGAAAGTTCCTCACATCCAAAGCCAGAAATGGAACAATAAAAATTTTTAAATCTTTAGCTAGAAGATAATTCATTAATTAACATCTTGATTCTCAACTAGAGTAAACAATAATTGGGAATTGTATCAATTAAAAGGAGTTTATGCTTCCTTTCCTTCATATCCCGCTTGTCTATATAAAGTACAGCATTTATCAGACTGTACCCCTCCCAAGTCTTTTGAGCACCCTGAATCAGGGAAACATGTTTCCTACAGCCTTCTCTGGTTATTAACTGCAATCCAGGCTTTCCATGAGCACTCATTTACTCTCCTCTCCTCCTGCAATGTAGATGGGCTTCTCTTTGACCTTAGTCTCACTCATTTGCCCTTGAGCCTTCCATTAGGCTCATTTACCCAATAGGATGGTGGAGAGCAGGCTGCAATTCTTTGAAGCTTCACTGAAAGTCAGCGAAGGAGAAAAATATAAGGCAGACACTAACTGTTGTGGTATTCAGAGCTTCTCAGCCTATGGACCCCTGAGGAGGCTCTCCCTGGCTTACTGCCATCTTGAAAGGATCTTCTGTCTTCTGTCTGGAGAGAATACACTATAATAGTCTCCTGCAGAAAAGCCTAAGGGTGTATCTCCTCCCTCTTCCCTTGATCTCTCTCCGCTTCCTGCCATGCTGCAAGCTGTTTGTCCTCTGCCATGCTGCCCATCTTGGAGCCAGTGGACTACGGATTGAAACGTGAGCCAAAATAAGCCCCTCCTCCTTTAAATTGTAGACGTTGAGTATTGTGTCTCAGCTATGAGAGAGTAATTAAGACAGGGTTGTTAATTTCATTTTATAGATGAAAACATGAAAGTCCAAAGAGATTAAGTAACAAGCCAAGGACTGTTCAGCTAGAAAACTGTGTAGGCATAATTTGAACTCAAATCAATGTTTCTGTGGGCTCTGCCCTTCTAAAATGCAAGAAATAATGCCAGATGTGACTTAAGGTAGTCCTTGACTTTCCCTACTCATTATCTGCCAGGTGCTGCACTGTCTGTGTACTTCCCCTCCCCACTCCACACTAACTTGGCCCTCTTTTTCCCTGTATCTCTCTAGCTTGAAGTTTTACTCAGAATCTTCTCTGCTTTAGCCTCCTCTCCTTCTTTATCCTTTTTATCTCTCTTCTTCTCTCTCCTCCCTTCTATCCCAAATTTAGAACAAAGGTTTTGTTTCCTATCCATCTGTCATTCTTAGGAGAAGTGACTGGCAGTCTGATGAAGGGGTGAGTCTTCTGTCTTTTGCTGAGAGTTCGTTTGCTTTCCAAGGAGACCAATGTGGTTGTCACTGAGCCCAGATATCTTGTATAGCTTAATTTCTTCTAAAAATGTCAGAGCACAAGGGCTGTATCCATATAAATACTAAAACTGTGGGCACAAGTTATAGGTCCTTAGAGTAGAAAAGTTGTCTAATTGGGTGGCCAGCTTCCAAAATTCTCCTTGGTAATCCTTCCTTATGACTGTTTCTCTTTTACAAAATAGTTTCCAGAAGAGTTTGGAATTTGCTTGCAGAGGTGTCAGAGTACCTATCACAAAACTCATACCAATAGCAAAATTATCTGAAACAAATTATTACTGGAAGCAGTAAGTGTAGGGCTTGCATCCAAGCAATAAGAATGTGCTTACTAATCGTGACCCTTTAAGGCATTGAAGACAAATAACCTTCTACATTCTTCAGTGTTTTTTTTTTCTTTAATCCGTTTGAGAACTAATTATACATGTAAAATAAAACAAAAGACTAAATCAACTGTCTGGATAATTTAGGTTAAAAGCCTGCTCCTGGAGGACAGCTCCTGAAGCTGCTCCCCAGTGAGTCCCTCCTCACTCTGCTGGGAGCAGGGTGGGGGAGTGCAGCACCCCACCTCACTGCTTTTGCTGCCACCCTGTCCCTCAACTTGCTGCCTCTACAGGTTCCAGGTAGCCACTATTTCACTTGACATTTACTGCTCTGCTCCACTAGCATGTTTCTCCCTGGGAGGCTCTGGACTTGCTCACTCTGCAGCTCTCCTTGTGTTCCTGTAGGCTCCATGGTGCACTCTCATGTGTGAGCTGGGCGCAGCATGTGAGTCCAATATTGATGGTTCCCAAATTAGAGGTTATTTTTTTTTTAAATCCTCTCATAGTTTGAAGGAAAAAAAAAGCTGGTGGACCATGGAGGAGGGAGGTGAGCAGCTTCCTGGTCACTTACCCCTGTGTGCCAGTGAAATTTGCTGCCCAGCTGCAACCTCCTCTGTTTGGAGGAAGGCAGAAGAAGCGAGGGGGTGTGTACCCCAGGTCTATTCTGTGTGGCTTGATTTTGCCATGCTGATGAAGCAATAATGCACAATAGGACAGAACTTTGCCTTGTCCCCACTTTTTTTCCGTAAGATGTTCTGTCCCAGGAAGGTAACCATTTGGGCTACATAGTGTTCCAGCCTAATGTATAAAAATGTTCTGTAATTGTGCTGTATGATGTACCTGCTCAATGTATCAAGAGTTGTGTTCAAACAATGTAACCGTTGATACCTGATGTTTCTACCCACGTTTTCCTAGCTATGTCTCTGCCCTTAAAGGTTCCTCTCAACTTCCTTTCCCAAACTCTTACTGCAACTCTGAGCTCAGAATTTGGAGTGGGCAAACTCAATCTGAGCCATCCAGTTTATCTCTCAGAGTAACTTTTGGATTTTCGAGTTTTCACACTGCTGTAGCTGTAGCACTTGGCTGTAACACTGAGCTATTCTGCTTTGCTACAACAATGCTATTGTGTGGATCAGCCTTTTGGGAATGTCACAGAATGGCGGTTCCTGTGCTACACACAGGCAGAGGTCCTACAACCATCCCAGTCAACCAATAGCAAATGCTGACCGGGCTATAGGGAAAAGGAGCCCTTCTCTACGGTTGGTGGGCGTGTAGACTGGTACAACTGTAGACTGTGGAAATCGGTGTGGAGATTCCTCAAAAAACTAAAACTAGAGATTCCATTTGACCCACCTATTCCCCTTCTTGATATCTTCCTGAAAGAATTAAAAGCATCATACTATGGTGTTATATGCACATGCATGTTTATAGTGGCACAGTTTAGAATAGCTAAATCTTGGAAACAGGCCAAATGTCCATAAATCAATGAATGGATAAAGAAGATGTGTTTTTTAATACAATGGAGTACTACTCTGCCATAAAGGAAGATAAACTTGAGACATTTCTATGTAAATAGATGCACCTTGAGACTATACTCTTTTTTTTTTAATTCTTTTATTGGTACATTTTAGGTATACAATACGTTTACATTTATCATTGGGTCCTTGTACCTGTACATAATGTATCTTGGTTCTTATTTTTTCCCCATTACCTGTCTCTTCACCCCCTCCACCCTTCCCTATTTACATAGATTTCATGTCCATTTTTTTCTTATCTCATAATTTTTCCTTTCCCTTCTTTCCTTTCCCTTTCCCCTCCCACCACCCCTATACCTTTGGACCTTTTGCTATTTCAAATTATCAATTATTCATTTTAATCATTTTAATCCTTATTAACACTTTCAATTTCTCACACTAGGGAAACTATTTGGTATTTACACATTTGTGTCCTATTTATTTCACTTAAGAGTATGGCCTCAATATGCATCCATTTAGCTATAAATGTCTCTAGTTTATCATTCTTTATGGCTGAGTAGTACTCCATTTTATAAAAAATCTACATCTTCTTTATCCAGTTTCCAGTTGATGCACACTCTTTTTTTTTTTCAGAGATGCACACAATTATTTTGTTAAATTGCAATAGCCAAAGATGCATACTCTTAAGTGAAATACTCTTAAGTGAAATAAATCAGGCACACATATTCAAATATTGCATGGTTTCTCTGGTGTGAGAAATGGAAAGTGTAAATAAAGATGAAAATGTATAATAGGCATTGTGAAACAGGAAGAAACTATTCAAATGAGAAAGAGAACTAGGAAGGGACGGAGAGGAAGGAAGGGAAAAGAAAAGAGAAAAAAAGAAAACTGGAAACAAACCTTTTTAAATAAAGAGGAGAAGAGGGATTGAAGGGAGAGGAGAAGAATGGGGAAAAAGAATCAAGATATATCATGTGCAGGTACAAATTCTTTTTTTCTTTTTTTGGTACCAGGGATCGAACTCAGGTACAAATTCTTTATGATGAATGTGATCATTATGTATATCTAAAATGTATCAATGAAATTAATTTAAAAAAAAGAATCTCTCTCATACACACACAAGCCTGCTCCTAGAAAAAGAGAGTCACAGCCTCCATAAAAAATGAAATTCCAGGATAAGAGCTCAGCTTTCTCCTACCCCATTAAATGAGCAAATTACAGTGGACCCTCAAGTTATGATGGGCCTGACATACAAACAACTTGGGTTAGTTAGGTTAATGGAAGATTCATCTGCCTCTTGTTATCTATAGTGTGTACCCAGGTAAACATCCAGATCTCAGCTGTGTTAACTTAGCTACAACCAGCCCTTGGGAATCGGTCAAGTTTGTAAGTCAAGTCCACTGTACCTAACCTTTACATGTCCTCCCTAATTCTTCCCTTCACTGTGCCTAAATTGGCACCATTTATACTTCAGTGGGACACAGAATGCTTGATGAATACCCTGAAAGAGAAAGCTCCTCACTCAGAGTTTGCAAGCTCTGCTCCTGGGCTTCTTCCTTTGGCACCATAAAGAAATGGAAAGCGTTTCCATCTTGATTTCCAAAGTGTTTACCACTCACTTGGGTTGATTGTTGACAGGCTGCTTTTGGCTTATTTTTCTTAAATTTGAGACCCTAGTAATTTCATAAATGGGCAGATAAGGAAGTATGAATTTGGAGAAAGTAAGGAGTTAGGTGATTTGTAGAGACTATATTATCAATTTTCTAAGCAGAAGCCTTGGACCAGTGGGTGACTTTTTGTTATATACTCAAATATTTGAATATTCAGTTTTCCATTTGCTCTAGGTATCCCCTAGTCTTACTTTCAGATTTTCACATTTACAGAGAAAGGCCTAGATTTTAAGAAATTTCTATCATAAAGACAAATAGAATCAATCTTTCTTTCAGCTTTATTGAAACATAACAGGGAGATAGACTTTGTGGAGATGGGAAGGAGATCTGGGAATAGAGGGAGATAGAGAGGAGGGGGTAAGGGGAAGTAAAAAGGTTCAAGATTCAATATGTGTGTGTATCATAGCAATTCTGCCCTATGACAGTATTTATTACGTATCAAAAACACATACTAATTAAAAAATTTAAATATATATCTAAGGTATATAATGTGATGCTTTGATATATTTTGTAGAATGATTTTCACAATGAAGCTAATATCCATCACTTCATCTTTTTCTTTTTCTTTTTGGTACAATATGAATACTTAAGATCTACTTTCTTAATAACAAACAATACATTATTATTAACTATAGTAGCCATGCTACGAATTAAGTCTCCAGAACTTATCTGTGTTATATCTGCAAGTTTATACTCTTTGACCAACATCTCATCTCCCCTACCCTGACCTCTGGTAACAATCCTTCTACTCTCTGTTTCTATAGCTGTTCATCCATTGATGAACATTTAGGTTTCCATATCTTGGCTATGGTGGATAATGCTGTAATGAACATGGTAGCACAGATAATTCTTAAAGATACTAAATTCATATCCTTTGGATATTTGTCCAAAAGTGGGATTGCTGGATCTTATAGTAGATCCATTCTTTCTTAATTTTTAATTTTTATTAGTATATGTTTGCAGTACATAATGATTACATTCATTATGGGGAGTTGGTACATATACATAACATCTCCTAATTCTTTCAATTTTCTTTCTCTCCCCTTTCCTCCATCTTAATTTTTTGAGAAACCTCCATACTGACTTCCATAATAGTTGTAAAAATTTACATTTCCACTAACAATGTACAAGTGTTCCCTTTTCTCCACATTCTTACCAACATTAGTTATCTTCTGTCTTTTTGAAAATAGGTATGATTTGATAGTTCATCTCGGTTTTGATTTGCACTTCCCTAATAATTAGTGAGGTTGAACATCTTTTCGTATACCTGTAGGCCATTTGTATGAAATAGAACCAATTTTATTAGAGCTGATGCAAATGAAATTTCACCTCTAGAAACTGATCTTTACCTACAAAGATCAACAACGTTGTAAGATAGAGGTGCAACTCAGAAAATGTCAAAAATATTTCTATTTAACAGCAAAATCCAACTATGAGATATAATCAGAATTAGATGGCATTCATCATGACAACAAAAATTATAAAGTATCTAGAAAAAAATAAAGAACATCTATGATTTTCTTGTTCTGTTAAAAAATACTAAAATTCTGATTATATGGAGAGAGTTTATTCTCCTGCATGGAGCGGTTTTATAAAAATGGTCAATTCTTGCCAAAACTAAACTAAAATTTAATGGAATACCAATCAAAATTCCTATAAGATTTGTTTTGAGGAGTATAAAAATGTTATTTTAAAATGGATATTGAAGAACATATTCTTTCCTGAATAGTCAAGTCAGCTTAATTAAAGGAGGACCAAAGAGAAGAAAAAAGAACTTTCCCTGTCAACTATGATCATACTGCAAAACTTAGTAACAAAAACTATTGCAGAAAACAGGCAAACCAACAAAATAAAATGCTCATAAGTACAATCATGCATAAATGGTAGGCTAATAAGTAATAAAAATAATACTACAAAACAGTGGGACTAACAAAGTCCAGTTTGTAGAAGATGTTGGCAAAAAACCAAAAAAAAAAAACAACTAGAGGTTGGGGAGATGCTCAGCAAGTAAAGATCAAAGAAAAAGGAAAATTATGAATATTGCTATATTTGTGGTTTTTGCTGTCTGTTTAAAATGAAATAAAGTATGTGATAATTCTTTGAAAAGGACAAAATGTTGAACTGTCCTTATTATGTTTGTAATGTGATTGACCATTGTAGTGGTATTACTGGCTGTTTGCAAGGATGTATAGAAGATAGAAATGTATGTAGGACTTGGGCTTTGCTGCTGTCCCAGGCATCTGGCTAGGATACCAGTGTGGTGTTCCCACCTCCAAGTAGGAGACTGCCCAGGACAGGAAGAAGGTGAGAGGTGACAAAAAGTGGGCCTCAGGGTTATCGTAATGAGTTGTCAATTAATGGAGCTGGCCTGAATGCTCTAGGTCAGTGTGGCTGCTCCCATTCCAATTCTGTCTTAGGCAGTTTTGTTTTGTTTTGTTTTTATAATAGAGATTCTGAGAGCAGCTGTTTTAACTGAATTGGTCAGTATATTCAAATAGTTGGTTCATCTTTTGTCTTGGAGTTAACCAAAGCCCCCAAATGTTTTGGCCAAGACTCCAATACCTGAAATCACACTGTGTGGACCCAGTGCCTTCTGTCAGGATGGGACGGACCTTTGTGTACCATGGCTGACCCCACAGCTCTGTCCACTCACACATTTGGAGGGCTCAGACTTGTTCTTCCTGACACAAACACAACACTGTTGCTTCGGGCTCAGGACTGTCAACTTCTGTTGCACTTAAGTGTTACTGAAGTTGTATTTCCAAGATGTGATGCTTTGCTTTGCTCTTTTTCTCTTCTTTTTTCTCTTCTCTTTGTGCTCCCTCTCTCTCTCTCTCCTCTCTCTCTCCCTCTCCCTCTCTCCCTCTCCCTCCCCCCCCTTTCTCTTTCTTTTGAAATGTGCTGTTGAAATTTGAATTTACAGTACTTTTGGTTTCTTGCCTACCAAGCCATGGAATGTTTCTTCTCTGTAATGCCCCTCTGCCATGCCACCCTGCCTTGGAACCAGCTGATTATGGACAGAAATCTCTATAAACGGTAAGCCAAAATGAATGTTTCCTCCTTTAAACTTTGAATGTTGGGTATTTTGTCTCACCAACAACAAAGTAACTAGGCTGAGGAGCAGAGACACCCCCAGCATGGAGGAAGTGGGCCTTTTAGGCCACCATACCACTGCCTCCAGTGCCAAGGAGCAGAGCCATCCCCAGCAAGAGGAGGTGAGCCTTTTGGGCTGCTGTACCACTGCCCCCAGCACCTAGGAGCAGATCTACCCCCAGCACTGAGGAGGTGAGCTGAGTGGGTGCCAGCAGCAATGCCCCTCCCCATGAAATGAGAAGACACATAAACAAGTCTCAAAACCAGACTTCTAGATCACCTAAAGCAACCCCAAAGGGCAACAAGATGGAACAATCTGATACTCAACCACCTGGACTCCCTGAACTGGCAACAAAAGAGGATCTGGAAAAAATG